>NC_061170.1:13485597-13673097 GCF_022113875.1 Hydra vulgaris
GTCTCTTTCGACTACAATTTTAATTACCTCGTCTCTTAAGCTGTATTTGATTGTTGTCGAAATGTCAAAGCGATTAAATTAATGCGGAAGTACGTTAAATTTTATTGTTTTTTAAAAATTTTTTAAAAAACCGCAATTATAACGACTAGAAAGTTTTTTTTATTAGTGGTGTTTTTGTTTTTGTTTTATTAAAAAACATTTTTAAAACATGCGTAAATGTTGCTACATCGACTATCTTATAGCCTGACTCGCAACGGAGTGCTGCTACATCGACTGACAAATAGCCTGACTTGCAACGGAGTGCTGCTACATCGACTGACAAATAGTCTGACTCGCAAGGGAGTGCTGCTACATCGACTGAGGGTTTGGTTTGGGCAGGCAGTCTATCATTTAAATATATATATATATATATATATATATATATATATATATATATATATATATATATATATATATATATATATATATATATATATATATATATATATATATATATACATATACAATATCGGACAAAACAAGTGCAACCAAATAATGCTAATTTAGTTTCTTTATATAAAAGTGCTGCATTTTTTCAATTTAGAGAAATAACTATGTAACCGTTTAGAGACAACGTTCTTTAAGTTTTATTCACCACAAAGTTCATTATTTGTACACGAAAATTAATAAATTAATCAAAAGTATTAAAAAAAGTTGATTTCTTTTTGGACAAAACAAGTTCAACTTTACAAAATGTTGACCAAGCTGTATTTCGCTATCAATATTTCGTGGCAAATCCTTTGGTGTCGATCACAGCCTTGCATCTTCAAGGCATAGATTCGATCAGGTGACCAATGAAACTTTGTGGAATCGCTGCCCAGGCCTTTTGGATTTGTTCAAACAGCTGATCCTTATTACGAACACCTTCACGATTAATTCTGCGGTTGACAATCTCCCACAGGTTCTCGATAGGGTTGAGATCCGGAGATTGAGGAGGTCAATCCATCACCGATAGGTGGTTGTCTTGAAGCCACTGCTTGACTACTTTTGCAGTGTGTTTCAAATCGTTGTTTTGCTGATAAACCCATTTTATTGGCATATTCCATTTAGCATGAGGTAACATAACATCTTTCAGGATATTTTTATACATGAAATGGTTCATTATTTCATCAATTCGATGTATTGGACCTAGACCGTTAGCAGAAAAACACCCCCAGATATTGCCTCAACATGCTTCACAGTCTTATGGCAGTAATGTAAATCGAGGCATTTTCTGGCCAATCGACATAACTGTAAATGCCATCTCTCCCAATAATGTTGAACTTCGTTTCATCACTGAACAGAACAGTTCAACATTTCTGCACATTCCAGTCAATATGAGATGTAGCAAACAGGAGCCTTTTCTTCTGGTTCTTTAATGAAATCAGCGGTTTCTTTGCAAGGCGTCGAGAAAAAAATCCGGCTTTAACAGCACGTCATCTGATTGATTCAACAGCACATCGCCTGTAGAACAATATTTGGAACATAGTCTTGATACGGTCCATTTTTTTACGCGATATTTATCACAAATATTTTTTTGTGACATTCCACTTAGGTAATTGCTAATAATTTTTTTTCTTAGTTCCAATCCAAGACTGTCAGGAGCCATTTTTGCACTTGAAGTCATAAAAATAATTAAAATAAATAATCATGCTTCTCAAGGCTTACCGTGTTACATTTACCTTATGATGATACAATAATGCTCTGTGGAACACAACGTCTTGGTTGGATGTGGACTATAATGATGTAATGAAACACTTTGATAAAACTCACTTCGATAAACTGTCTTGATAATACTGACTGATTGACTTCCATATACTGACTGAATTAAATGTCGGTTTACATGTCTCTTATATAGTAAAATTAACTTGTGTGAACCTGTTCTGGAAGATTCTAGATGCTTCTTTTAGATGCCTCTGGAAGCTTCTGGATAAGTCTGAATGTTTCTGAATGTTTCTGGATACTTTTGGATGCTTCCAGATGCTTCTTCTGGAGATTTCTAAGCTTCTGCATGCTTCTGGAAATTTCTGGAAACTTCTGGATACTTCCTTTAATTAATAAAAAACTTCCGTGACGTTGACACAGACCAGATTTAAGAAAATGAAACAAACCAAATAAGTTACACTTGTTTTGTCTACTGCAAAATGGCACTTGTCAACAAAATTCTGCCTGTGTGCTGTCACCTCTCAGCTGATTGCTCATGTCATGGCATGCTATGACTCCAGATTCCTGAACTGTTTGCTCTGGTAGTATAGTTCATTTCATTTTTAAGACATGTTAAATTAGGAACACTTTTTAGCATTGTTTGATGTTGGTTGCAAATGTTTTGTCCAATACTGTATGTATATATATATATATATATATATATATATATATATATATATATATATATATATATATATATATATATATATATATATATATATATATATATATATATATATATATATATCAACCCTTGGAATTAGGAAAAATGAGGTCGGCAATAAATTGCTGACCTTAAACTGTTAGAGGTCAGCATAAGGTTGGCAAAAAAAATTTGATACAAGAGGGTTACCATAAAACATAGAAATGAGGTTGGCAAAAAAACACTTAAAGGTTGGCAGTTAGCTCCTCCGACTTAACTGCCGACCTCAAACACTTAAAATATATATATATAAATATATATATATATATATATATATATATATTTAAATATATATATATATATATATATATATATATATATATATATATATATATATATATATATATTTAAATATGTATATTTAAATATATATATATATATATATATATATATATATATATATATATATATATATATATATATATATATATATATATATATATATATATATATATATATATATATATATATATATTTTAGGAAACAAGACAAATATTTTAATTAATAAAACCATTTTAATTATTTTAACCAATACATGTTTCGACTTTCACTAGTCATCTTCAGTTAAATTTAAATTTTTTATTTTTTAAATTTGTTTAAATACCTATATAAGTGATTTTTACAATAACAATACAAAATGTAATTATCTATGCACAAACTATTAATTTAATTACAAAAATACAACAAAATCTATAAGAATAACAAGTCATGCTAAAAGAATGAATAGGAAGTGACGAAAAAATAGGTTAATAAAAATTTTACATAGAAAATAATAACTAAACAGAAAGTGTCATTTGGACATGGTTGACTTGTTTGTTCAAACCAGGTTTTAACCATTCTGTGAACATGCTTTCTTTAAGTTTTAATTCGAACTTATTAGATGCTGAGTCGAAAAAGAGAAAAACTTTTCATTTAATTGAATAAAACAATTTTCATTACTATGGAGATGTTTATAGATATGTGATTTTTTGTCTCTCTTATAATGTTCAGTTATTTGTGTCTTGAGATGGCGAGTAGTTTCTCCTATATAACAGGAGTTACATCCTGCGCATACGAATCTGTAGATTCGTATGCGCAGGATGTAACTCCTGTTATATAGGACAAAAACTAGTTACAGAATCACTAATTTACAGAACAGCAATATCTTTATAATTCCTATTCGTTCTTTTAGTATGACTTGTTATTCTTATAGATTTTGTCGTATTTTTGTAATTAAATTAATAGTTTGTACAGAGATAATTACATTTTGTATTGTTATTGTAAAAATCACTTATATAGTTATTTAAACAAATTTAAAAAACAAAAAATTTAAATTTAACTGAAGATGACTAGTGATAGTCGAAACATGTATTGGTTAAAATTAATAAAATAGTTTTATTAATTAAAAAATTTGTCTTTTTTCTTAAAATATATACATATTTTGTGCTTAAAAGAAATTTTGGATATATTATAAATGACATTGCAAGTATACACAACTTTCAAAGAAAGATTTCAGAAGATTGGAAAAATTGAATTATAAGTTAAATAAAGCCGCTTTAGATATTGTGTTTTTTAATAATTGTGTTTTTTAATAAGTTTTTGGAGTTTTACGGAAATTTATTTTATTTAATTTACCTGGCGTCTCAAAATTTGATTCTCGTTTTATAAGAAAAAGATTACTAAAGAGTGCATTACAAAAACGCAACAAGGAAAAATTACAATTATGTAAGGAAATTAATACTTTACAAAATCGCATAAAAATGACTATTTCTTCGTTTGATTGGTTTATTTTAATTAAGCTGCTAAGATCTAATACACAATAAGAAAAAGATAAAATTATAAAAATACATGAGAAGGAATTAAAAAGATTAACAACTGGTCATACAAATCCTTTTAATGTTTCAAATATCATAACTAATCGCTCTTCGTACTAACTCTCTGATGATGAAATAGACATCCTTAAAAATGGTTTACAGTTTTCTATTCCACCAAAATATCTTAAACGTACTGATATTTACTCTTCTTTTGAACCAATTAATCTCATCAAACAAAACTGAAAAATAATGAAGATTCAGGACAACTTAAAGTTGAACTTTCCCATTTAGCAAATTCTTATATTTACAATTATCGCCCTTCTTAATAAACTCTGAAAAAACATGGAATATTAAAAAAACTTTCAAATAATCCAAATATTATTATTATAAAACCTGATAAAGGTAATGGTGCAGTAATATTAGATAAAGAAATTTATGCAAATGGTATTTATAAAATTATTAATGATAAAACAAAATTTAAGCAACTTAAGAAAGATGTAACTTTAAATAGAGAAATTCAACTTCAAAATTTTCTGAGGAAACTAAAAGCAAAAGGTTTTTTCAATGATTCCACATACAACAGAATTTATCCTTCCGGATCCCATCCTGCTCGTATCTATGGTCTTCCGAAGATGCACAAACTAACTTCCACCGAGTTAACTTGTGCATCTTCCAAGTTAACTTCCACCTAGTTATTAATTGTAGGTATCATCTATTGGTACCTACAATTAATAACTAGCCAAATTTCTTAGAGATTTGTTATCTCCATTAATAAACACAGAGTTTTGCACTAAAGATTCATTTTCCTTTGTTAAAGAAATAAGTCAGGTAATCTACATAAACAATTTTTAGTATCGTATGATGTAACCAGCTTATATACTAATGTTCCGCTTCAAGAAACCATTGATATCGCAGTTAATTCGATTATGCTTAATAATAAAAATTTTAAAACTACTAAAAACAATTTGAAAAAACTATTTAATTTCGCTACCTCACAAACACATTTTCTTTTTAAAGGACATACTTATGATCAAATAGATGGTGTAGCCATGGGCTCTCCACTAGCACCTGTTCTTTCCAATTTGTTTATGGGCCACTTTGAAAATAACTGGATTAAAAATTGCAATGGTGTTAAACCAGTTTTCTATAAACGATATGTTGATGACATATTTTGCTGCTTTTCAGTCAGAAAATGAAGCACGTATTTTCCTTGATTATATAAATAGTAGACACAACTCTATTTCTTTCACCATAGAACAAGAAGTGAATTTGAAAATATCCTTCTTGGACTTAACTTTATGCAAAATAAATTCTACAGTAACTACAACAGTTTTTCATAAAAAAACCTACTCTAGCCTACACACCAATTTTTATAGTTTCACTCCGCTTTTGTACAGTCAGTCTTATCAAATGCTTAATCGATAGAACATTTAAAATCAATAGTACTAATCTAGGGTTTAACTCCAACATAAACAACCTTTTCAAAGTATTTCAAAGAAACATGTATCCATCTTGGTTGATAACAAAAATATATAAATCTTATTTAAACAAAATTAACACAAACAATCCATCACAACCAAAAAAAGAACCTTTGTCTTACTATAAACTACCAATTATAGGAAAAATATTGGATTTAACTAATAAAGATTGAATTCAATTGTTAAAAGATATTGCTGTTCTGTAAATTTTAAACTAGTTTTTGTCTCACTAAAAGTTTCAAAATTTTTTTCCTCTAAAGATCCTATTCCTCTAGAGTTCAAATCGTTCGTGGTCTACAAATACATTTACACAGGATGTAACTCCTGTTATATAGGCGAAACTACTCACAATCTCAAGACACAAATAACTGAACATTATAAGAGAGACAAAAATCACATATCTATAAACATCTCCATAGTAATGAAAATTGTTTTATGCAATTAAATGAAAAGTGTTTTTCCGTTTTAGATACAGCATCTAATAAGTTCAAACTAAAACTTAAAGAAAGCATGTTCATAGAATGGTTAAAACCTGGTTTGAACAAACAAGTCCATATCCAAATGACACTTTCTGTTTAGTTATTATTTTCAATGTAAAGTTTTTATTAACCTATTTTTTTGTCACTTCCTATATATTCTTTTATCATGACTTGTTATTCTTATAGATTTTGTCGTACTTTTGTAATTAAATTAGTTTGTACAGAGATAATTACATTTTGTATTGTTATTGTAAAAATCACTTATATAGGTATTTAAACAAATTTAAAAAATAAAAAATTTAAATTCAACTGAAGATGACTAGTGATAGTCGAAATATGTATTGGTTATAATTAATAAAATGGTTTTATTAATTAAAAAATTTGTCTTGTTTCTTATAATATTTACATTTTTTGTGCTTAAAAGAAATTTTGGATATATATATATATATATATATATATATATATATATATATATATATATATATATATATATATATATATATATATATATATATATATATATTCTTTAATTAACAACAACAAATGTACCATTATATCATGGGGTCGACCAACTTCTTTTCTTTTTTTATCTAATTTACTGAAGAGTGCAATAAGAGTATCTTCCTTAGAGAGATCTTCTTTATCACTTAATTCTAAAACAGATATAACTTAAACAAATCTATATACAAAATAGTGTTTTACATGGCTAAAGATTGCCTCTAGGAATAAAATTATTAGCACCTTAAAAAGTTGTACTTTTTTTTTATTAACAAATATATATATATCTAAGGTCATTTCCATATCTACCGTGAATCAAGTAAGTTTTAAGTCCTAAACAGAAATTTTGCAACAGGTAGTTTTTTTTTTATTTTATATTTATTTTTTATTATAATATTTCATATTTATTATATATTTTATATTTATTATTTATTTTACACGGATAGCACGGATCCTTATATTGCCTACCTAGCTGTCCCAAGAACGCCACTTATACGGAAAGTTAGCGTACACAGTTTCAAAATTTGCATCACAGGTACCCTGTGATGCAAATTTTGAAACCATTTAATTTTGTCCGTGGAAAATAATTTAATTTGAATGTTTAAACTAAGTCAAATTTTGACTTCATAGTCTTCCAATAAAAACACTTGTAGAATTTGAATCACTCAATATAATTTGATAAAAATTGGTGTAAATGTAGCCAATAGTCACACCAAACTCTGGAAAAAATTTTAGCTTGATTGGATGACTGGTGTAGGATTTATTGCAGGTTTAGTTCAAGTTTTGTCAGTTTTTTGCTACTTATACCTCAAAGCGTTACCGATTACTTTGAAATTCGGCCACTATTTTTAAAATAACGATTACATAAGTGTTCTACTATGTAATACCAACAATTTTTGTTATAATTATTTTATTAGTACATGTACAGTTTTCATTTTATAGACTAAAATAGTGATTTTCTACTTAAAGCATGATTTAAATAGTCTTATGCTAATAGTGTCGATACAGCTTTCAGAGTTGAGGGGGTCAACCCCTCAAATTCTAAAATAAAATCCATAATTTCTAAAATAATTGCCTATTTTTCTAAAACAAAAGGTCCTCGCAAAAAAAAAGTAGAGAAGGACATGACCCCCTAGGCTCCCCAGCATTGACGGTCATGTATGCTTTGCTTTAATATACCAACATTTCCTAAGGTATAAACTGCTGCCAAAAAAAAAAGCTTAAAAAAAGTACAA
This sequence comes from Hydra vulgaris, assembly GCF_022113875.1. NCBI lineage: Eukaryota > Metazoa > Cnidaria > Hydrozoa > Anthoathecata > Hydridae > Hydra > Hydra vulgaris. Next base: position 13,493,506 of record NC_061170.1, read on the forward strand.
AGCCTGGTCAAACGACTACTAGTAAGTAAAACAAAACAAAAAAGTAGATCTCCTAAAATATTTTGTATTGACCTCCTAAAATACATTTACTTTTAAAATGAAATGAAAACTATTTAAACCCTATTTTTTACATTGTATTACGATTAAATATCTAATTACATTTTAGGAAATGTTTTTTTGATTTTCTCCACTAAAAGATTATTAATAAATAGCTCAATGTACACTTTTATTTAGTATTATAGAGTATTTGTATTTCTAATACATATACTCTATAATACTACTTTTAAAGATGGTGAAAACATTCATTATACGCCGTAAAATATGAATTTCAGCAGCCTAATTTCTAATAACTCGAATGATGTTTTTTAAAGATGCTTACTATTTAGATCAATTATGCAGCGCAACAATCTTTCTTTGTACTCTGGATGATTATTATTTCGCTTATATCTCGACCAATGTTGATAAAAATCTTGATGAGAAGTTTCGACTGTTTGTTCAATATAGGGCCCCAAGGGAGATCCTTTGTGACTGATAAAATCCTTGATGTGGTTGAAGGCGGCGTGAATTTTGGGTGGTACGCTTGCACTAGTTATCATTAGGTAACACTTTTTAAAATTTTCAATTTTTTCAGCAAAATCCTGCTGAAGGATGTATCCAAAGCAAGCCTTGACAACTAAATTGAAGCTTTTGAATGCTTCAATTATGCACACAGTATTGGGAACCATGTTTGTCTCAGCAAGTTGCTGCAGCATATCCACATTTTTAAGAAGCTTCCTGCATTCATTCCCCTCAAACTGGCCCCCGTGATACGGGCTCAGTTAAATGTGGAGGGCGGCTGGCCACTTAACAGCTTCTATCCAAGCAGTTTTAAGAATCTTGAAAAGATGGTTGACAACTCCTAAGAGGAGATGCAATTCCATCAGTGAAATGATTTTCAAAATCAGAACATTGACAAGCCCGCAGACGATTGGCTTTCGAATGACATTGCCAAACAGCTTTGCATTAGCAACAACCCCGCCAGATTGCAGGAAAGACTCAAGGCTTGAATTAATTAAACAAAAATTCTTAATACTACATAGTAGAACACTCATATAACCGTTATTTTAAAAATAGTGACCGAATTTCAAAGTAATGGATAACGCTTTGAGGTATAAATAGCAAAAAACTGACAAAACTTGAACTAAAACTGCAATAAATCCTACACCAGTCAATCAATCAAGCTAAAATTTTTCCAGAGTTTGGTGTGACTATTGGCTACATTTACACCAATTTTTATCAAATTATATTGAGTGGTTCAAATTGTACAAGTGTTTTTATTGGCGCACTATGAAGTCAAAATTTGACTTAATTTGAACATTCAAATTAAATTATTTTCTGCCGACAAAATTAAATGAATTCAAAATTTGCAGCATAGGTACCTTGATGTGTACGCTAACTTTCTGTATAAGTGGCGTTCTTGGGACAGCTAGGTAGGCATTATAAGGATCCGTGCTAACGGAGTTTATTTATAATATTTTATATTTATTATTTATTTTTTATATAATATTTATATTTTGTGTATTAACAACATTGTTACAGACTTCTATTTGAACACATAATAACCACAAATCATAGTTACTTTTAAGAACTCAGTGGGTTTATTACATAAGCATATAATAATAATTTTTTTTTATTTAGTAGCTATTAAAAGCATTTCAATAAAAACAATTTAAATGATAACATAAAAGTTTATTTACTAAATCAAGTAATTAAAACATAAGTTATATAAATAAAACTGCTCATCTGTGTAGTATCAATGTATTTGAATATATTAACTAAATAAACAGAACATATAAACTAAAAGAATTTAATTCAATACATTTATATGTTTAATGAATGATCAGTTAATTTTTTTTACCATAAAAAAAGCATAGTTTTAATTAGATTCTTTTACGATGGCAGGACAAAAATCTACAAAACTGGTAGCTCAAAACAAAGCATTAAAAGCATCTAATATTGAAACAATATAAGATGCTACCAATGCTGTAAAAAAAGTCATAGTTGGATACAAAACAAGCAAGATATTTGCAATTCCTTATCAAATGCTTTGTGATAAAATATCTGGAAAAACTTCTATAAAGATAAAACACTGTGGGTATAAATTAGAATAAGGTGAACACATTAAAAAGTTAGTTAAACAAATACTAACATGCAAGAAAATGGTACTAATGTGCATGAGAATGGATACTAACATGCACAAGAATAGATACTAACATGCACCTGAATGGATACTAATATGCACCAGAATAAGGTTCATCGTGTGTGTGGCACAGGTATTAAATATTGTACAAAATTACTTAAATTCCAATAATATAAAAACATAACATACAAACAACTGTCCTGCAAAAGGTTGGTTTTATGCATTTCTAAGTTGTCATGAACAGTTAAAATTGTGTTGATTATATAAACTGAGCTAGAGGACAAATAGATATAAAAGTTATTTGTCCTCTAGCTCTAACTGAGACTGGTTTGCTCAATTTTTTTTTTTTTTTTCTTTTTGGGGGGAGGGGGGGGAAACTGCTCAATATTTGAATAATTCAATGCATATTTTCAGTATGGATGAGGGTGGTTTTCAGTTGTCATCAAAAACTCATTTTGAGTGACAACTGAAAACTGATTGGTGTTCAAGTAAAAAATAAATATGAAGTAATAATAAAGTAATAAAGTAGATAGAATATAGAAATAATAGAAGTAGAAAATAGAAGAATAAATAGTAATAATATAGAAATAAATAGAAGTAATAAAAAAGTAAGTAGAATTATAAAAAAGTAATAAAAATCAATTTATTTGCAGTAAATGCTAAATGGAACTTTTGCTCCATCACTAACAATTTTTTTAAACGTTTGTCTTCCAAATAGTATAATAGAAATAAATGCTGCTCCAACAGAATAGGGCATTGGAAAAAGTTTTGCTCTAAAAATGAAATAATTCTTGTTACTTTGTTCCCTAATACAATACATATCTTGCAGCCACACTATGAGGCTGTTTTTAGGCCAATGAAAAAAAAGTTAAAATCTTTTTGCCAAAAATTGCATATTGACCATAAAGAACAGGTTTAAATTTTCCGAGAATTGCATATTGACCATAAAGAACTGTTACATTTTCCTTCTTTCAAATAAACAAGGAAAATGTAACAAAGGCATTAAGTTCATTTATAACCGATTCTACTACGAAAAATAATATTAAAAGTAGTTTTAAAAATACCTGATCTTTTCTATTATATGCTAAAAGTGTTGACTACATAAAAATTGTTCAAAGTTTATATGAATTAACTGCAATTGACGTCCCAACTACTTATTTAGAAATCAAACTGATTAAGTCACAATCAAATGTGACTTTATCAGCATCTCACATAACCTTTATTGAATCATAAATTCATTTAAATATCTTAAAGGAGTTAAAAATAGCTGATAATTTTTAAAATTGAAAAGGTCTTAAATACCTCCAGCTGTATCATTTTTAGAAAAGAACCTTATCCAACAAAAATATAATTTTACAGATATCAAAAATCCAATAGAAAAGATTTTATTATGGCCAAAACAACCAGTTTTAATGTCCAAGCGTTAAAAAGAAAGTTTAGATTCGCTTTGACATCTAAAACATGGCAGAAAATTTAAAAAGCAAAACACCAAGAAAAATCAAAAACAAAGGAAGAAAAAAAAGTAAGAAACAATTGGCTGAATAGAAAAAGTAAAAAATGGAGGAAGAAAACTAAGGAAGAAACAATGGTCTACAGAGGATGTTTATTGAAAAAGTAATAAGAAGAAATGTTTTTTTCTAAAAAGAAAAGAAAGCTGTTAAAGAAAAAAGAAAAACATAAAAGAAAAAAAAGAAAGCTGCTAAAGAAAAAAGAAAGTCGTAAAATAAAAAAAAGAAAGCTGTTAAAGAAAAAAGAAAGTCGTAAAAGAAAAAAAAGAAAGCTGTTAAAGAAAAAAGAAAAGTCGTAAAAGAAAAAAAAGAAAGGTGTAAAAAAAAAAAGTTGTAGAAAAAAAAAAGTTGTAAAAGAAAAAAAAAAGTATAATTAGCATAGACTCGTCACTAGAAAATTTGCCTTCAAAAAACTTTTAAGTACCCACGAAGAGAACTTCAACTATATTAACTGATTCATTATTCAAAATTCTGTAAGAACATGACATTCACAGCCAAGACAAAAAAAAATTAAAGGTTCTGCAAAGAAAAAGGGAAATGACAAAACTATAAAAAAGCATAGACATCAGAAGATGACAACTACTGTATCATTTGCATAAATAATTGGATTAATAGTACTGTGCTGAAAAACTGATCAAATGTTGTGTGTGCTCAAGCACATAAAGAACAGCAGAAGGGCCCAGCTTATCATAACTGTGACTCTGATAATGATTTTTAATGGTCATTTTCAAAGTTTTTTAATTATATTCTTGTTTTGTTTTTTTTTATATATAAATGATAAAGACCTGCAGTTGTGATAAAATATAATTATGACAACATGCCTGTCATACCATAAAGGCTTATTTATAAAAGGTGATTTATTCTAATAAAATGGTCTAAAAGCTTTCTAAAGCTAACTTTTAAACAACTATAATAATAAACTTTCAAATATTTTTTACAACAACTGACTAATTAGTATTTTAAATATTTGGAATCCAAATACAAAAAGTATGAAAATAATGCTTTCTCCTATATATTTAACATTTAATAGTTTTTTTAATACATTCACAGTTTGAAACTGTGAATGTATTATAAACCAGACACTAAAATAGTTTTAAAAATATATAGTAAGTTTTAAAAATATACAGTAAGTGTTAACAATATATTTGATAAGTGTGAAACACATACAGTAAGTATGGAAAACTGCATTTTAAAAGTTTGATCAAAATAAGTATGTAAATGATTTTAATTTCAGAGTGATAATAATTTTTAACCAACACTTAAAGTATTACATTTATGACTGCAAAAATTCATTTCCAATGCATATCTAATTTTTTAGTAATCAAACATATAATAACTTTTCCTAAAAAGGAGAGTATACTATATATTGTTACTTAAAACGCCAGAAAAAACACTTTCTCTCAGTACTAATAATTTTTTATTTTAGAAATTGCTGGATATAGACACCAGCATTATCAGATCATTAAATGTATAATAAAACAATATTAATATACAATATTTAATACTGAAATAAAGAGTATAATAAAACAATATTAATATACAATATTTAATACTGAAATAAAGAGTATAATAAAACAATATTAATATACAATATTTAATACTGAAATAAAGAGTATAATAAAACAATATTAATATACAATATTTAATACTGAAATAAAGAGTATAATAAAACAATATTAATATACAATATTTAATACTGAAATAAAGAGTATAATAAAACAATATTAATATACAATATTTAATACTGAAATAAAGAGTATCTTAATATATTTCTACTAATAAAACAATTTAATGTAAAAAAAAAAAAAAACTAACCTTTAACATCAGAATCTTTATGTTTAGACACATTAGGTGGATTAATTAATTTGAATGCTTCATCTAATATATTAAAATGAATCTATATAAACAGTTAAATCCATTGAATACTTTTCTTATTACCAAATCATCATTACCATTTAATTGTTTCTTAAGTTTTCCTAACTCAGTTATATACTTCTGTATCTCATACTTCTCAGAGATTTTCGGCTAAAAAGTCAATATTTTAGCAATTGATTATGGTAGATTAAGTGTAAAAAATGCACAAAATACTAGCTGAAATACCTTTCGTCCTTCAACCTCTTCAAAATTGTCTTCAAATACTTTAATGATTTTTTTTAATGCTAAACAATCACAAAAAACTATATTATATAAATACTTTATTTTACAAATACATCTTAAACTTGATTACTAATTACAGCTAACTTTAATTTTTATATATAAACTAACTTAAACATAATACTTATATACTAAATTAAACAATTAAACTATTCACATATTTATACCAGTTAATTCTATACAACCAACCAATTATATATTTATATACTAATTATATCAATTTTTCAATATTATTTTTTCAATAAACTCACTTATAACAGGGCAGCAAGCAAACACTATTTAAAAAACTACTAGAAAGTAAAGAAATGAGTGAAAAAGTTTAATTAAATTAAGATGTAAAAAAAAAAAATTGAAAGAAGACTTAAAAAACTGAAAAGCATACAAAAACTGAAAAGTATATGAATACAGAAGAGAATTCTAAAGTACTGATATTAAAAAAAACTATATGAATACAACTTTTTTAAGCACAATGAAACACAGTAAAAGACTATAAATTTGTTGAATGACAAGTCACATGAAACTATATTTTGGTTCCGGGAACAAGAGATAATAGCTGGCTTGAGCAGCAATCATGGCAGTATTTGTAGAAATATAGAGAATATAGAAAATACAAAATACTTAAAAAGAGATGCCACCTTACAATAATGGAACAAAACCTCAAATTTAACAGCTAGAGCAATTGTATAAAATTAAATTACATTTATAATGTGCTTTTGTAAAGAAAATTTACTAAAAGAGAAAGCATATCATTTGAAAAACCACCCCAACAGTTTTCCATGCAAGAATGGATAATAGATGATACAAATTGTAGTTTCGCAGGTTTAGGTGAGGAAAGAAGGCCAATTAATAGATGTTACCAAGTTGAATGCTGAGCTTCTGATCCAGTCACAAACAGTGGAATTTTATTAGATAAAGACACTGAAGTCATTTAACAGAGAAAACGCCACCAAAAATTCTCCAACTTTCAGAAAAAATGGCCTGTGCTTATAAAACTATGTGACTGCTCTTTCAAGGCTATTTTATCACATGTAACTTTAGGGTGTCCCATTCCTGCAAAATTCTAAAATTACCATACCAACTTTTAAATAAAGGTTTAGATAAAGAAAAAAATAATATGTAGCAAGTACTTTTTGCCCCCATTTAACAAAGTTAAAAAAATTAATCTTTTTATACCTTTTTCAAATATTTTCGCATAAAATGTTAACAAATATATTACATAACGACTTCAACTTTTCACACAGTTTTATTTAATCTTATTCATATTGTATAAAAAAATTTTACTTGAAAAAAAATTGTTTTAAGGGTCCCCCCAAAATAAATAGTTAAGTAGTTTTAGAAATTGGCAACGTCAGCAAAGTAATTTGCAACAGATTTCGTTAAACGGTATCACTAATTATAATTAACTGAAAAGGCTTAAATTTTGGACAATATTAAAATGTATTCATAGAAGATTTTATATAATAGAAACGTATGTGCGGAAATAAAAAATTCTTTGTCTAATACCAACCAATTAAATATTCTTGAATGATGTTTGAGTCAATACAGGCAACATAATTTTTTAAGTTTAAGTTGTTTGTTATAAGATGTTTAATTTAAAAGTAAAGTTAATATGAGAATTAGGTTAAGGTGTGAAGTTAAGTGTAAAATAAAAATTAAGTTTAAGGGGTAAACAGATTCTATTTGTTGATCAGCCTAGCAATTTCATCATCTACTAGGCAGGCGCAGGTGTATTTATAATACATTGTTTCCCGATTAAGATGCCTAATACTAGAGCTTCTTGACTCATTGCATGGATTTTGCTTAGGTCTCTGTTTTTATGACTAGGTAATTCATTATATTATCTCCTAATGAGGGTACAGCTCTAAAACTCAGTCTCCCATACTCTTTAGTAGCTCTCTGAAAGGCTGATTCCTCCAACTGACTCTGAGAGGCTGATTCCTTTTTCTGAGAGGCTGATTCCTGTAAAGTATTAGAGTATTAACAGTGCCATGTTGTGCATTGATGGTGTCTCTATTTGTACTTTTTGTGTGCACTGTCAAGGCCTCATTTTGAGCCCTTTGTTATTAGGGTTTATTAACAGCATTAGGGTTTATTATTACTTAGTGTTTATTAAAAGCATTAAAGCAATTGTTTGGAATATTTAATAGTGTACTGTACTTTGAGTCAATTTCTTTAAAAAATTTAAAAATGAAATAAAGTATCAAAAACTATAAAAATCAAAAAACCATCGTCATCATCAAGTTCTCTAAATCTATCATTCACTAATATTCATGATTTTTCAAGTAACTTTTTTTCTGTTGAGTCTTATCTCTTGCAAAGCTCACCAGACCTACTTGCTCTTTGTGAGATTTATTTGAATTCGGCTGTCTCCTCTTTTGATCTTAGTGTTGATGGTTATCTCCTTTTAACTCATATAGAAATCAATAGTCACCTATTTGTTAGAACATTAGTATCAAGTTTGCTAAAAGGTGAAGAAACACACACAACAAAGCTGTATATTTTGTTACTTTGATTCGGTTGCAAAACTGAGGTAATAAAGTGTTCATAGTCATCCCCATTGACAATAATTTACAAGGTTGCAACATCATATTGCAAATATGTAGATTACATGTGGTAAACTTGTTAGTGACATGTTGAACATGTTAGTGTAAAACTAGTTTTTTTACACTAACAAAAGCTTTATATTGTTTTACAAACTTTGAATAACTCAGTTGCCATAATAATTATTATTGTAATCTTTTTTTTTTTGTCGAAAATATTCTGAACATGTTTTTAATTTAGTGCAATTAAATAACATTTAATTGCACTAAATTAAACATTTGCCTCTTTTGATCAGAATGATCAAAAGAGTCTTTTGATCAGAATGATCAAAATGATGTCTTTTGTGACATATGTGGTAGTAGTAGTGGTAAAACATTTGCCTCACAATCAAAAGGTTGAAGTTTAAATCACCTCTAAAATTACTGTCCTCAATCTATTTCTCTGCACACTGCCCTTGTTTAAAAATGATAGTTGTTAATGTTGTTAGTTAGTAAAAATTTTAATGTTATGTTTTAAGTTAAAGATTAGAAGAAAATATTTTTAAAAAATGAGTTGCTCACTTGACTGAAGTGGACACTGAAGCAATAGGAAGATGAATTTATGAAATTAAAAAAAATATTACTGTACACACAATAATAAAAACTTAGAATTTTGATTCTTTTTAAAAAAAAAAAAAAAAAACCAAAAAAAAACCATTTAATAGATTAGGCTTGGTTTTTTATGTGTTTTATTTACTTGAAGCTTTTAGTGTTAACAGTAAGTTTAATATATTAAGATTAGGAAATATTTGTTAAAACAATGTTCCAAAAAGATTAGACTTGGTGCTACTTATATATATATATACATATATATATATATATATATATATATATATATATATATATATATATATATATATATATATATATATATATATATATATATATATATATATATATATATATATATATATATTATTTATTTATATATATATATATATATATATATATATATATATATATATATATATATATATATATATATATATATATATATATATATATATATATATATATATATATATATATATATTGTTTGTTTATATTGATACTTGTGTAAATCAAGTATATAACTCGTCTTTCACAGGAAAATGTGCAAGCGCACATCTTTATATGGCCAGGCAAATTATACTTTGTTTTGACCACATTTAAAAAAACAATTTTAAAAAATTTAAAAAAACGAGAATGAAAAATATTTTGAATTATATCTTAAGTAAAATAAACTTTTAACAAATATTTTTATATTAACGAAACGCTTTTAAATATTTACTGAGAATGGTTTTAAAAGTCTTAAAAGTATAATTGACAGTTGTATATATTTTTTAATTTATAATATATAAATTGTTTGTGTGCATTTTTTTTTCAAAACGTTTTAAAAATAAAAAACTGTTTTGTTTTTATAAATGATGACATGTGATGTTTTTATAAACGATAACGAAAGTCTCTTCAACAAATTTAAAATAAGAATAATTAAAGTTAATACATTTGAAAAGATAAACAAAATTTTGTTGAAAAAAAAAAATGTTTTAAAAAGCTGTTACAATTAAATTAGTTTGATCTTAAATGATTTTATATTATTGAAAGGCTTTTTAATGAAGTAACAAAACATTTCTTATGAATTTTTATAATAAGTAATAATAAACTGTTGTTGTTTTTTTACTTATATAATTATGCATTTTTTATGATAAATGTTTATCTTTTGAAACATATTAAAAAAACGAAAAACAAAGTACAAATGTTAAAACAAAGAATGAAATGGTTTTTTAATTCTTAAACTAAATAATTTAAGCATTTTAGTTTGATGAGTTTTGGGTTATATATATATATATATATATATATATATATATATATATATATATAATATATATATATATATATATATATATATATATATATATATATATATATATATATATATATATATATATATATATATATATATATATATATATATATATATATATATATATATATATATATATATATATATATATATATATATATATATATATATATATATATATATATATATATATATATATATATATATATAGAGAGAGAGAGAGAGAGAGAGAGAGATGTTTTGGGTTATATATATATATATATATATATATTTATATATATATATATATATATATATATATATATATATATATATATTATATATATATATATATATATATATATATATATATAAAGAGAGAGAGAGAGAGAGAGAGAGAGAGAGAGATGTGTCCATAGTGTATTTATTTAAAATTTTTGATGCAGATGTTTATTGTACATATAAAATCATTTGTAAAATAAGTCTTTGCTGTCATTATTTGCTACATGTAACTAATAGAAAAAAAAATTTATTTTGAGTAAATTGAATTTTGACATTACATTTGGGCTAAAAGGCCAGGATTTTGTGACAGATTTTACAGATTTTGCATGTTCTGTTAAGCTGAATGAACATAAACTTAACTTTAATTACAAGTCTAAAAGATCTGAAAAAAATAATATTAATAATATATTACATCTATTACATTTCTGTTACATATTCTTAAATTTTTAATCATTCCTATAATTTATTATTACTATTATTTTTTTAATTTTTTTTTTTTTTTATTATTCACCTGGTCAAGGCAAAGAAGGCCACTACAGATGAGGAGGCTACTTAATAGTGGTTATAACCCTCTCTCAACTCTATAACTCTGAAACACGAACCTTGACAAACAAGGCTGCTGCGCGAAAAAATAAGTTGAGCGCGGTACTACCAGGGATGTGGTGGGGATCGAACTCGGAACCTCTCGCTTATGAAGCAAGCGTTTTACCACTACACCACTACCGCATATTACTGCATGTTACTGCCTAACGTTACTTTTTACTTACAGATAAAATATTGAAACCTCCTAAGTTATTTCAGGTAATTTTAAATTTTGTAAAGGTTTAATTTCAAGAAACTTTTATTGTGATCAACTTTGAATTACATGAAAAATGTTCATAATATAAATTCACATTTATAGCATCTGTTGGCTTTCCAACAAGGTGTTGATGAAGTAAATGAAATGTTGATGTTAATTACTATTAATTTTAATTTACAAACTTACTTATACATTATTCTTATATGCTAATTAATGCTAAACAATTAACCAATCACATATTTATATACTAATTGATGCTAAACAGTTACCCAATCACATATTTATATACTAATTAATGGTAAACAATCCACTAATCACATGTTTATATACTAATTGATGGTAAACAATCAACCAATCACATATTTGTACACTTATTATATTAAACAATCAACCAATCATATACTTATAAACTTATGTGTGTATTAGACTTAAAAAAATTTATATCATTTACATGATCGACAACTTGTAGCTATTGATGATGTAAATATATAATGAAATGTTGATGAGTAAATGAATTATTATGGATCAAATTTCATCATACTATAACTTATTTATTATTAACATTGTTCAACATAGAACTTTTTTTTAACATATACATATACATTAACATATACATTATTACTAAATAACTACTGTATTATTAAATCATGTATTATTATGTATTATTAAATCATGTATTATTAAGCCATGTATTATTAAATCATCATTATATTTAACAGAAAAATAGAGATAGTTCTTAAAGAAACCACGTATTTGGGAATATATTTTGTATACAAAAATAGAAGATAACGCAAAGTGCAAAATTAGTTGAGCAGTTTGGAAAACATTTGAAACGAAAAGCCTAACCTAACAACTTTATCCAACTTACAAGATTTAAGCTAAACTATTTTTTTAAGAAAGTCACAAAAAAACAAATGAACACAAATGTTTCTCATATTATTTTTTTCTTTAAGAAAGACTTTTTTTAAGAAAGCTGATGGTGAGGGGATAAGTGAAATGGTTGCAGTTGATGAGTTATGTTTTAACCAAATTGCAAAAAGTTTTCTGCTTACAAGAATATCATAATATAAAAAATAATCAAAATTTCAAGATAGTTAAAATTTGCTAAAATGTCTACAAATTATAAGGAATTGGTTTATGAAAAATTTACTCTCATTATTATACAAAGAATTTAAAAACCTAAAAAGAAGAAAGTTGTTTTTCTAATAGTTTTGCAAAATAAAGTTTAGTCAAAAACCAATGTACCTTGAATCTGAACTTACAAGGTTTCTAATCACTGGTAATTATACATGTCAATGAAAGCATGAAAAGTGAAAAAACCATTTAACTTATTTAATCAAGATTGTCTAAATTCAACCTGGGTTTAAACAACATTGTAACAACCAGTGGTGTATGACTTGCTCATTTTCTTGTAATTTAGCAAATGCGGATACTTGGATGTCTAGTACAGCCAGATTTATAAACAATAACATTTATTTTAAGATGTTTTGACAGATTCATAAAGAATAATGCTTTTGTAAAGATGGTTTAACTTTAAACAATAATGCTTTAATAGTAGCAAAATTTGTTTACTTAAAAATCAAATGGTTTATTTTTATACATATATATTGAAATATATATGTATAAAAATGATGAAATATATATGTATAAAAATTGCTTTTTATGGCATTTTTAATTTTTGTATTTTTGTTATATTTCAAAAAATTCAATGAATAACATTCAATGAATAACATTCATGAATAACATTCATGAATAACATTCAATGTTATTTTCATTGTTCAAAATATGAAAAAAATATAAGCATTAAATGCCATAAAGTGCTACTTTTATATATTTATTATTTATATATTTCAAATGTTTTCAAAATGTTACATTGTTATACTGTATTTACTGTTTACAAACAATGTTTAACAAAGTAAACCTATTACTAGTAGGTTTGCTAATAGTATTTGTTATATAAACAAGTTTTTTTTAATATATGTACGCTTCAATTCTTATCTACCCTCTGCAGTATACTAAAAGGTAATATAACTGTATGGAAGACAACAATCAGGGTTTTTATTTATACATATAAAAATATTTTTTTAAGACTATTTAAATTTTGTCAATGTTTTAATATGATATACAACTGTTGTATGAATTGTTTATTGAGCTGTTAGTATAAAACAACTCAAACGATCCTTCTAGTGTTAATATGCTTCCAATATTGTTTTTCATATTTTTATGTTTCTGTTATTTTTATTTTCCTAATCTTAAATATGATAAAAAAATTGTTAAAAATACTAAAATTTTGTAATTTCAATTTAGCTCATTTGAACTAAATAAATAAATGTTTTTCAACTAAATATAATATTTTACTATTTATGAATAATACAAGCAAATTTTATAACATCACGATTGTGAAGGTTGATATAATATATTAATAAAGCAGTGCATCAAATACAATGTATGCTTTGATTAAAGGAAAGTATAATAGCAGGCTTCTATAAAAAAATGTAATGATTCCTGCTTTATTTTTGCTTACAATTGTTTAACTAATTTTACATCTAAAATAAAAAATTATGCATATATATATATATATATATATATATATATATATATATATATATATATATATATATATATATATATATACATATATATATATATATATATATATAATATATATATATATATATATATATATATATATATATATATATATATATATATATATATATATATATATATATATATATATATATATATATATATATATATATATATATATATTATGTTAGTGTATTCTATAAATAGAGTTCAATGTTCTTCAAGAACAGAGCAATAACAAATTAGTAAAAACATTTTCTAATTAAAAAACACATTTAATTTTAGTCTTCAATAACTTGTTTCAGTGCACCCCACTGGTAGCAACAACCACTGACAGTAGAAGAATGTTATGATAAAATTTGGAAAAGAGACTAGTTTAATTGGCATTGCCTGTCTTGCACATGCAAGTTTACAAACCTAATAAGAGAAACAATGATGAAACTGATGGTGCAACTGAAGATAATGAAATAGAGGAGAAATGGGGTGAATCAAACAGGGAATGGTGTCTAGTTTCTGATGGTCATATCATTGTTGCTGAGATTTATAAAATTGTTAAATTCTTTAAAGTGTCTCCAGTCAAGCATTATGACAATCATCAACTTTAAAATATTCAGACTTTTCGGAGGGAAACACTAAATTTTTAGATTGTAATGCAATGGAATAGCCTTATTAAATATAAATGCAATGGGATAGTCTTATTAAATATAAATTCAATGGAATAGCCTTATTAAACATAAATGCAATGGAACTATGCTGCAAAGATTTTATGCTGCAAAAATTCATGAAGTTTTTAAAGTAGTTAAAGCAGCTATGATCTTGAGCAAGAGATGTTTCTGATAATGAATTGGAAAGCATTAAAAAACTATACAATGTTCTTTGAATTGGCAGAGGAGAATTTATGCAAAGAACATGTGGATCTTTTACTTGCAGAAAAAGTTAGTGATTTTGCTGTTAGAAAGCTAAGAGATCAAGTGACATTAATATATTGGAATAAAGATATTAAAGATTACTAAAAGTTAAACTCACATTATTAAGCCTAAAACACTTTTGATTTTGAAGTTGAGGTTGCACTTGAAGCAGATCACACATCAAAAATCCTTTAATTATGTATTACATATAAAAAAAACTATTTAACATTAAAAATATATTCACTCACATGCAATTTTCTTTTTGAGGTCTTGATTAGTTGTATCATATTTATGTTCTTGTTGAATCATATCCTTAAAGTTTAGATCTCTAAAATATTAGAAATAGGAAACATGAAATATATTATTTGGTACTTAAATTAGAAATTTAATTTTTACCTATTATCATCCACATGAATTGGGCTGGAGTGAAAAGGAACAAAATTTTGATTGAACAGCCTAAATATAAAAAATGTAAAAAAAATAATAATAGTATTAAAAAATATGTATTAAAAAATTTCTTTAAACAAAAATGTTAAAAAAAAATTTAACAGATTTGGGTTGGCTTTTGGGTTTCTTTTGGGCTCAACAATAAAAAATACAAAAACTTTTACATTCCTAAAGTTCTTTTTTATTTTTATCCTCTTTTAAACACTGGAGTACTTTCTTTCAATAACACAATAGAATTCTGGGTTCTACATTGGTAGAAAATTGATTAAAAAAAAAATACTCATAACAATCCTTCAAACAACCACTATTAAAGGAATTACTAAAAAGCAAAGGAAGAGTGACCAGGAAAGCTTTTGACAGAAGACTAAAAAAACGGTAAACTGTATAAGCAAGGAAAACATGAAAACGAGAAATCTAAAATTCAAGGAAAAGAAAAAACAAAAATCTAAACGTTCATTGAAAGTCTAAAAAAGACAAGATAAATATTTTTTAGAAATAGAAAAAAAATTTTGAAAGAATAGTTGCAGTAAAAGAAGTTTTGGTTGATGGAATATAGTTTATTTATAGTTTATAGTTTTTTTGAGTAGACTAATAGTATATTATTATCAAGTGCAGAACTGCATTTATAGAAAAATGTGATATAGTGGTAAAGATCTCGTTTCATACACAAAAAGTTCCAAGTTTAATACTAATTTTATTCCTGGTAGTGCTTAACTTGATTCTTAATGGCCTTGTTTTGGAGCTAAATAGTTTGTATTTTGGAGTTCAAAAGTTAAGAAAAAGTTCTAACAATTAAAAAAAAAAGTAGCATCTTTGACTGAAGGGGCCCTGTGCCTTGGCAAAGTTAACATTACTAAAAAAAAGAAAAAGTGAAAGATGCTACCTTCTTGCTTGGTAGTGAAAGCAGGTACATCTACATTTACAATCCTTTTTTGAACTTGCCTTGTCTAAATAAGAAAGAGCATTATTAAAAGAACCAGCCAAAAAATGACAAAAGCATTTCTACATTAACAAATAAGAGATTTATAAAGAGAATGAAAAGCACAATAAAGAAAGGCAACCATATCAGAAACTAAAATTGCAATTAATTTTTTATACAGTTTTCAAGTGAAGTCCAATATGAAGGAAACTGTGTAAGACATAGAGTAAAGGATTTAGTTCTTACTAAATTGCTACTTATTACTAAATATTCCTTTATTAATACAATGCTCTTGTATTGCATTAATAAAAAAATATTAGGAATATCAACAAAACTTCAATAATTATAAGCAGTAAAAAACTTTTCTGTTGATAAATTCTTTTGATGAGTTAAGAGCTATAGTTCTTGACTTAAAGCAATAGACTTTGACACATCAAGCAACACCAGTAATCAACATAAAAAATAGCATAAGTAGCAATAGACCTTGATATATCAAACAGCACCATCAATAAACATAAATAAATAAAATAAATAGCCTTTGACTTATCACCATTAAATAACATAAAAAAATAATATAAATAGCTCTTGACTTGTCGCCATTAATTAACGTAAAAAAATTATATAAATAGTCCTTGACTTGTCACAATTAGCATAAAAAAATAATATAAATAGCCCTTGACTTATTAAAATTAATTAACATAAAAAAAACAATGTAAATAGCCCTTGACTTGTCACCATTACTTAACATAAAAAAATAATATAATAGCCCTTGATTTACAGTCACAATTAATTAACATAAAAATTAGTCAGCAGTAGAACAAGAGGATCAAAATCTGATCGTTAAAATATGGAATAATAAGAGACCATGCTATGAGAAATTTATTAATTAAAGACTCAAAAACCTTGTTAATAATAGAGAGAAGATTGACTGATGATTGGATTATAGTTAATAATAGAGAGGAGATTGATTAATGATTGGATTATAGTTAATAATGGAGATAAGATCGGTAATGATTGGATTATAGTTAATAATAGAGTAGATTGATTAAAGATTGGATTATAGATAATAATGGAGATGAGATTGATTAATGATTTGATTATAATTAATATTAGAGAGTAGATTGATTAATGACTGGATTATAGTTAATAATGGACATAAGATTGGTTAATGATTGGATTATAGTTAATAAAAGAGTAGATTGATTAATGATTGGATTATAGTTAATAATGGAGATAAAATCGATTAATGATTTGATTATAATTAATATTAGAGAGTAGATTGATTAATGATTGGATTATAGTTACTAATGAAGATAAGATTGATTAATGTTATGATAAGATTGATTAATGTTGGATTATAGTTATTAACAGAGAAAAGATTGATTAATGATTAGATTATAGTTAATAAAAGAGAGAAAATTGATTAATGATTAATGATTGGATTATAGTTAATAATGAGGATAAAATCGATTAATGATTTGATTATAATTAATATTAGAGAGTAGATTGATTAATGATTGGATTATAGTTACTAATGAAGATAAGATTGATTAATGTTATGATAAGATTGATTAATGTTGGATTATAGTTATTAATAGAGAAAAGATTGATTAATGATTAGATTATAGTTAATAAAAGAGAGAAAATTGATTAATGATTAATGATTGGATTATAGTTAATAATGGAGATAAAATCGATTAATGATTTGATTATAAATAATATTAGAGAGTAGATTGATTAATGATTGGATTATAGTTAATAATGGAGATAAGATTAATTAATGATTAGATTAGAGTTAATATTAGAGAGTAGATTGATTAATGATTGGATTATAGTTAGAGGGGTCAGAGGAGTTTCAAGAGATTTTACACATGCAAATCAGAAACCCAAACAAATGACGTAACATACAAACTTAACTAAAATTATTTTGTAAAACACAAAAAAAATTTATTAAATAGTTAAGAGACTATTGAAGTTCTGGAGAATTCTTTTGTAAGACTATGATAGGAAAGTTGTGTGGTTGTAGAAATGTTTAAGTAACAAATAAGTTTAGCAACAGGAGTGATTTGACAGTAGACTACCTGTTTCTTTGGTATGACAGAAAAAGTGTGATTCAAGAGATTCAAATTTTCTTTGCAAATAGTTCTTCTATATGATTGGTAGAGTTAATAAGATTATGTCTATGTATGAAGATGGAATTTTACATTTGAACATTACAAATATAAATAAAAGCTTCCATGCCTGAACTCAGGAAATTGATTAACAGATTTTTGACGGTGAGATGAAAAACATCATCATGAAAAAAATTACTAATCAAAGACAACCCCAGTCAGCCTTAAGTTAGAAGTAAGAAGTACAATGACAGGTAACGATGGATTAGCTTTTTATTTTGAAGGCATTTATAATTTGGATTCCTAAATCATGCTCAGATAGAGTTTGTTTGAAGTCTAATTGGAGTTTGAGCAGCAAGTATGATGACAATGCTTTCAGCATTAAATTATTTAAACAATATTATTTGTGTTTAACTATTTTATGAAACGTTTTTACAAATTTTACTAAATTTAACATTTTAAAGCATTTAAATTCATCACAAAATTAAATATTTTTAAATAAATAAAAACTTCTAAAATATATTATTCTATGATAATTTATTTAAAAGTGTTTCAAAAATTTATTTAAAAAAGAAAAAAAAAAGAAAAAACATTTAGCATTTAAGCATACAATTTGTTTTAAAACATATTAATCTAAAAAAGACATTCTTTTTAAATAAATAAAAACTTAATATCTTTTGATAATTTGAAATATTAAACTTTACCAAAAAATTAGAAGAAAAAAAATAACAATAAATTGATTTAAGAAGCAGTTTTATCCATTTATTGTCATAACTTTATATAACTTCTATCTAAAATTTACCCTGTTACTTCTTTTTTCTTTCCTTTTTTATTCAGCTAATATTAAAACAATTTTTTTTGATTTTTTGGTAATGTATAAAATATAAGATAAGTATATTCTCCAAAATATTCATTACCATCATTTTATGCTTAATATAATTAAGAATAATTTTCCCATAAATACAGTTGTTGTAACAAAGATTTGAATAAAAATTGTATTAAAAAATAATTTAAAATCAACAAAACAAAAAAGAGAAACTGATGTAAAACATCACAAACTTGATGTGTATACAAAATAAATCGTTTGGACAAATTGTTCAAGATCAACCATCTTTATAGTAAATATTTGTCTTACCCAGAAATAACAAAGAAAAAATTCTTACTGTAATAAGATAATACCTTGACTCTTTTTTTTTTATATCTTTTGTTTTTGCCTCTTCTATAATCAAAATGAATCTTTTATATATCATATATCTAAATAATTCAAGCATATATATATATATATATATATATATATATATATATATATATATATATATATATATATATATATATATATATATATATATATATATATATATATATATATATATATATATATATATATATATATATATATATATATATATATATATATATATATATGTAAACTCTAAAAATGACATTTAGATTTCAAACACCAAATTAATGCAAACGTTGTAATTGTGTTTAACTTTTAGCTTTTTTCTTAATTTTTGTGCTTATTATCTAAATGTGTTTAGACTTAAACAAACTTGTTAAAAAATATTTTTGTAAGTAAATTTGTGTTTAGAAACTCAGCATGTTTATAAATAAATAATTTTTGTAACAGATAATGCATAGTTTCACCTGCGCGTGTCTTTTTTTACAGTGGGAAAACTATTCTTTTTAAGATATTTCTACAATATATCAGACATAGAGATATGTGTCTTGAATTTTGTATAGTTAAATTATTAAATTATATATTAGTTAAATTAATTTTGTATATTGGGTATAGATAAAAATTACCATGATAAAATGAATGTAATATTGGAAAATGATACAGCCAATGATGTAAAATTGTGGCTTCAATACTATGGTTTTTTTGAAGCTGTTATTCAGATTTTTTATGGAATGATTTAAATTAACTTTATTTTTAACTATTTTACTTACCATTAAACAATAATGATGCACTATTGCAAAATGTGGTCTTATTTTGCCAACACACCTCAGCAGTTACTTACACATGTAATAAGCCGTCACAGAGATGCAACAAATTTTTAACTATATTGTAATGTTATTGGTTATGGTACTTTGTTCAAAATATTTTTTCGTTTAAAAGTCACTGCAAAAGAAACCATGTTACAGTGCTTGAAATGGAAAAAATTATTAAAAGTTATTAAAAAATTATTAAAAGATATTGAAAATAAAAAATTATCAAAAATTTTAAAAGTTTTTGCTCTCCAAAAATTATGAAAAATGCTTGTGAGGAATAACTATTTAACAAAAGAAAATTCGATGGTGCCATGTTGCAAATTAAAATGTCATTACAGTTGACATCATCAGCCCTCAATGAGATTGTTATGCTAATTAATGAGCCGTGGCATCATAAAATTTTAAATATAAAGCAAAAGTTGGAAACAGAAATATGTGAACTAAGTTACGAACCACAAAGTTTTTTTCAATGGCAAAGTTTTTGATGGCTTGCACACAACTTCCTTGGAAGAAGCATTTTATGCTGAAGAACTTAACTATATTAGACATGAATCTGTAAAAATTGGTGTTTATGACTCAGAAAAAGAAGCTCTTGGATATTTTGTGCCTTTTATATACCAGTTACAAATACTTTTAAAATTGCTAAAAATGGAATGTATATTTGATAAAAATAACAGAAAGTTATATCAAGGAGTTACTATGACTGATGTTAATCATGGCTCATATGTCAGAGACCATGAGTTTTTGCAATTACACCCAGATAGTTTATTGTTTGCATCATTTACTGATGATTTTGAAGTTGTCAATCCCATTGAAAGTTACAAAAAGAAAAACAAAATAACAGTTTTTTATTGGATGTTGCTAAATATTCCACCAACATATAGAAGTAATATACAGCTGTTATGTTTAACTAAGTCATGTAAAATCCACAAGTTTGGTGTCACATCTTTATTAGAAGATTTAAACAGTGTTATGAATCTTCTGAAAAATGGTGTGGTTATGAAAACCTCAAAGAGTGAAAAATTGATTTATGGTTCATTGTTATTTGCCTTAGCAGATACTCATGCTGCACAGAATATAGGGGGATTTAAGGAATGTGTCAATTTTGTTCAAAAGCCATGCCGCACTTGTGAAATAGAAATCAGTTGAACTAGTTATACAAGACTTTCATTGCGAGATGAACAAGAACATTTAGATTGAGTCCAGGAATTTGGAAGAAATTCCTGAACTCAATCAGGAAATTGGAAGAAAGATGCAACCAGTTCAAAAAAATATGGAGTTAACAATGATAGCATGTTGGCTATTATTTCATTTTTCAAACTGACTAAATGTCTTCTTCATTTATCCTATGCATATATCATTAGAAGGTATTATTTGGTTTGAGCTAAGATGCATGCTAAAAAAAAATTATTTTTGATAAAAAATATTTCAAATTAGATTCTTTAAATAGACAATTAAGACAGTTTCCATATTCTCAAAGGGAAGCTGCTGACAAGCCACAGTTAATTACAGTAAAATTAGGTGGACTTTGTGGGCAATCTGCAGCATCCCCATTGACTTTTATTATCGCATTGCCATTCATTACAGGTGACTATATTTCAGAAGATGTTGACTAGATAAATTTCAATAATCATCTTAAAATTACATTGCTTTGTTTGTCACCAATGGCAAATGAAAATACTACAAACTCCTTAAGATATTCAACAAAAACTTTGTTCAGATTTATCCAGAAGAATCTTTTATTGCAAAGATGCATTATCTTGTGCATTTATCAGATCAATTGCTTATGTTTGGGCCACTATGAAATCATTGGTGTATGTGTTTTGAAAGAAAACATGCACTATTTAAGCAGCAGCAATTATTTAACTTTAAAAAAATTTACCAAAACCACTAGCATTCCATTATCAATGATGGATGTGTATGTTATCTAGTAACACTGGTATCTACCTATATAAAGGAGACAGTAAACAAAGGTTATCAAATGACTTTAGACCAAATTCATTGTGACAATGCAGTACTTGAGCTAAAATTTAGATTAAATTATAATGTTAAGTGATACAAGTAATTTGATGTCCAATCATCAAACAACTTGTATCACCCAACTCCAAACATCAAATTGTACCACACAGTGTAACAATACAGTCCTGAAAATGCTAATGATACCGTGTTTTTATTTTTGTGAACTGTTTTTTATTAGGCTAGTTCTGTGTGTTGTGTCCAGAAAATGAAGTTGATGGATTTGCTTTGCTGAATATGAAAAAAAAACAATTTGATGCTAATGTTGACAAATAAGCTTGGACCAGCGCATAAATATTAGTTTTAGGTGAGAAAGAGAAATTATGTGCATTTTTTAAAAAACAGGCAAGTTGATTACTGTTGAATTTTAAAAAAATGAATTTAAAAATATTGTGTTCACCGAAATTGAATTTAATTTTTCACCAGACTGGGCCATCTGGTGCTTAATCAAATGTGGCAGACAATATTTTACTAACTAACCATACTACAGAAAGAATATGCATAGGACGAAGAAGATATGGCATTAATACCAGTATTCCAACATTTTCCGAGCGTGTTAAGTCAGTTCTAAGAGACGGTAACATTCAACTATATTACAATAGAATGATTGAAGAAGCTGCATATCATTTAAAAAGAAATAGAGATATAAAAAAAAAGGAGGTTATTGCAATTTTGCAAAAGAACTGTATAGCGTTTATACTTGTATTGGGTTTCCAGAAGATTAACCATGGGTAAACTGTTTAACATATACTTTTTAGCTTATGGTAATCATTGAGTATAAATTAGGCATTGAGTTCTGCACACACATACACACACGCACACACATGCACATATAAATGTATGCACATATATGTGCACACACAGGCACACATATATGTGCACATGCAAATATAAGTATGTAAGTGCACACACAAAAATATAAATGTATGTGTGCTAAATGTCCAAAAAACTAATTCTCTATTTTTCTTTTTTATTTTACTATTTTATATAAAAACAAATGTTATACTTAAAAGCATTAAAAAACTTTTTAACTAAAAATGAAAAAAGTGCATCTTAATACCTTTTTTTTACAATATTTTTTTTCAATGGAGTTTTTTATAATATAATTATTATTTTTGAAAATTTTATATGATTATACCTTATTTGAGACCCAACATTATACACTTTTAAAGAATTTTTTTTTGATAACTTAAGGAACCTGTTATATGTTCAAAGGTCTTTGGGGACCCTTAAATATATTTTTAGTTCAAAAATTTTTTAAAAGTTTTTTTATCATATAGAACACATTGAGGTTGTGGCAGCATATATTTTTCTAAAATGCTGTTTTTTAGAACACCCTAATAATTTGTGTACAATTTTACATAGATTTATATGTATTATGACATCTCTCTCTAATAACCCATGTAATATTTAAAACGTGTTTAAAAACTCAATGCAAAAAATGCAATTAGAAAAGCTTTTAGATTTTAAGCACATATAACCCTAACCTAAACACATCTAGTTTTTAGAATGTTTGTATGTGTGTGTATGTATATATATATATATATATATATATATATATATATATATATATATATATATATATATATATACATATATATATATATATATATATATATATATATATATATATATATATATATATATATATATATATATATATATATATATATATATACATACATACATACATATATATATATATATAGCAGTGCTCTAAATAACGGCTGATCAACGATCAATGATTTTTAGGGAAATTTTGTAAAAATCAAGGTAAAATAACCTGCTTTTGTGAAAAAATTACATTTGATTGGCAAGCTTTGAAAACTATTTTGATATATATTATATATATATATATATATATATATATATATATATATATATATATATATATATATATATATATATATATATATATATATATATATATATATATATATATATATATATATACTATTTCAAACTTCTAATTTAAATAAATGCGTTATTTATTTAAATTAGAAGTTTGAAATAATCTTCATGTTCTAATTTGTTCTTTTTAAAATATTTTTCATATTTTTTTTCAATAATTTATTTAATTCTATCAAGTATATTATTTTTATAATTCCATCAAGTTCATTATTTTACATATTAGCTTTTTGTAATATATATATTTATTCTATTTTATACTATATATATTTATTCTATTTTATACTATATATATATATATATGCTGAAGATTCATACAGATTCATGTCTAATATAGTTAAGTTCTTCAGCATATATATATATATACTATATATATATATATACATATATACTATATATATATATATATATATATATATATATATATATATATATATATATATATATATATATATGTATATATATATATATATATATATATATATAGTATATATGTATATATATATATAGTATATATATATATATATATATATGTTATATATATATATATATATATATATATATATATATATATATATATATATATATATAGTATATATGTATATATATATATATATAGTATATATATATATATATATATATATATATATATATATATATATATATATATATATATATATATATATATATATATATATATATATATATATATATATATATATTATTGTGTAAAAAGGTATATAACTTTCAGAACTTTATAAAACTACAGGGCTTATAAGTTTACAGAGCTTTATAGACTACTATAAGGCTTTATAGATCACTATAAATTTTTTCCTCAATCACACATCATAAAATGTCAAAACACTTTCGCAAAAATACATGCTATCTGTATTAATATTATGTCAATAAACAAAAAAAAATTCTCTTTTCAACACAGTGATTTTAAGGATTTAGGTCTTCCCCAAATCATCAAAAAATAGTATCATTAGTATCAATAGTATCAATAGTATCAATAGGAATACTTTAGTAATTTACTTTAAAATAATATAAAGATTTGAAGAACTTGAGTTATAATTTAGAATCTTTATTCCCTTTCTAAACAAGTAGACAACTCCAAAAAAAAAATGATTAAATTAAAATATTTATTCCTGGATATAACATTTTTTGTGTTGTTAAAAAAGGATTTGGCCTGGACTATAGATCAATTTATTACTTCAAAAACTCATAGGAGGTTATAGTGAAAAATTCATAGGAGGTTATAGTGAATAAAATGAAGATGGCTTGGAAAATCTTAATAGGTCAGAAATTTCTGCTTTCATTTTTAGCTAATAATTTTTGATGGGGTTTAAATTAGGTGATTTCTTGGACACAGAGCAAGACCATTAATCACATTATCATGGAGCCATGTCTTTTTTTATATTTTGTCTTTTGATGAATTTGCTCTATTGTACATAAAAATATCATACTTGCAAATTTGAAACCAACTAGACACATAGCACTTCAAAAGTCCATATAATTTGCAGAATCTACAGTCTCAACTTGTTGTAAAAAGTGCACAACCATTGGCAGTATGTGTACCACAAATATAGTGTAATCACTGTTTATTTATTATTATAGTATAGTGTAATCACTGTTTATTTATTATTACAGAGTTGTATTGACTAGTTGCCAAAAGATTAAAATACTATGTGCACAAATCTGTTGAGTACCACCAGGCATTTTTAGCGTTTCCAGGCTAATGTTTGTCACATTAAAATTAAAATGTCTTAATAATAAAATTTTTATATAGAAAGTAAATTAATCCATTTCTTCACCTCAACTTCATATTAAGGTAACACTTAAGTTAAAATGTAACACTTAAATTATTATAACTCCATTTTGCAATTCACAACTCATTTGTTCAGCATAGTTAAAGTAAAAGATTTTTAAAAAATACAACTTTTTTTTTTGTTTTTTATTCTGATTCACTGCTAACAAGGCTGCAACCTTCCACTATTAAGTTGGGAGTTATTAGAAAAAAAGAATAGAGTTCTAAAGCAAGTAAACGGTTGATAGAAGACTTAAAAAATGAAGGTTGTATGAGTTAAAAAAACATGAAAATGGGAGAAAGTTCTGAAGAGTTGAAGTGGGGGAAAAAAGCTAGACAAATAAAAGTTTTTGGAGCATGCAGGGACACAGTAAAAGAATGAGATTTTGATGAATGACGATTTAAGTGAGAATGAGTTTTGATTGATGGAACTAGAGATGAAAGCTCCTTTGAGCAGCGGACATGATAGTGTTTGTAGAAAGAGAAAGATATGCAACTTTACAACGATGGGAAAAAAGCTCAAGCTTGGCAGATAGTCCGGGTCGAACTACGTTTACGTTTTTTGGACCTTGTCTAGAAGAGAAAGAGCATCATTAGAAGAACCAGCCCAAATATGAACAGTATTCCATACAGGGACGAATAAGAGATTTGTAGAGGTAGAAAATGGATTCAAATGATAATCCAAGAAGACATAAAGAATAGGACTCAGCGAGAGGGTTGCCATTTATCAATATAGGAATGTCGACAGTACTGCGATAGTTATTTGCAGTAAATAACTGAACTTTGTTGGAGTTAAAATTTACAAGCCACTGTGAGCCATAATCAGTTACAGAAGTGAGATCAGATTCAAAATGGGCAGTCTGCTCTAAGCAATCGAATAGATACGACTTTTTGTCAAGACAGGAGTATAGAGTTGAGTCATAGGCAAAAAGAGTTACTTTAGATGTAGGGTTTTCAGAGGATCGAAAACTTGCTCTACAGCTCGAAAAAAGCAAGTTAACTATATAGCAAGTAAAAAACTATATAAATAACACTCCAACTATAATAGAAACAATGATTACTAGAAAAGTGAGAAATTGGAAATTGAACACATTTTTAATTAGTAGTCTATAATGTTTAATCATACACACCAATATTTGAACAACTTTGCTTGTGTTTTATTATTTTGGTATTATGTTTGATTATTATTTTCGCTTGAATATTATTTATTTGGTTTGAATATTATTATTTTGGCTTAAATATTATTAATTTGGTTTGATTTTTATTTTGGTTTGAATAATGCTTAATTTTTATTATCTACCTTGTTAAAAAAGCAAGGTTATGTTACATAACCTTGATTTTTAACAAAGTGTAATTAAAAAACATCAAAGAAAGTTTGCTGTAGAATCATCAAAGGGGTTTGGTATAGTCAGTATTAGAACTAAGCAACACTTAATTTTTTCTCTACAGTCTTTTTATAAAAAACTATTAATTAGTGATAATTACCTTAGGTAATTATCACCAATCAATAGTTGTTAATAAAAAGCTAATTAATTGAGATAGAATAAAAACATTTAAGTGTTTTTATTTTATTAAATATTTAAATAAAAACAAAAACATTAAAGTGATTCTATTTCATTTACCCAAAACCATAAAGATAATATCTCCAATATAAGATGGATTTAACATAGAATCTTGGAATCAACACTCCAATAATGTACTTACCTTAAAGTCTTGAAATCAACTCTTTAATGGTAGAATCAACTTAGATGAAATTAGATAAAACTAAAATGGTAGAATCAACTCAGAGAAAATTAGAGAAAAAAAAATAGAGAAAAAGTTACAAAAGCATCAAAGAAAAAAGAGAAAGGAATTACAATTAACGTTTAATATATGGTATTGATACTGGTATTTGTGTGTGGAGTTAAATACCATTTTGAATTAAACAAAAGTTGATTTTAGCCAAGTTTTTTAAGCAAAAATTAAGTTTTTTTTATCATAGCTTATATGTGAGAGAATCATAATTGATACAAAAAAAAAAATCATGTCAGATACATTCTTAGGATGCAAAAATATATAAGATTATTAAATCTTTAAATAATTCATATTTTATAACCTAATACCATCCCCTAATGAAACCTAAAAAATATTTTACATTTTATAACCTAATACCACACCCTAATAAAACCCGAAAAATATTTTGCTCTAATTTCATCACATATTACTGCACCCTAATAAAACCTAAAAAATGTTTTAAATCTAATTTCATAACCTAATACCACACCCTAATAAAACACAAAAAATATATCACTCCATTTCATAGCTTAATACCACACCCCACATTTGGCCAAGATTGACATTAAATGGACAAAATATTATAACTCCTTTATTTAGTTTTCAGATTGAAATTTTTATCAGTGATTCTAGAGATCATGAAGATCTTTTTTTAAAAAAATTGTTTTTGTTTTTGCTGATGCAGGCTCCCTAAACACCCTAATAGAAAAGGGTGTATAGGGCTTAAGGGATTTTAGACATAACTTATTTTTAGAAACAGTTTTTATTAATTATTTTTAGAAACAGTTTTTCTCAGATTCAAAGCATTAATTAAATAAAATGTTTGTTACATGTTAGACCTCCATTTTTTAAACAAAGAAACATTTATTTATTAGATATTTAATTAGAAACCAGAGTAAAAATACACAAAACATAAAATTAAAAAAAACTTACAATAAAAAGTTTAATACAAGCTTCATTAAGCTCAAGGTCTTAATACACCTCGAACTCCTTCTTATAGAGATAATAAGTGGATCTGAACTCCACAATAATTATTGCATAACATCTTCAATTTCTCTTGAATATTTTCTCGTATAGTGTTCTCTATAAATTTTAACACATTTATTTCAACATTACTGAGCTTCTTCAGAAAGAAGACCTACTGGTACTGGTTTATCTCTTACAATTTAAGAACTATGAATTAGAAATTTACGTACAACTTGATTCAATTGGGACCCATGAGTGCAGAGAAACGTAGAGCTCTGCTGTTTCTTTGATATATTCTTCAAGTTCATCAGCATTAATTTGATGTTGCGCAATAAAACACAAAGAATTATGTAAAAACGTTTCATGAGATTTTTATCTAAGTAATTATTTCCAGCAAACACCTTTTTTGAGAATTATAGATTGAGAATACTTTTTGCTCTGTGTTTCCATCATTTTTTGCACTAGAACCGCTGTTTTTTGGTACATCTAAAATTAAGCCAAGTAATTTTTTATCTTTTCTGATCTTTTATCTTTTGCAAGTTATTTCTTTAGCATGTTCTTTCTTTGTTTTTTTCTTTGACAAAACCCCTTTTGTATTTTTTTTGCATGTTCTTTCTTTATTTGCCACTTTTCTAATTCAATTCTATAACTTACATGAATGCAGCATTCAAACCAACTAACCCATGCATGTTTTTGCTCAATCCAAGCTCAGTGGAAACTGTGTTAGAGACTTTTGAAAAGGCAACATTTAGATTGTTCATATTTGAAGGGATCACTCCACAAATACTACATAGTTGTAAAAAATTACTTAAAGGCAAAGCTATAGTAGCCACCTTTCCATCAATCGTTGTGCATTCTAACTTATTTTTGATGATGAAGGAATTAGGATCATTTGTTTCAAATTACTGTTTTTGAAGAAAATATATTCTTGCGTATTAATCTCAGCACTTTTATTTACATATTGAATTGTACTGGACGGCAGTAAAGCGTAGAGGATGGTTTTCGGGCCTCAGTGGGAGTAAATTAGCGCAAAAGCAGAGAAAAGCTCTCCTAAAACAAACATGGTGAGCCGTGCTCCTCTAAAAAAATGGCTTATTTATTACAAAATTTGATTTTATACTTGTTACAATCATATGTTTGTAACGCTAATGTTACAATAATATATAGGTAACAAGCGTCATTTATTGTGCTGTGAAAAAATTAATTAGATGAGCATAAGCCAAGGACTACTATACGGAAGGACGCACAAAGTTGATTTCCTGACTCCGCTAGGGAAGGCCATTATTTTTATCAAAGTTGAAGTGTTCTTTAACGTTCCTCTAACATTTTTTTTTAATTTTAACCATAATCATGGTGAACAAATGTGGCGTTGTAAATTGTAAAGGAAGTTATAATAAACTTAATAAGTGTCGTATTTTTAAATTACCGAAAGATGAAATTGAGAAACAGAAATTGATTAACGTTCTTCCTTTACGTAAAAAGTTTATTATTGAGCCGTCTAAGTTTTTTATATGTGAAAAACATTGGCCTAAAAATACAGAAATGATTAAGCTGCCTGGTGGCTATACTCGACCAGCATGTGCACCTTGTATTTTTAATGTTCCTTTTTCTTGTTTACCAACGCCAAAGCCTGTGACTCGCCAATCTAAACCTGAGGACATGCAATTGAATTATTTCATCAAAAAAGATAGAATATATTCGTTTTCTGATTTTTATCCTGACAATGAGTTGCACAAAAAGTATAAAAATATAGTAATATCTCGACAAGACGATAAATTCATATGCATTTTTATGTCAAAAGGTTTCAAAGAGAGTTTTGTGACAATTATTGTTTATGATAAGTGTACCTTGTGTTCACCGCTAACCTTTTCAGCTTTTAAACATGGAATTTCAGTTCCATTAGCTAATATATTGAATCCAAACAATGGCTTAATCTTCTATTCACAATTTTTTGAAGCAATCAATTTAGTTCATAATTATAATCTGCATGTTAATGATGTTATTGAAAAGATGACAAATACTCTTTCAGAAAATGAATTTGAATTAAATGATGATAAGAAACAAAAAAAATTGAATTTTATTACAAGACAACTCAAACTCTTGTCTAAAAAAAGTTTCTCTATAGCTGATTATTGCTTTGCAATCGAGTCTTTTTATAACTGCAACTACGATCAACTTCGTGATTTTTTAGTCTTTCGAAGTAAATGAAAGCTATAGTCAGTCTATAATTTCTGCCACTAACATTGACCATGTTTTACAAAAAACATTTGAAAACGTAAAGAATAATCAACAGAAAAATGTTATTTTGAACGTTGACGAGGTAAAAATTAGGCCAACAGTTGCTTATTCTTGTGGAGTTTTAAATGGGATGGCAAGAAATGATCCAGAATCTAAAGCAACCTCTATGCTATGTGTCATGATGAAATGCTTACATGGTGGACCTAGTTTAATGATTTCTGTTACCCCTGTTCACAAACTAACATCATTGTATCAGTTCATTGTTGTGAAAGAAGCTGCTATTATAGTTGAAAAACATGGTGCAATAGTTTTAGGATCTGTAACTGATAATCATAAAATCAATCAGCAATACTGCAAAATTTTTAACAAAATAACTGACTATCAGGCCATTCATCCATTAGACAATCAGCGTGTTTGAATTCTTTTATTTGACACAGTTCATCTATTTAAATGTATTCGCAATAACTGGATTTCTGAAAAGTGTCAAAAGCTATCTCTCGATAATAAAACCATAGCTTCATTTTCAGATGTGAAAAGTCTATATCAATACAAGAAAGAGAACATTTTAAAAACAGTTCCTTTATCCTATGCTGCTGTCTATCCTTCCAGACTTCAACTACAGAATGTGCAGCATGTTTTAAGAGTGTTTAATAAGAAAGTAGTAGCTTCCCTTAAACTAAAAGGAGCTTATGAAACATCCTCTTTTATCCATCAGATTTTAGATTGGTGGAATATTGTTAATGTTTCTACAAAAGGGCAGGATGTTAGGTTGAGAAATCACAATTGATCTGTGCAAAATAAAAATTTAAATAATCTTCAATTGTTTTTAGACATATTTAAATGTATGGAATCAGGACATGGGCCTAAACGAGTTCAGTACGTTACCCATGATATCAAAAAAGCCCTTGTGCAAACTACTGAAGGATTGATAGCTCTCTGCAAACATTTGTTTTCAGTTGGTTTTGATTATGTTTTGCTTCGTGAGCTACAAAGTGATAGAATAGAAGGAGAATTTTCTGTTTATAGACAATCAACAGGGGCAAATGCTTTTATGGCAGCTGGTGATGTTTTCTCTGCTTTTAAAAAGCGTTTAGCTAGATTTGCTGCATCATTTTTAGAATCAGTAGAAGTAGGACAACCCAATAAAAAGGTCACATATGTGAGGGTCCAATTAGTATTGAAGATGCAACCTTAATTGAAACATGTATTTATGATCTGAGTCTTTCTGAAACTGAAGAGAGCTCTGCTGCCTATGAAGCAGGATGGCTTGAGAAAAAATGTGAAGATGAACTAGTTTATCCAGATGATGAACCTGAACTAACAAATGAAGCTAAAGACTTTATTGAAGAAGTTTCGAGGGGCTATTTGACAGTTCCACATGAGTGTACTTATCAGCTAGTTAGAATTGGTTTATGCTTTGTGAAAAAAACAAAGCACAGAGCATGTTGTAGAAAAAGACTTATAAACATTCTATCTATAATGGACACATATTATGATTTTGGTTTATCATCAAAGAGTCTTTTTAGGCGTTTGACAAATGTTCTTCTGCATGGAATTCAGAATTTGGATAAAGACCAAGCAAAAAATGCATGTCTTTATCAGACATCAATTAAGAAGGCACGACTTGCTGAGTAGTGAATCTTTCTTTTTAGATTTTTTACTTGAAAAATATTGTATTGTTTATTTCTTTACGAAGTTATATTAAGTTCATTGTTAAAAAAAAAAAAAAGTTTTAACATTGTTTAAAAGTCTCTAGAGAATATGATGTTTATATGTTTATTTCTTTATAAATAAATTGTGTCAATAATATGTTCTTTGTTTTTTTATATAAAGGTTTTTTATATCGATCTTTTAAGCTTTTTAAAATAAGTTTTGATTTTGTTATTAACAATAACGTAAAAATATTTTAATCGTATTTCAGAATTTTGATTTTAAGAAATGTTGTTTATGCCAATTTTAGTTATTTAGGAGTTAAGTGAGAAATATTGACTGGCCTTTGCTAGCGGAGTCAGGAAATTGACTTTGCGCGTCGTTCCGTTTAGTAGTCCTTGGCATAAGCATAAAAACCTGTATGTAGTATGGTCAATTGGGCTCTGTAAATCAACTTAAGCTGAATAACCAGTAATTTGTATTCCACAACGAGATATGCATAAATATTTTTCTTCCCTTACTTCATTTTAAGTTGGATACTAAGTAATATACAATATAATAAGTTTTTATACTTTATTCCATTTTTTGCTAAATTATTTAGAAAATAATTTCAAGTCTATGTTATAGATTAGGCATCACAGTCAATAACTGATTTGATTAAGTGAGCAAAGCATGAAAAAATTTCCAAGTAATTTTTTAGAAAATTTAAAAATATAATTTTAGTTTTCCAAAGTTTCTAAACAGTATTGGTATTTTAGATAATTAAAAACATAATTGATAAATAACTAAAAAAACTACATTACTTAATAAAGTGGAATACCATTAAACTTCATTGTATCCTGTAGTTTTCATAATTGCAATTATTTAGAGCTCATACTTAACAACAACGTGCTTTGAACAAATGAAAATGACAAAAGAGTCATTAATAAAACCACTTATAAACCTGCTAAACTTTAATTTATGCAACCTTGTGCAACATTTTTTTAATCAGAAACCTTCTGCAAAATTGAGAAACTGTAAAAAGATTATTTTCATTGTTATAAAAACAAGATTATTTTTGTTTGTTAAGTTTTTGACAATAAAGCGTGTACCCTGATATTAATACAATAAAGCATGTACCCTGATATTGAGACAATAAAGCATGTACCCTGATATTGAGACAACAAAGCATGTACCCTGATATTGAGACAATAAAACATGTACCCTGATATTGAGACGATAAAGCATGTACGCTGATATTGAGACAATAAAGCGTGTACCCTGATATTGAGACAATAAATATTATTTAAAGAAAATTGTGCTTATTACATAAAATTATATATTTTGAGCATTTTCTATTTTTTCTTAAATGGACAAGCTTGAAAACTTTCCCAGAACTCCTAAAACAAAAATGAAAATATTTAAACAACAGATTTTCTTATGTGGGGTATTTTTGAAATTTAAAAAAAAAAAAGTTTCCACAAATACTCATTTTCAACATTTATGCCGATCTCTAGCCCACTAAACCCTAATAAAATCCAAAAATAATACACTCTAATTTCATAACTTAATACCTTGTCCTAATAAAACCCAAAATATATGTCACATTTCATAATTTAATACCACGCCCTAATAAAATCCAAAAAATATTTCACTCTAATTTTATAACCTAATACCACATTGTAATAAAAAACTAAAATAATTTTTAAAACCAAATTTGTAAGTAAAATTAAAACTGAAATAACAAATACCTTCAAAGCTCAATTTATAAATATCCAAGGATGGAGCAGATAGCTAAAAAAAAAACAACCTGCATTCAAATGAAACCTATTATAAAGCATAACAATAGTTTTTATAAAAAAAAAGATTTCAGAATGTACTTACATTCGAAGATTGCAGTTGTTTTTTATGCCCCACTGAAGTACTTCTAAAATCAATAATAGAGATTCATTCTCTTTTTTTATTTAATGAAATTTTTTAAGATGTATCAAATTAATTTTAATACCTCGACATTTTTCTACGGTTTTGTGGGGGAGGTGCCCTTGCTGTAGTTAGCTAAAAAAAACACCAAAACAATAAATAAACTTTGTTGACATGTATTTATTTGCATATAATTTAATTTTATTAAGTATTATTTATAACCATATAAATAAAAATGATTACAGAAGACACAAGTGTTTTGCTAAATAATAATGATTACAGAAGACAAAACTGTTTTGCTAAATAATAATGATTATAGAAGACACGCCTGTTTTGTAAAAGAAAAATCACAATTTAAACTGTTCTAAATCTCAATTTAGAATGTTTGTCTTATTGCATAGTGTCAATAAATTAAAAAAAAAAAATAGTTTTAAGCTAAAAATTTCATAAGGATTAAATCTGTTAAAATTGTTTTAAGTTAGTAGGCTCATTACTGGCTGTTGTTAGTATGTATTATACCATATACTAGACACTTATAATTAATACTTAACTTACCGCTGCTGCTGCCCATTCGTGCGCATTTACACGAACTTTTTTACCATTTATTATAAATAGGATTTGCGGTACTCTCAAATCTTAATGATCTGTCAATATCTGCTTAATCACTAATAAAATCAAAAACTTTGCCTCATTAGCTTAATTAGTAATAAGATCGACAATTTTTATTAAATAACTTTTGTAGTAAAGGATGAACCAATATTTATTAAATAACTTTTGTAGTAAAATAACTTCAAGTAAGTAGTAAAATAACGTCAAGTAATTTATTTAATTCATGCATAATAATTACAATTACAATTTATATTATATTATAAATCAAGTCTTTTGTCAACTGTATTTAAAGTATATTAACCTGTACTTTTTAAATTAGAAGACGATAATGACTCTGGAAAACGTTGCTCTTTTCAAAGGTCAAACTCTTGATAAAGTTAGTGTTTATCTCCAAAACCCTTGCATCTCACACGGTCAACTTTATGTTACATGTTAAAGAACAAGATAGTTTAATACCTTAATTTAAAGAAGTTAAAAAAAATCTGTTTGCTTTTATACAAAATATTTTGTGTGTAAATATCTCTTATATATGAGTGTTTCTATGTTTGTGATATAGTATTATTTGTTTATAGTTATAAGTAGTTATTATGCTGTTTGCATGGATTCAAATTGTTGTGACTTGGCTTAGTCACAACAATTTGAATCCATGCAATACATGTTAACCTAGCCAAGTGGTGTATTTTGCTATAATGTGACTTAGCTTTGTTGAGAGCAAGATTGTTGTCCATGTCTGTTAAGTGGTTTACTGTCATGATGTAACACATAAATTAAATCTGTTTGTAGTAAGTGTAGTCATAAAAAGTGTTTAAAAAATATTGTTACAAGAATGTGTTTTAAAATGTGTTGTAAGAATGTGTTGTAAGAATGTGTTGTAAGAAATGTTGAAAAGATATATAGTTTTTTAATATCTATAATATCTATAATTTTTTTAATATTTATAATTTTAAGTAACTTTTATTTAACAGATTTATACTTCATTAAATATTATTTATACTGTTACTTTTTAAGTAAATTTGTTTAAAAGATGTATACTTTGTTCTTTTTTATTAACAATTTATGCTTTTTATGATAAATTTTGTTAAAAAACTTCCGAAAAGGTGTTGAAAAAATATTGTTGAGAAAATGTGTTTAAATGTTGTTATGCTCTGTTCTTTTTTGTTAACAATTTATGTTTTTGACGATAAATAAATTTTGTTAAAAAACAGGCTTTACTAATAGCTCCTCCCAATTACAACATGTAAGAATTTTGATTTCCTTCATTAAATATGATTAACTTAAAAATTTTTTATAAATATAAAGGTAAGTAACATAAGCTTTAGTAACTTTCATTAAATTTTTAGGATTTTTTGTATATAGAATGTTTTCTAATAATATAATATATATATATATATATATATATATATATATATATATATATATATATATATATATATATATATATATATATATATATATATATATATATATATATATATATATATATATTATATATATATATGTGTGTGTGTGTGTGTGTGTGTGTGTGTGTGTGTGTGTGTGTGTGTGTGTATATTTATGTATATGTATTGACATTTTAATATGTTATATTATATGACATTTTAATATTTTAATATCTGCACTAAATTATTGACCTTTTTCCTAAGAATATTAAAAATATAAAAAAAATTAAAAAAGTTAAAGAAGTTTCAATATTTCCAAGTAACTTCATTTGAAGCAAATATTGATTGTTTAAAGAGGTTTTCTTTTATTAGTTTGGTATTTATTTATTGCAAATCTTGCATTAAATGCTTTTCAAAATAATGAAAGGGTTTTTATGATGGATGATTACATTTTATTGTTCCATACTAGCAGTACTTGCTAAGCTGACAGGCCTTATAATTTTTTAATTTGCTTTATTTATGAGTTCTTATATGTAAAAAATTTGTTTTTTAAATTACTTTTTATTGTTTTTTTGGTTAAATACTAATAATATTTTGTCAATAATTAATAACAACCACCTTAAAT
Organism: Hydra vulgaris; assembly: GCF_022113875.1. Lineage (NCBI taxonomy): Eukaryota > Metazoa > Cnidaria > Hydrozoa > Anthoathecata > Hydridae > Hydra > Hydra vulgaris. Next base: position 13,530,665 of record NC_061170.1, read on the forward strand.
ATATAACAATGGTTAAAAAGATTATATTAATTTATTTATAACTTTAGTTTAAGTTCTCGATAGAAATATGTTATATTTACACAATGCTCAATTAATTCAAAACATCTAATTTAAATATGAATAGTAGAGTAGAATATAATATTATGCTGTTTTATTTGCTTACACTGTATTTTAGATGAGTTTAAGAAAGAAAACTCAAAGTTCAATCTAAAAGTTCAACTTTTATTATTTTAAGAACACACTCCTTTAATGCTTAATAATGTCTGATAATTTTAGAAGTGAAATTATTAGACTTACTTAAAAAAAAAAACCTAGGCCAGCTGAGATAAATTGTAATCAAAATAAAAGAAAGCAGACTAGGAGAGAACTCAATAGGTATAATATATATCGCGAAGCAACTTTAGTTATTTTTTTCTTTAATTCTACTCAGGTGCTCTGCTAACTATCATATGTTTACTTTGTCTACTGTTAATGATTTTAACTTAGTAAACTTTAATTATTTAAAATTTGCTAAGTTGATCATTAGCTAATAGTTTTAAAGGAAATTAGTCACAATCAAGGTAAGTATAATTTTATTTTCTGATCAAATTGCAAAAATTTTTTTTCCACCGATAGTTATTATGTTTTTATTATTTTGTGTAATAGCTGATTGTTTTTGCAATAAATGTCTTTTCTTACAGATTTTGGCTATTTTTACCAATGTTCTAGAAAAAGCACCTGCAACAGGTAAATTGGTTTGTAATGTTAATCTTTAATGCTTCTTTTTTCATATCTAAATTTTTTTCATTTTAAACATCCTACAATGCTTATTGCAGATCAAATAGAGGGCCCACATCTCATAAGGCACATAAGAGGTGGGCATAAACTTATGGCAAAATCTCAACCCTCCCTCCCTTTTTTTTTTTAATATAGTGATGATCCTGTAGAAAGTAAAGTAGGAGGAGAGAGAATGGTGAAAAAAAATAGGCAGTATCTATAATTAGTATTTTTGTTGTTAGTTAATCTACCAATTGGTAATTGATAATGCAAACTTACTTAAACTTTTTGCATAAATACATACTTTTCTTTATATATTTTGTTTTGCTATTATATATTCATTGTTATTATTATTTGTAATAATTATACAGGTCATGGTAAGTCAGTTATTTCACGTCATCTCATGTTTTTTTAAACTTTTTATACCTATGGTATTTAATTTCAAGCAGGTGCTTTAAATATGGCTGGTACCGATATCTGATTTGTTGATAAATAGCGATTTGCACAACATCTACCGAAATGTTACAAGTTTTTTAAAGTTAAATATAATAGAAAATTTATATAATATAGCTTTAAAAAGTAAACAATAAGTATTGTTATTATATATGTATTTAATTATTTTTCTACCTCTTACTAAAACATATTGAAGTAAGGAATAAGTATAGAAAAGGTCGGTGTGGAATGGATTTACCAAGACCCGTATTTTATGGGTCATTACAGCTAGTATATGGTATAATATGGCTGATTATTTATTGGTTAAGTTATTTTGTATTAAATTTTAATACATTGTGGTTGTTAATCCAATTTTTTTTTAAACATATTGTTTACACCACAGTTAATTTGATGTGATAAAAAAGTTGTCACTAGTCAAATTCATCACAAGTGAACTAAACTTAAAAAGTGATAAAAATTGGCCACATGTGACCACATTGGTGGTTGTCAAGACAATTTTTTTGTTTTTTTTATTTATTTTTTTTGTAATTATTATTATGAATAGTATTTAATTATTATTTATTTTAAAAAAAGCCAAAAATTGGCATGTGTTTATAATTTCCAAAAAAAATTAACTTGTTAAAATTAAATTAAACTATTAGAACAGAGTAAAGTAGCTTTTGAAAAAAATAAACTTCTCATTCAATAACCTTATCAAAAACAGTATATTAATTGAGATCAGTATTTAAGGTATTTTAAGTATATTAATTGAGATCAGTATTTAAGTATTTTAAGTATATTAATGGAGATCAGCATTAAAAATATTAGCATTAACATTGTAGTACTTAAATGTCAATCTAAAACAGCAACTTCTAACTTTAATGTAAGTCTACTTGTTTCTTTTCATTCTTTCATCACCATGGTAAACTATTTTTTGATAAAATTACAAATAATTATGAATTACAAGCAAATCTGAATAACATAAAAAAATTAAAGAATGTCTGTTTAAAATACCCAAAATTATCATCATTTGCAAGCATACATAATATAATATTAAATTTTCTAAAAAGAATAAAAACTGGATTATTAGTTAAAGTTGTGTTTATTAAAAGTTGTGTTTACTACAAAAGTTGTGTTTACTAAAAGTTGCATCTACTACAACATTTGTGTTTACTACAAAGGTTTTATTTACTAAAAGTTGTTTACTACAAAAGTTGTGTTTACTAAAAGTTGTGTTTACTACAACATTTGCGTTTACTAAAGGTTGTGTTTACTAAAAGTTGTGTTTACTACAACATTTGTGTTCACTAAAGGTTGTGTTTACTAAAAGTTGTGTTTACTACAAAAGTTGTGTTTACTAAAAGTTGTGTTTACTACTAAAGTTGTGTTTACTAAAAGTTGTGTTTACTACAACATTTGTGCTCACTAAAAGTTGTGTTTACTAAAAAAACTTGTGTCTGCTTTCATTCTTTAAGGCATTAACTCAATTAAGTCCACTATTCTCATAACTCGTGCGGTATTCTTGTGCTTGGTCTTCTTATATCTCATACTCTCCAAATACTTCTCATATCTCATGCTTGGTATTCTCTATTTGTTCAAATTTATGATTAAAACATTAATAATCTTCACATTTGCGCAATCATTCTTATAGTCAATTATTTTGACAATAAGAATGATCGTGCAACCCAGAAATTTTCAATGGGTTTCAAATCAAGGTGAGCAGACCACTCCATTATGATGATTTCCATTAAGGTTCTTGCTCTTAAACCATCATTTTATGATTTTTGACAATGCTTAGAATTATTGTCCTGTTGAAAAATCCATTTTAGGGATATCTCCCATTCAGCATGTGGCAACATAACATATTCCGCAACATTTTTACACAAAGCTAAAGTCATTTAATTTTGTGAATATGACCAATTTTAATACTGAGAAACATCCCAATTCATAGCAGACATCCTATTCTCGACGCTCTTCTTGGTATATTAAGTGTTGTTTGGTCTGCAAACTTGCTTCTTGCTGTGGTTATAGGTTGTGTTTTGATACATCACCTTTCAATTGTCTACAGTCCAAATTTGTTGTGCTTTGGCAAACACAAATCTTATCTTTCTATTTTTAAAAGAAGTTAAAAGATTCTTATTATACATTAAAGGTAGCAGTTTTGCTTCATCAGCTCCTCAATAAAATTTGTAGTTAAAATTTACTGTTCATCAGACATTGCGAAATCTATTTTATTATTTGAATGATAAATATGAGAAAAATGAAAATATGTAAATATTATCAAATATTGGTCAGCAAGGAATACATATATAAATAAAATATAATAAAATAAAATAAACTTTTATATACATTTACATATAAATACACATATATAAAGTGTGTGTGTGTGTGTATATATATATATATATATATATATATATATATATATATATATATATATATATATATATATATAAATATAAATATAAATATATATATGTATGTGTATATATATATATTATATATATATATATATATATATATATAAATATAAATATATATATGTATGTGTATATATATATATATATATATATATATATATATATATATATATATATATATATATATATATATATATATATATAAATATATATATATATATAAATATAAATATAAATATATATATATATATGTATATATATATATATATATGTAGACATATATATATATATATATATATATATACATATATATATATTTATATATATATATACATATATATATATATATATATATATATATATATATATATATATATATATATATATATATATATATATATATATATATATGTATTTATATACATACATAAATATATACATATACACATAAATATATATATATTATATATATATATATATATATATATATATATATATATATATATATATATATATATATTTATATATATATATGTATATATATATATATATATATATATATATATATATATATATATATATATATATATATATATATATATATATATATATTAGAGTTTATACATGAAAAATTATAAAATTGCTTATAATCTTGCTGACCAAAACCTTTCAAGTAAATGCTGCCTTTGTGATGACTAGTGTGAAATAATTTAAATGATGACTAAAATAATATTTTTATAACAAATGCCCTCTAATCTTTTTTTTAATGACCCCTCCTCTTTAAGGTCCCTAATGTTTTATTATACAATAAATATATTGATGCGAATATACCATTCTGAAGAAGTTTTTTTTTAAATACAAACTTAAGAAATTTCTGTAATACAAAATAAAGTAATGTTACAATTATATTGTCCAAATAAATTCTCAATATGTTTTTATTTTGACAAATATTTTCAGGAGAAAACGAAGTTTTATTGCCTTTGTTTCTTAAATCCATCGTCATTTATGTGTAAGGAACTTTGCACAGTTTGTGATGATTGCAACTTCTCTCTGTTGTGTGAATAGAATTTGTGAATAGAAGATTTGGAACAAAAACATTATTATTTTCCGATTGATTTAATGACTGTAAGAGCCATGTTGATCATGATGTCATGGAAACTAATGCCAGCAAGCATTGTGGAGTATTTTTCTATTAAAGTGCTTCTAAAGAAAATTGCAGTCATTAAATGCATTTAGTGTTTATTGCTGTTGTATCGCAGCAAGTACTGACAGTTATTTTTTCAACATTCTACTGTTGCAAAAGACAAATGCATTTATTTGTTTATGAGTCAGCTGTTTCTGATTTCAAGTTTCGAATTCCAAGAATCTTTCCTTGTAGACAGTCAGAATCTTTCAAGAACCTTTCATTATCTTCCAGAACATTGTGGTATTTACCATAACATTCCAGAATATTCTCGAAAGTTTTAGAATGTTATGAAAGGTTTCAGAAGTTTCTAAAAAGTGCCTGAAGTTTTGGCAGGTCTCAGAATAATCCATAATCTTCCTGAATGTTCTGGAAAGTTGCTGAATGTTTAATTATCTCCCTAAATGCTCTTGAACAGATAGAATAACCCTCTTTGAATAATATGGAACCTTTTAAAATCTTGTCATGGAACATTACAGAGTATTTCAAAAACATGTTTACCCTTACAAAATGCTCAGAATTCTTCCTTCCTCTTATTTGAAATCCTCAACTTCTTTATAATGAAAACATGTTTTTAGTGATTTAAGAGCTAACAATAATATATACTTTAGTGTTAGATAGATTTTAATATATACTTTAGTGTTAAATTTCATTTTAGTTTTGTGCTATAAAAATAAAATTTCAGTCATCATAAAGTTTCAGCTGAGAAATTTTATACTTTTTAAACAACCTTTATATATTAAGTTTAAAAAAACATCTCTATATATTAAGTTTAAAACGATGTTTTAAGCTTAATATATATAGAGAGTAAACTACGGTAGAGTAAACAAAAAAAAGTGAACAGTTTAGCAATTTTGTTTCTTTTGCAGTTATCGAAAGCTAAAACAAAAAATAGTAATAATACAAGGCACAGAACCATAGAGAATTTTGTGTTCTATCTAAGGTGTAAAAAATTTTTAAAAAGTTTATCTTTGCCTTAGCAAACTTTAAAATTCTCACCCAAGTAAAAAAAAAAATTTGTTTCAAAAAAATCAACTTCAAAACTCTAAAATTAAAATTAAATTTTGCTAAACTAAAAAGTTTTGTAGAAATTTTTATGATGATCAAGATTTTCTTATCAAAGCTGAATTGTTCTGGAAAAAGTTATGAGTGAAAAACCGAGATTGATGTTTTTCAAGGGAAGAAGAATCAGAATCTTCTTCACAATTATCTTCTTCAATAATTGAAGAAGATAATTGTTCATATGATTATACTGCTACAAAATGTTGTATTTTAGTGTATTTTATGTTGCAACAATTTTGCATGTTAGTTGTAATATGGCTAAATTAACTAATAATAATTAAAGTTTTTTGAAGAAGAGTAAATAAACTAATTGCTCACACTTATGCATTAAAATGAGTGGGACTAAAATAATTAACTAAAATATAAATAAATATGTCTTTGTTATCTATCTAAAAATTTTTAAAACAAAAATGACTCGTACTCGTAAAACAAAGACAACATATACTGAAGAGCAATTGCAACTTGCAGTAGAAGAATTTAAAAAAGATGAAATATTACTTAGTAAAGCTTTCCAGGCATACAACAGAGGCATTCTATAACAGAAGCTGTTTGCAAGTTTTATTATATTAAGCATTACAATACTTTGCGGAAAAAAACTAAATTTTAAAAACAAAGAAAGCAAAACTAACAAAATAAGAAATTAATAAAAATTTAAATTAATAATTTACATTTCATTGGATAATATAAATTAGATAATAAAAAGCTAAAAAAAAAAAAGTTTCAAGTTGACATTAAAAAGACTGGTTTACGTAAATTTTATTTGTTTTTTTAAAGAGAAAAGTGAAAATATAAATTTTTATCTTAATAAATCATACTTACAAAATCCAAGTCGGGTTGGCTGGAAGAGAAACAATTTATTTAAAGCCTCACTAAAGTGTTCATACCGGCAATCAAATTAATTCAATTTTTAGTGGTGGTCAAGGATGGTCCAAGATGCCCCAATGTTTTTCAATTAGATGGGACATGTTGTATGTCTATATATAAAATAACTGTATTCAGGGAACTTTAAACTAGGCATATTCAGTCTTTAGGAACGGTCATGACTGCTCAGGTGATTATTTTAGGGGCTATCAGTGGTCCTAGAATATCCCAATATTTTTTCAATTAAATGGTACATATTTGTAGTAAAATTGATATACTAAGCTCGAATATCACAGGAAAAATTATATCAGGTTTTGAGTGCTGGGGGTCTCTAGAATAAATTAACAAAAAAAAGTTACTAAAATATAAAAGTTGGTTTTGAAGGGTTTTGCTCACCTCTGGCCCACTGTGCACTGGTTTGTTCCAAATAGATAATAGAAAAGTTGATCAATCAAAATTACAAACTGCTCAAACATTACAAGTACCATCTCAGCCTACTTCATTATCTTCATCAAGCCTGCTTCATCATTTTCATCCCAGCCTGTTTCACCAATCTATATCATCATCTAACATCAAACTTCAACAATTCGCTAACTTAAAATATTTAACAACACCAGTGAATCCTGCTTATACGGATAAAATATTGTAACACTTCACAGAAAGACTCAAAGGCAATTTAAAAAATGATCTACAGCACCACAATAATGACACTGAAATAAAAAAAGAGTTAACATTCCAAGAGTTGAAGGCCAGTGTCTAAGTATATCTGAGGTGCTTGAGAAACTAAAGCAAGACAATGAGGTAAAAAAGTCTAAGCAATTAAAGAAACGCAAGATTGACTTCAATGAAGCTTCAGTTGAAACTCAACAAGTGCAACACTTTAAAAAAATGAGACAAGATAAAGACATCAAGAGGTGCAAAAAGTTTTGTGGAGTTTGGGAAGAAGCATTGCTAACTCAAAACAACATGCAGTACCAATGTAAAGCTTTTAGTTTTAAGTTTTGGGTTTATCAATCGTGTTTACCTAAAAAATACAAAATTAGTGAAGAGTTTTTTCGCAAGAAAAATTGCAGCGAACCTGCTTCTCACCATAAAAAAACTCATATTTATTTAATTAATAAATAGTTTTTTTGTATATTTGATTAAAATAGTTTTTTTGTAAATTTATAAGGTTAGTTTACATTTTAATTTAATTTATTTAGCTTGATTTTCTTAATATCTTAATCAATAGTTATTAAAATTTAACTGTTTACTTTTCCCCCATTATAGGTGGAAAAGTAAACGTTTTTTTTTTTCTTGATAAAAATCAATTTTTCAAAAAATTTCCAAAATATTTTTTCTAAACTTTTATATATTTATATACATAATTTATAAATATATAAAATTTTTTGCATGTTTCATTAAAATAAGTTACTTAAGAAGTCAGGGAGACACAACACTGCAAAACACAGACATAACACTTAACAAAAAAGTCAGAAAGACAAAGCACTGCAAAACACAGACACAACACTTGACAAAAAAGTCAGGAAGACACAACAAGTTTAAAAAATGGAAATCAAATAATAATTAAATATACTTAATAATATAAAATAATCTACAATTAAAAATGAATTTTTTCTAAAAACAACAATTTTCAAGCGAACTAAAAAGCAAAAAATAATTTTTCTTTGAGCTTGTCTGATTATATTCCACTTATAATGATGACAGATTTTATAACAAATTTGATACACAAAACAAAAAACGTTGAGCGCATGTTATAAGATAAAAGATTGGTGATCAACCAACAATTAATTGTTTCGTTTATCATATATCAGTGCAATATATCTACACTAATCATTAAAATATCCAACTATATTTAAATTATAATAAATAGACTTAAATACATCAACACAAACAAAGCATTAAATCAAATGTTATACTGTATGTCATAATATTATTAAATCACCACTTGCCCCCAACGTTTTTCGTTTTACGTGTATCAAATTTGTTATAAAATCTGTAATCATTATAAGAGGAATACAATCAGACATTCTTACAAATTCAAAGAAAAATGATTTTTAATTTTTAAGTTTGCTTGAAAAACGTTGTTTTTAGAAAAAACTCATTTTTTACTGTATATTATTTCTTACTTTTTAGATTTATTTGGTTATTATTTACTATGCGATTTCTTAAACTCAGTTAATATCGCAATAATTATTTTTAAAACTTTTTTTTACTAAATTTTTGTCCAATACGCATGTTGAACTATTTTAAATATTTTGTGTCCGTTACAAATTACTTTATATAATTAATTAGAGTTATGTAACAAAAGAATTCAGCAGAGTAACATAACAAAAGTTATGCAAAAATATTGAACTCATTCATTAATCATTTTGTTGAAATTGAAAGAAATATTGACTGCCGAAGTTTGAAAATGGTTTTAAATTGCATTATCATCGGGTTCTGAGGTATCCTGAAAGTTTCAGAGCACTAGCTAGTCAGAAAGTGATTTAAATATAGCTTCAAAGTTACAAGTTTATAAAAACGTTGCAATGTTTAATTAATTACATTACTTACTAAGACAAATTACTAATTATAAATATTTTTAAAATATTAAACATAAAATATAGTAAAACATATTTAAAAGTATAAAAAACAAAAATAAAGCTCACTGGTTCCAACGGTGAGTTGGTCCTCTCTGCAATATACATTAAATCATTGTCTGTGAGAGATTTCTAAAATTATTTATAACAACCTTAAAAAACTCCACAAAAAAATTTTAAATTTATATTGTTATATATATATATATATATATATATATATATATATATATATATATATATATATATATATATATATATATATATATATATATATATATATATATATATATATATATATATATATATATATATATATATATGAATATATATATATATATATATGTATATATATATATATATATATATATATATATATATATATATATATATATATATATATATATATATATATATATATATATATATGTAAACATTGATTTTTTGCAATAAAAAAAAACTGTTTGTTCTCTAGAAATGTAAAAAAGAATTAAAAAATGATTACAATTAGATAATAGATTGAAGGCTGCAAAAAGGTGAATCCCATGTGGTATAACGCTTGGCTTGAAAATGATAATAAAGAAAGTGTTAGAGCATTTTCAAATCTTGGAGATTTTTTATTCTTGTAACAATGTTTTATTTCAGAGTATATAATTTATTTCAGAGTATATAATTTATTTCAAAGTATATAATTTATTTCAGAGTATATAATTTATTTCAGAGTATACTGCGGCTACAGCTACGACTGCGGCTTTAGCTATATCACTCAACTGCATCAATCTACAGCTATATCATTAACTAATACAGCCATAAGCCTTGTAGAATCTATATTCATCTACTTTAGTTGTAGTGGAGTGTACATACATCAACTGAGGTTTTACATTTGGGTAGGCACTCTTTAAGTAATAGAATAGATTTTATAGATTAAAAACTAAAAAAAACAAACAAATTGTTGCCTAACAAAATCAGAGACCCCCTCTCCCCCTTATAAGATAACAAAATTACTAATCTTGCTCGCCTATGTGGTGTAATATGTAGTCAAACCCCTAACAGTATGAAAATATATGGAATATATAAGCACAGTGCAGACTTTGATATATACCAACATTGTCCTAATATATTTTGCACACAAAAACATTCCATAAAAAAAAAGTTTCGGCTGAAAATGCAAATATGTGCTTCAACAAAAGCCTCACCTCAGTAAGCTTGTATGGTGAAGATAGAGTTTTGGAAACGTTTTTCTGAAAGAATTAAAGTAATACATTAATTTGAAATATAACAATAAAGTTTTTGAAATTAAGTTTATCTGAAAAATTTATATTAATACATTTAATTTGAAATATAAAAATAAATCATTTTGCATACAAACTTAAAAAATGAACAAAAAACCTTTAATTTTTTAACTTTCCCATACTCATTTGAATTATCTACATCAATATCTAAATCACCTAAAAAATTCAAAATGACTGAAAAATATAACTTAAAAGTTTTTAAATAGAAAGAAAACCTAATTTATCATGGTTTAATAAATAAAGATTACCTAATCTATCATGATGAGGTAATGTAAGTGGAGTAAGCTAAAAAATATATATAATATGAATACAAACTTTAATGTTTCATTAACTTTTTTTGAATAAAAAACTTGTAATTGAAAATTATAAAAAACCAGTCAATTTATGCATAATCCCTAAAATTAAGAAAACAGTTCCTGTCTAGAGTATTTAAATTCATTCAGTTAAACAAAAATATAATAATATAAGACTAGTTATATTGATAGAAAATAATTTATTTTATTTTTTTTTGCCAAAATATTTTTTATAAAAAATTTATTTTTTGCATACCAAATAAAAACCAATTTTTTTTAAAGCATCTTTAGCATTTTTTTTTTTTCATTTGCTTTTAATCCTCTTGCATAGTTAATTTCTCAAGCTATAAAGTGATCAGTGGGATATATATTTTTTCGAACCTTTTCTTTAATTTACTCTTTTTCTATTTTTAATGTTGTTTTATTCCATTTCTTTAGAAATTTATTTTAGAATTTCTCTTTACTGATAAAAAAAAATTTTTTAAAGAAAAAATACTTTAGAGTTCTAACAGTTTTGCAAATAAGTGAAAAATTTTTTTCCACTTCAAATCTCTTTTCAACGTATTGCTAATAAGAAGTTTAGAATTTTAATAAAATTGTTGCTGTGATGTTTGCTATGATGTAGTTATTTATTATGAAAAGAAATTACATCTAGTATAAAAAAATTTTATCTAGTTAAAATAAATTTCATCAGAGTTTATTAATTGAAATAAATGATCAACTTATTAACTTACATGTTCATCCAAAATGTCTGACTCTGTAGATGACATATTATTACCAAAAAGATGTTCTTTTACGGAAGTGTTTATCATTTTTGTAACCAAACTAGCATATTAAATCAAAATTACTTATTTTATTGAGAAAAAAATATTTATAATATTGAAACTTGATGTAAACAAAACTAGAATATTCTAAAGGAAAAAATGTATAGAAACTATTAATTGAACTGTCTGAAATACTCTGAAATAAATTTCAGAACTGTCCAGAAACGTTGTTCTCTAAAAACCTTAACTCAAAAACTAAAAATAACATCATAACCTATCCTAGTCATATATAAACAATTTGGCATAAAGCGCGACGCGTGTGTTATTATAATAATACACTTTGTCATGAAGTGTGATGCGTGTGTTATTCCAATATAATATAGATTGAACTTAATACTGTACATCTTAAATATGATTCTTTAAAAAGTTGAATTACTTAATTTACTTAAACTGGGTTGATTTATTTTTACAGATATGTAAAGATTGTATATGCAAATATAAATTAAGACAACTTTTAAAACTTTTCTAACAAAAAGTCTTTTTTACTTAAATTAGTATGTTTTGTATCTAAAAAATTGACATGATGGAAAAACAAACAGAAAAATTTTACCGCAAAGCGATTTAAGCACACATAAATATTAAAAATTAAACTATTTATGACAATAGTAATTAATTTAATACATTTTAAGTGAGTTTTATATTTTGAGTGGGTTCTCTAAACATCATGTTACATGCTCAACTATATTGCATCGCAGGTACAATTTAAAAAAAAAAAAATGCATAATTTATAATTCAAAAAAAAAAAAATTTTCTCTGTTGTATAGTGAGCACTTTTCCAATTTAAAAACTCAAAGTTGATTAAATTTTTGTTATTTAATTAAAAAAAAAAATAGAATTTTGGTACTAACACCTGAGTCGCCTAAAGTGTGTTAAAAATGATTTTATTATAAAATTATTTTCATAAAAAGAAACTACACACTCAAAATTCATTACATTTTTGGTTTTTTAACTTTAACAGAAAAATTCTTTGAGAGAAAAAAAATGATCAGCCTAGGTGATAAAGTTCAGAACCCTTTAGTCTCAATGTAATAGCAAGATGTATTTCATTTATGGTCTAACAAAAATGCAGCCTTCCAAATCGAAGATGTTATTTGGCAATACCAACACAAAAAAACAACCTATTTTTACTTTATTGGTATACAACTGTCTAACCTTACAACTGTCCAACATTTTAACTGTCAACCTTACAACTGTCAACCTTACAACTGTCAAACTTAATTTCTAAAAGTGTCAGCGAATGTATATAAATATAAAAAAGTACATGCTATACAAACTGATTTCATAATTTAGTAATTAGAATTATTACTTTCATCAAGTTATTTAAGTTTAATAACTAAACAAACAAACAAGCACAACATAAAATAAAGTTTATAAAAACAAACGCTTTATTAAAACAAACAAAAAATTTATTCATTCATGTCAAGGATTGCAATGTTATAAGGATTGCAAAGTTAATAAAACTTTTTTCTGTTTTTTTCATACTTTTTTCACTCTAAATTTCAGTGCATTGTTTAAAGCTTTTATTTAATTTATTTTATTAAAACCTTTCGAAATTTTAAAATTATTTTAAATTTTAACATTATTTTAAATTAGAAATTTAAGATAGAAAACTTAGATAAATATATTAATTTTAGTTTTAGCTGCTCAGACATTTTTATCTTAACTTTACTATGTTAAGCATAGAAAAGTTATAATAAAAATATGTGTAGAATATTTATTATTTTCAGTTAAAGCAAAAAATAAATAAATAAAAATTAATATATATATTACATTCAATCATACAACCAGTAATTTTTTATAATTATTTTTCCCTCTTTCTTTTTAAAGTTCTTCAAGTTAAGTTTCAAGTTCCCTTTTAAAATTTGTTTCCTCTTGTTTTTGAAAGTGTTCTATCATTTATTTACATATAATTATAATTATATGTAAAAAATATTTAAAAAAAATGTTGATGTGCAGTGGTTCCAAAACATTTGAAATTATTTTTAGAAAAATAAATTATAAAAAAAATAATAAAAAATGTTAATTATAAGTTTCTCATCTTATTATAAAAAAATTTAAATTTTAGTGTGAACTTGACAGGTTAAAAAATTCTCATCAATAAATTTTATTTATATGTAATGTTTTAATAAATTATGAAATTTTTTTTTTTTTTTTTTTTTCATTACAATTGTTATACTGACACTTTGTCAATCTGCCTGCTATACTTTCTGTTGATATAAACTTCTAATTTTGTCAATCTATCTACTATTTTACTTTGCCAATTTGTTTACTATACTTTCAGTCAATACAAACTTGCACCAAATATTTTTATTATTAAAAAAAAACCTACTTTTTGTTTAACGGAGAAAGAGATGAATTGTCAAGGTTAATATCTTCATTGTTAACTCTAAAAAAAGAAACAGAAAAATGCATTAATAGTATTTTCTAATGAAGCCCTTTCTCTTTTAGACAAGATGCAAAAACGCATTGTAAACATAGCTGGACCTGCTCTTACAGCCAACCTTCAACCTCTATCACATCATCGTAATGTTGCTTTTCTTTCTCTTTTCTACAAATACTATAATGGGCACTGCTCTAAAGAGCTAGCGTCTCTTGTGCCATCTACTAAAATTCATTCTCGTGTTACTTGTCATTCAATTAAGTCTTATCCTTTTTCTGTTACTGTTCCTAAGTGCTCCAAAAACTCTTATTTGTTTAGCTTTTTTCCTCAAACATCAGTTCTTTGGAATTCACTTCCTTCATCTTGCTTTCCTGATTAATATAATTTGCAACCTTTTAAGTCATGTGTCAATCGTTATCTTGTTCTACAATCTTTATCTTTTCTCTTCCAGTGATTTCCAATACTAATTAGTGGTTGCTTGCAGCCTTGTTGGAAGCGAAGGTGTTTAATAAAATAACAATTTTTATTAAATCAAAATTGATGAAACTAACATGCTAACATGCTTCATAAACAAGAGACAAAAAGTTCAAACTTCACTACATTCCTGGAAAAATATTTTTCAAAGCTCACCATTTCCTTAGAAAAGCTGTTCCCAAGCTCACCACTTCCCTAGCTAAATTATTCACCACTTCCCTAGCTAAATCATCTTGTTACTATGCACAAAAAATTATAAGTCTACCTTATTTGTCAAGACTTATGAATTTGTTAAGTTTGAAAGAAAGTTAATAAGTCACCCCAACTGTAGTGTTTAATGTATATATATATATGTATATATATATATATATATATATATATATATATATATATATATATATATATATATATATATATATATATATATATATATATATATATATATATATATATATATATATATATATATATATATATATATATATATATATATATATATGTATATATGTATGTATGTATGTGTGTATATATATATATATATATATATATATATATTTATATATATATATATATATATATATATATATATATATATATATATATATATATATATATATATATATATATATATCAGACTTGGTCAGGAAGCAAGAGTGATCGCTCTCAATTGCTGACCTCGGAAATAATATTTAGTTGCAAAAAGCTGGCCAGATTTATTAGTCGTTTTGAGAACATTTCAAAAAGCAAAAAAAAATGCGCAAAAGATTAATTGGAATGATAAGAGACAATTACAAAAAAAAAATTAGGAAAATAAAATATCTTTTAACACAAAAAAACTTAAAGCAAAATAAATTACATTTAGAATAAATATTTTTGAAACATCGCTCTTTTATAATTTTTTTATAAAATTAAACGACATTTTTTATATAAAGTAACATCTTATGTTTGTTTAAAAAGGAAACAAATGTTCTTTATTTATCAAAGTTTGCAAGTTTTATCTAAGCTAAATTAATTATAAATAAAAAGTTAATTTTTTTAATACCTATTTTATGTTTCGCATAGTTTAAAAAGTTTAAAATATTTGAAGCAATTCTACTTAGTGAGATAAACAAATGAAATAATTAAATCATTGAATTACTATAGAAATTAAATCAACTACATAAAAAAAGTTACTTTTATGACGAGGAAGCAAAACTGCTTCACAATATCACTGATGATGTTTAGTGACTGGACTTTTTAATTTTAATTAGTATTTTTAGCAGGAAAAAGTATAAAAGAATAACGAGTAAAAAGTATAACGTGTTTTTAAGAATGGAACTTAAGCAAAAATAATTAGATTTAGTAAACCAATATCTAGAAACTTTTATTTATATCTAATAACTTGCTATATATATTTGTGTTCTGTCGTGACCTCAGACACAGTGCTTGTTCATCCGCGAGTTACATTGTATACATAGTTTGTGTTTAGTACTCAGAAACTTCTATGTTATATGTTTGTTACATAATTAGTTTTATTAACTTTAATGATTATTAATAACTTCATTGAAAACATAATTATTTTTGTAAGTCTTTGTTTACAAATTAAATCAATAAAAAACAGATATGCAAAATGACATTTGCATAAAAAATATATAAGGTATATGACTAGAAAAAAATATTTGGAACTTTTTATTGCCCCTATTGTTATGAGTAGACATATATCATTTCTTTCAAGAATATACCATTAAAAAATTTTAACCTTGAAAAAAAGTCACCCTCCAAACTGATTTTAATTTTACACATAGGCTGCCTTATCCAAATGCTGAACTTAGTAACATTTGTTAATATAATAATGCAATTTCATGTTCTATAAAGACAAATAACCTACAAGTAAATAAAGTCTGTTAGGAGGGTAACATTTTAACATTTAAATTGTTTGTAGCTCTCTATTTACTGAATATGAATGTTACAAGATCATGTTATGTACGCTACTCTAAGTTCTTATAACTATTTTTTTATCTAATAAATTTCATATTTATTAGTAATCTAATATTTAGATTCCTATAACCTGTTTCTTCTGGCACCAACACAGCATTTAACTGATTGTTTACTATCTGGAGAATTACAACTTTGAAACTGCAATGTCTAAAAACGCCCCTCCTTCAGAGAAGAATAAGGAGAATTGGTCTTCAAATCTAATGCAATTTTAAAAGTGCGAAAAGTCAAGAAAGTATACTATCATTGACAGTCTTGATCAGATGCAAAGAATTCCAATTGAGCAGAATGTTTTCGACAGATTTAAAACTCTGACTTCTGATGTAAAATGTAAAATTCTAATGATAGCAGATGAAGCGAATTCTAATGATAGCAGATGAAGTGAAAGGCCTATAGAATAATTTGAATCTGCCAATTCAACAAGGTAGATCTACGGTTGCACAAAAAGTTGAGAATGTACTAAAAATTGGTAACTGCAACAAAACTGAGTACAAGGAAGGCAAACAAAGTATGTGAAACTTTGTCCAAAAGCGAAGTTTCCATACCTATTCCAACTCAGGGTGGCATCTACAAAGCAGTAATAAAAGAAGCAGAAAAGTTAAAAAGAAATTTCAAGGAAAATTTAAAAAATGAACACTAGTGTGAACACTTTGATGGTAAGAATATATAATGAAGGATTATCAGGTAGTTGTTTTGAAAAATGAAACTAGGGAAGTCAGACTTGCTGTCTTTCCATTAACAAATGGAAAAGGTGAGACAATACTGCAGCTAATACTGGAAAAAATCTAGGAGCTGTCACACTTTTGTAGAAGCACTTTGAAGATATTGGATTAGAAAAAGCTGTGTTTATTAGTTGTCAACACCATATTCTGGATACGATATTGAAACACATCATGAATGATCATTTATATATATATATATATATATATATATATATATATATATATATATATATATATATATATATATATATATATATATATATATATGTATATGTATATATATATATATATATATATATATATATATATATATATATATATATATATATATATATATATATATATATATATATATATATATATATATATATATATATAGACACACACACACACACACACACACAAATTTCCGCTCATTATTATTTAAATAAAATTAACATTTAATAATTTTTTACTTTTTATTTCTGCGTTATTAGATAAGTTTGGTAATATAATATAAGTTTGATAATATGTGGTAGTGGTGTAATGGTAGAGCGCTCGCTTCATAAACGAGTGGTTCCGAGTTCAATCCCCACCACGTCCCTGGTAGTACCGTGCTCAACTTGTTTCTCCGCGCAGCGGCCTTGTTCATCAAGGTTTGTGTTTCAGAGTTATAGAGTTGAGAGAGGGTTATAACCACAATTAAGTAGCCTCCTCGTCTGTAGTGGCCTTCTCGGCCTTGAGGAGGTGAATTAAAATTAAAAAAAAAATAAAAAAAATATAAAAGTATTTTGAGTAAAATACTTTGATAAAAGTCATAAAGTTAACAAACTACATGTTTAAGTTGGTTGAAGTAGGGTTTAAAATTTATTTACATAAGCGTACTGTTATGATAATAACACAATAATCAAATCAAGTTTATGTCAGTCATTCATAAATCATGCAATTATTATGCCTGATATTTGATGGTAATGTAAGCAACATAAGCATTTAACTATTCCTGTATGTTTTTTTTCAATTGATTTACTCCAGTTTACATACTACAATTGATACAGCTGGAGTGAAATTCGGTTTGAATTTTACATATTGATTGTAATATGCACTAATTGCAAATATACTTAACGTACTATACACTGATCGAAACATACACAGAATAAAATATGCCCTCTTTATAACATACTCATTTTTCAAGACTTTATCGTCACTTGTATTAATTGTAATCTTTGGAGTAACATTTCGACTTCTATAATAGGAGCCTTGTTCTGCTGAATCTTTTTCCCCCGAATCCAGTATTAAAGCATCAGATGTATACTAAAAAATATAAAAAATAAAATAATATATACTTTTTGTTTCAGATAAAAAAAAAAATTTTAAGTGATAAGAAACTTAATACAGGTAAAAGGACCTCAGAATGCTAGGTGTTTTTTAAGATCCTTGTTAAGACTAACTATTTGGGCAGCCACTTAGTTTTTACTTTTAAGAGTTAACAAAATACTGTCTTGACTATTAGAATGCCAAAAAAGTTATATTCTAAATATGTATCTAAAGACATATGAAAGTGGTACTTTCATATGTCTTTAGATACATATTTAGAATATACTTTTTTCAATAATTTCAATCAATTTTTAATTTTTGTTAGAAAATCATAAATTTCTGCATATAAGCATTATTTCCCTTGCTGAGTATATTTTTAAATGGTTGGTTCACTTACCGTGAACTAACAAATCAAGATGCAATGTTCTAAGAGACGTCATAGAGATAAAAAGAAAGCAGTTAAAGGAAGCAGTTGAGTAGTGTCAAATCAGCAACAAACGTGGTTATTTCAAGGAAATTTCCACTAGTTAAAGATCTAAAAAGTACTAACAAACAACTTGATAATGTCATTGAAATTGGAAGAGAGAAGGAATATTGTTCAATTTTTACCAAAGATGAGGAAAAGTTGCTAGAAATAATAAAATATAATAAAAAACAAAATTGGGTGAAAATGAGGAAAAGTTGCTAGCCTGTTATATAAAAAAACAAAATATAAACATGATTTATGAGCAGCCGTGGCAAAGTGGTTAGAGTTCTGGCTCAGAACCAAGAGGTTCCAGGTTCCTAACCTTTACAAATGACAATTGCAACCAAGATCATAGTACATTTCTTAGTGCATATCAAATGTTCAACCACTACTTAGAAAAAATATATATAAAAACGGCCTGTAGTTGTCTTATCTGATATTTGTTTATAATATTTAAGAATATATTATAATATTGTTCATAATAGTTAAGAATATTTTTTTCCAAATAATCTTTAAGACTTGACATTATCAGGGTGGCCAGCTAAAAGTAAATTTAAAATTCCAGGATATTTCCAGGATTTTTCAAGGAAATTTTGGGTTATTCAAGGATATATTGATTTTTTCTCGATAATAAAATGGACCAGTAAATGCAAAATATATTGCCTTAGAACAAAACAACTAAATATTTATATTTGAATACGCATATAAATCATATATACATACATATAATTGTTTGTGTTAAATATTAATCATATATACATACATATATTTATGTAAAGTTTGTACAAATAAAATTGTACAAACTCATACAAACATATACATGTATATATATATATATATATATATATATATATATATATATATATATATATATATATATATATATATAATCTTTAAAAGTCATTTCTTGTTATACGATATGTTTATAAATATATAAATTGATCTCAATAAAAAAGGCAGCATGTAACTATTTTTTAAATATATTTTGATATAATAATATATTAATGATATTTTGCTGACCTATTGGGGTCAGCGTCATTTTAGGGTCAGCATCAAGTAATTGATGACGCTGACCACAATATTATATCTATCTATCTATCTATATATATAATATATATATATATATATATATATAATATATATATAATATACATATATATATATATATATATATATATATTATACATATATATATATATATATATATATATATTATATATTATATATATATTATAATATACATATATATATATATATATATATATATATATATATATATATATATATATATATATATATATAATATATATATATATATATAATATACATATATATATATATATATATATATATATATATATATATATATATATATATATATATATACATATATGCTTGCCATTATATATAATATATATGTTTTTTGACACCAATTACATCTTGCTTTCTTTGAAAAACATAATTTTACCCAAGAAGAATACTTTTTATTGTAAAGCCATTCTATTTGGAAATGACAGTTCTTTGACTTGGGCGTTATGTTAGTTATATATTAATTGTTATATATATCATTTGTATATTCTATTTTCTAAATATTTAGTAGAATTAATAATACAGATAGTAAAATTAATAAAAATATTTTCATCATACCAGAAAATACATAATTAAACGAAAAGTTTTGTAAAAGATGAAAACAAGAAAACGGAATATTGAACTCTATAAAAAAAAGTTCCAGGATTTCCAGGATTTTTTGTAAAAAGGGGTGTTTTTCTAGGACTTTTCCAGGATCTATAAAATTCCAGGACTTTTCCAGGATTTCAAGGATTTCAAGGACCGCTGGCCACCCTGGTTATGTACTGACTAAGAAGTAAAAATACTTGACTTTTCATCACTTCACTTGGCACAACTGGCGTTACTCAGCTCCTTGTTCAAATCAATCAGAAATTGCACTCTGAGTACCGAAATTTTTATGACAACCAACATGGAAGGTTTCATGTATATACTTGCAGAGTTACGACCAGAGTGGGCATCATAACAAACAAATATAAATGCAGGTTAAAAAGTTGGGATTTTAAGTAGAGAACTCAGTGTTAAATGGATGCAGACAGATAAGTTCTTACAAGCCAAGCTGAAAATTATTAGAAATAATTTCATTAATCAAGTAAGACAAAGCCAAAAAAAAGCTAATAAAGAAAGGAAATCTAAGCAACAACAACAAATTTAAGCAATCTACAATGTAAGGAAGAATGTATATGTGGCAAAAATATTTATGCTGCAACTAAGAGAATGCTCATGTTGCCATAAAATTTTTAAATCTACATGCAGTAAAGCATCATGTCAAGGTAAAACAGGTTCAAAACCAAATATGATCAAACCATTTTGTGAAAGAGGGACCAAAAAATGTTTGAATCTGATAAAGATTACATTGAAGACTTCTTTCTTTCCTCTGACTTTTTCCAGAATACGTATCATTCTGTTTTCTCTAATTTTGAATTATCGCATATATAGGACTTATATATTTTTTGTTCATTATTTAATTTTTTTAAATTTGTATAAATTTAAATTCTTAAATGAAATCAATGTTTATTATACAGTTTTTTGAATCAGTTTCTCAAAACACTAAGTGAAGCACCAAAAAATGCTAGGTAATTTGAAATGTGATTTTATCTTTAGAAAACATTCTAAATTATATTATCCTTAGAAAACATTCTAAATTTTGAAAAAAAAAAATTTTTAATTTAGAATGTATTGTAAGGATAATTTATTTTTTTTCTTAACATTATTTCTTTGTTCAAATTATTCATGGTTTTCGGTATAAAATAGAAAATTTTAAGTTTAATGTTGCTTAATTTAAAACCTGACATTCTGAGGTCTCACTGCATTATGAGGTCCTTTTACCTGCACAGTAAACATTTAATGTACTCTAACTTAAATATAATTTTCTTCGTAAACTAATAGCATTTATGAAAAGTAATTTTTTTATAGTTAACTAATAAACATTTGTTAATAGTAATTTAATTTTATCAATATTAGCTAATAAAAAAAACACAAATTTGAAAGAAAGCATATTGTTTGAAAGCTTTTGTGAAGCATATTGCTTGAAATGTTTAGCGATTTATAGTTATAAGTTTTTATAGCAGCTTTACAACATTTGGTCTAAAGTAAAATATCTGTTCAAAACATATTGATTAGAAAAGCTTCATAGCTTGTCATGAATAGTTCAATAAAGAAAATCTTTAAAATCTTCTCAATAAATTCTTCTAGATGTAGTGTAGTGGTAGAGGGCTGGCCTCATAAGTAAGTTCCAAGTTCAGTCCCCACCAAGTCATTTCAATACTGTTTGAGCTCAAATAGACTTTGCCATTTATCATAATGAAATTAATATTGGTTTTGTTTAAAAAATTATTAGCTTTTTGTGTTAAGTACATATTATAAATTTGTACTTAAGGGTAGATTAGGGTAGATTAGGGTATTATAAGCATCTTAAGCGAAAATTGGAATACTTTTGAAAAAATAATAATGCTTTATCCAAATTTTTTGCAAATAAACAATTTTTAAGGATCACTACTTCTGATCCTTAGGTTTCAACAACTTAGGTTGTTGAAATTTTTTCTTAAAACCACAGAGGTTTTCAAAAGTAACAAAAGTGCTCATATTACCCAGACCACTCGGTAATATGAGCACTTTAAACTAGCTCAAAAAAATAACATTAAGTTATAAAACACCTTGAAAATTAGAACAAATTTATGAAATATAATGATTCGTTAGTAGCAAAACTTATCAATAAAAGATCAAATTTTAAGCCACTTTTTTTAAAAAAAAAAAAAGTTAGTTCCCTATTATTTCAATTTTATTAACTTTTAAAACAAATTACAAACTACAAATTTTTTGAACTTAGTTTACTGAAAAATATTTAGTAATAAAATATTATAAATTCTACTACCTTTTGTTTTTATTCTAAAAACAATTAAAACCACTGCAATTTTAGCACTTAAAATAGGTAGTTTCGATGAAAAATAATGGGTAATTTGAGCGTGCTCATATTACATAAAATTGATATCTTTAAGTAAGGTCAAAACTAAATGTTTCTATGCTTTGTTTTGCAAAATTGGAACAGATTTCTAGCTAACATATTTTTTTATAAAAAATTAAATTTCATTATTTTATAAATTTATAAGTTATAAATTATAATTATCAGTAAATTATAATTATCAGTAAATTATAATTATCAGTAAATTATAATTATAAGTAAATTATAATTATTAGTAAATTATAATTATAAGTAAATTATAATTATCAGTAAATTATGATTATCAGTAAATTATAATTATCAGTAAATTATAATTATCAGTAAATTATAATTATCAGTAAATTATAATTATCAGTAAATTATAACTATCAGTAAATTATGATTATCAGTAAATTATAATTATCAGTAAATTATAATTATCAGTAAATTATAATTATCAGTAAACTATAATTATCAGTAAATTATAATTATCAGTAAATTATAATTATCAGTAAATTATAATTATCAGTAAATTAGCATATAAATTTATACTAACTATACTGATTTCTGTTCAACACAAAAAATCGATTCAAAAAATACAAATCAACTTTAACTTCACTGCTTACATCTTAGAAATTTCTAAGTATGCTCATATTCCAAGTTGCTTTTATTAGAAAGGTGCTCTTATTATCCTAATGTACCCTACATCATTTCAAGATGTAGGGTAGATAATTTTTCTTATGTCTACTATGCTTATATAGCTTTAAGAAAATTAATACCAAAATTTATGTATTATTTGTATGTCTATATTATGTCTAATTGTTTTTGATGATTACTATAAGCAAAAATAAAAAAGGAGAAAAGGGACAATTTAATGAGTTTTTAAACAATCAACAAAATATTTTCTACAATCTGCAAAACAATTTCATACAAACACAATAATTTTTCATATAATTATAAAAAAAATTGTGGAAAATTAATAGTTCTTAAAAGTCATTCAATTTTCATTTAGGATTAATACTTGCAGAACTTCTGTTAAAAAATGAATTATACATTATTTACTAGGTATGTCCAAAAAAAAAAATTTTTGAATTCAACCTAGCACAGTATCTCATTTTGTTCCTTTGATGGAAACTAACTTTTATGCAAATTTTGGCATTTATATTTTGATATTTACAAGTTGCTCAATGGAGGTGAAGTTTAACAGTACAGATAAACTTGCCGCGGCTGCACTTTTTTGACTGAAATCTTCAAACTAGAATCACAAGATGATAAAATGTGATAGATACATTACTATTCATTTCAAAAAGACATACTGGTTATGACACAGACAGTGCAGACACAATCAGTCACACATTAACAATTTTTAATTTATCAAAATTAATATCAAAGAAATTAACAGCAATTTTTAAACATGTTCGTTCAGATTTTTATTGCATGCTCATTTATTGTTCACGTGTTCAAAGTTCAACTTATTTCAGTTTTCAAGCTTGCGACGTCTACCGAGGGGCATATGCCATCAGGGTGCTTTTCCGGTAATCTGGAATGCGCTTCCTGTTGTCCTCAACAACTTGGAGGAGTTTCTGCATTTCAGACTCTGTCTTTGTTATTGACTGGTTTAAAGAACTCATCAGTGCAATAGAGCGCTCGGCAGTATCATTGATAACCTTGAGAGAAGCAACAACAGCTTTGGTTTTTCGAAATGAAGCACTTTCTTCCCAACTCGGGGGCTCAAGTCCTGACAAGGTAGTTATGTCAAGTCCAAGTGACTGCAATGCAGCTGTTGATGATGATGTTACCAGTTCATGTAGTTGCTTTTTCTCCAACTCATTACATTTTGATACTGGAAACTTGTTTCCCCTGACACTCCAATCATCTCCACTGAGGATCATGGCTTCCGCAATCAACTTCTTTTCTTCATCAGATACTTTGCTGGAGAACAGTGAAAGAGGAACCATTTCTGTTCCAAGATACCACATGTGATTCTGCAATTTCTTCAAAGCTGCTTGTGAAACAATCTTGTGTACCTCAGCATATCTTTTTATTCTCTGAAACAGCATCAAATCATTCAATGGTGCATCACTTGCCACTGGACAAGCAATCCAAGCTGGTACATAAATGTGAGCTGCAAAAATGCAAAATTCAGACAGGTTTTTCACCTCAGTTGAAGTCAGTTTGAATTCATTCCTGAACAGGAAAATCTTCATACTGATTGTATGATTACTTCATAATCTTTGATTACTTCATAATCTTCGTACTGTTGATCTTGACAATGGCGTGCTTTGTAGGTCCTGTCCACTGGCTTTAGCAATTGCTGCTGCCAAAATTGTAAACTTCTGGTCAGATAAATTTATGCGATCAAGTGTTGATGAAACATCTGGTGACGACAGAATGTTCTCCAAAATGCGTGGTCTTTTGTTAACTGTAGTCCATTCATGTCCAGCATCCACTACCTCACATAGCTGCTTCTTGTGATATACTGGTATCTCTATTTCGTAATCATCATCTTCAATATCCTCCTCTTCTGCTCCGTCACTGTCGCTTTCAAGACCATGATTGTGATGGCTGCTTCTGGCACTTGCATCTCTCCTTTCTTCCTCACGCTGTTTCCTTTCAGCTTCAGCCTGTCGACGCTGTGCTGCTCGCTCTTCTTGTTGTGATAATCTTACATCTTCTCCACTCATCTTCATCATGCGAGCATTCCGCTGATCCTCCAAAAACAGCTTGTCTTCATCGATTTTGATTAATGTACCTGTATCTTTGTGAGCAATATCAAAGAGTAGATTCAGTTTGTCTTTAAATGCTTTTTCTCTAGCTAGCTGTGATTCACTTTCTCTTCCTTTATTCTTCTTGATCAAACTGTATTCATCAAAGCATACCTTCACCTTTGACACGATATGTGGTTGATAGGTCATTGGTATCCGTGCCTTGCTCCAAATTTTTACCAAATCAGATGAGGTTGACTTTGCACTGGCAGATACTGTCTGTTTTATTGTTTTGTGGTAATGGAAAAATGTACGAAGAACATCGCCCGTTGTCGGAAGGACATTACTCGGTAGGTCCTTTTCAGGTTGACCAATCAGCCAAACAGCAGTTCGAGTGCGTGTCAGTGGTACAGCGTTTGACTTTGCAGCCATTTTCAGCAACAGTCTAAAATTAAGATAGAAGCATTTTAGAATTAATAACAAGATAGGCCTATTAATTCAATGAATTCATATAAAAATGATTTATTAGAATATATTTTATTATTTTTATAATGGATTCGGATTGTCACAAATAAAGTTTGAAACCCTACTAATGGTTCAACACAGCATTAAGCAGGTTGTCTATAGTTCCTACAACTGTTTAATAGAATGATCAAATAAATATGAAATCAGCACAAAGTAAGAAACTAATTGAAACTATTATAATTACCTTTATTGAGAGTTTACATCAATGTATTAAATAAATTCTGTATAAATTCACAAGTTTGCTGAAATAATTCTCATTTGCTACATTGACAATGACATCATCATAGAATATCTAAATTCTAAAAACACTAAATAAATAAGTAATGCAAATGCAATGGTGCTTTACAGTCAGTAACCTTATCATAAAGATTGGTCAAATGGACAGATTATTTTCTGTTGTTACAATTTTATCGCGGACTCGCGGGTAACCCAATGCTGATGCATATTGAAAAACCTTTGGGGCCATTGAGCAACCCCTAAATATTAATTGATTAGGGATCTTTTTGGAAACATGACTAAATATTGAAAAACGAACAAAATGAGCCTATGTGCACTAAAATCGGAAGAAATTTTTTTTCCTCCATGTATATGTGGACATCCCTATTATTTACAGCAAGTGATGAACTTTTTTCAGTCATGAAAGTATTTAAAAACTTTAACTTGAACCAATCAAAAAATAGTTTTTTTTTGTTTGTTTTATTGAGATTTTCATTTTTATAAAATTTCTCAAAATATGAAAAAATGACTTAATGAGGTTATTATGAAATAATCATGACAATATTTAGATATACATTTACTCACTATTTTTGCTGACCTAAATCAATATGACATCATACTACATCATACTAAATATATATGCATATATATATGTATACATATGTATATATATATATATATATATATATATATATATATATATATATATATATTCATTCATTAAATTCTTTTTATTTGCTTTTCATATTTCTCGACATTAACTGCACTAATTTACTTAATTACCGCAAAACTACTTTAAATCATTTATGTAGAAATGTTATTATTTAAAAATGTTTTGGAATGTTTCGTTTTTTAAAATGTAAAAACATTTGCTTATTTTCTTGACGTTTGACACGTTTTGTCTATACTAAATGAATAAAAAACATTATAACTAAAATTTAAAAAAGATTATAAAATATGCTAATATTTGATTTTTTTTTTTCTTCAAATATGTAATTTAAAGTTTTTCAATTAATTATTTTTTCTTTTTAAAAAGTCAGCAAGTAATAAACTGGAAATTTTAATATTGTACGATTAAAAACTGTGCAATAGCTAATATTTTTACCAGCGATTTTATATAATATTTACTTATTTATTTTTATTTATTTTCATAAGGGGTCGTCCATAAATTGTCACGCTATAAGGGGGAGGGGGGTTGATGGTTTTGTGACGACTCATTCAAAACTCGCTTCTTAAGTGTTATTTTGTAATGAGGGGAGGGGGGGAGTTCGAAAACGGTCAAAAATTGCGTGACATAATTTATGGACGACCTCTAAGGCGGTTGATAAGCACAATCACTCGTATTAATAAAAAACTTAAACGAACGTTTTGAATAGTTTTTTAATGTTAACAAGGAATTTTATTTTTAGTAAAATAAAATAAAAAGTTAGAATAAAAATCTTATAGGTATAAAAGACATATTTCAGCCAAAAAATTATTCTTAAAAATTATTATTAAAAATTATTCGAAAAACTATTGACGTTCTATTTTTCAGCAGCTGTTCTTGAACACGCTTAGTTGAGTTTCGGTAACTTTTAACATAAAAGCGATCGTTATTATTTAAGTAATTTTTTTGTGTTACTTTTTACAAAAATTTTGATAACTGTACTTTTTTATTGAATCAAGTAGAATACGTTTTAATATTTATCCTTTTTTTTTTTTTTATTTGCGCTCACCAATTTTTAAAATGTTTCTTCGAAATTACTCTTAAATACTTTAAATACGTCTAAACAGTTAATAAATATTTTTAAATCTATGGAATAATTTTAAAACCTAACAAACCCCCGTAAAATAATTATTTAAGTTTAAAATCTAAAACTAAAAGAAAGTATTTTTGTCAATTTTATCGACAACTTTGCTATTGCTGAATAATTTTATTAAAATGTTAGCTTAAATGATTTAATCTTTTTTTTTAATCTGAATTTTTTCTACTTGTAAATAATGAGCAAATTTAATTTTTTTTAATTCAAACTTTTATATCAACTGCGTGCGGTTTTTAAAATACTTTATTAAATGTTAAAATAATTGTAAATTACTTTATTAAAATTCCGTTCAAAAATATCTTTAAATATTCTCAAACAAAAATTTTTTTGCTTAACGCAAATAGCCCTAGCTACACGCAAAATCGCTCTTGGACGACGTAAAATTCACATCGCCCGACGCTTTATCGCAAGGCCTGTATATACACACACATACACACACACACACACACACACATATATATATATATTTATATATATATATATATATATATATATATATATATATATATATATATATATATATATATATATATATATATATATATATATATATTATATATTAAAAGTAAAAACAAACTATTGTTTTATGTCGTTGTCTATGATTCTTCATAACTTTCATGTGTTCAAAGTATGGAATGGGTTTTTCTGGTGATCCACTAAAATGAAAAATTAAAATCTAGAGTTTTATTATTTATTGTTTAAAAAATGAGTATAACAGATAACTATTGTGTTTTGTGGAATGTGTCATATGTGCATTAGGGTGTGTCATTTAAAAATGATTTTTCGTAATTTAATGCTAGATTTTTAAATTTAATTGTTAGCTACATTTTTCAAATTAACAGTTTATGACTAATAAAGAAACTACCAGATGCGCACCCAAAGCAAAATGATTGGCAGTTTAAAATCCTTTATTCTGCCTAAAAACATAATTAATTTCATATTAGAATCTTTTATTTTCATATTAGGGTATTATTTTTACTTTTTAATAGGATCTTTTTCCGAAAATCCTATTTATTATTTGTAACAATAAATGAAAATTGCTTCCCTAAAGATGTAAAATATGAAAAAATTCTTTAAAAATGTGCCTAAAACTCTGTTTGCTAAATTTTTTTGCATGTTTTGTTAAATTTTTTTTTAAGGTTTTGCATGTTTCTCCTAAACCAAATTATTACTTGGGTATTGATACCTTTAATAATTTATGCAAAGATTTTTATTAGGAAATCTAGAAAACTTTCCAATTTACATTTAAAAAAGCATTTGTCTGGATTACAAATTTTTGAAAAAAAGTCTTTGTAAAATATTTTAAGCCTTTTAAGCATAATTTTTTAAAATAATGATGTTGAAATTTATAAAGCTAGATTCTTTAATTAAGTTATTTTAGGAGATTAACATTATTTAGATCTGTTGTTGTTTCCCTAGTGATTTTTTATCAGATCAGATTCATTTTTCAGAATTTTCTTAATTTTCCAGACCACATTTTGCCAAGTGTATTTACACATTAGTATTTACACATTTACAATTTCCATCTACAGTTTTTAATCGCTTTCCTAAATTTCTTTCCATTAACCAATTAACAAGGTGGACTGCTATTATCTCTGCATGTTTTCAGTGATAAGTCTTATCTGAAACAAAGCAAAATAGATATCCACTAGCTGGTTCAGTGATAAGTCTTATCTGAAACAAAGAAAAATAGATATCCACTAGCTGGTTCAATAACCTTGTTGTGATTATTAATCAATTATCTCTCTTTATGTCTAGCATCAATAACTCATACTGTTCCTAATTCCACAGATTCTTTTAAACCAGTGTAATGTCTCATACTAGCAGTTGCTATGTCAATTCTGTTATGAACTTTTACAATATTTTTAAAAGGTTCTTGTTTTCTAGAAAAATCTAGTTTTGAGAGCTTTATTTTTTTTAAACTTAAAAATTAAATACATCTTATCTTCTATTATTAATATATTACTATTATTTCTTTTCTGTTGTATACTATTATTGTTGATAATTATTATTAAAAATTTATTTTTAATAACCAAAAACAAAATGGTAATATAGTGATGTTTTGATTGAACACCGCTATATACATATTTCATTATTTATTGAACACCACTATATACACAATTCATTTTATTGAAAGAGAAAAGATAAAGTTTATAGAGTTACTAGAAGAGAAAAGATGAAGTTTATAGAGCAAGATAACAATTGACAGACAACTTAAAAGATTGTAATTTGCAATCTTTTAGCATATGAATCAGGAAACCAAGATGAAGGAAACGAATTCCAAAGAACTGATGTTTGAGGAAAAAAATTAGACGAATAAGAATTTTCGGAGCACTTAGGAATAATCACAGAAAAAGGATGAGATTTTGATTTGATGAGATTTGATTCAATGACAAGTAACACGAGAATGAACTTTAGTAGATGGCACAAGAGACACTCTTTAGAGCAGTGCTCGTTATAGTATTTGTAGAAAAGAGAAAGAGAAGTAACATTACAAAAGTTTTATACTTTTGTAATGTTAAGTTTTATACTTTTTTTAATTTTAAATGTATACTTAACTTTTACTTTGTTAGTTCTATTTTATTTTAAAAAGTTTCTTTTAAAAAGAGAAACTTTTTCAAGTAAAATAGAACTAACAAACACATATATAACAACTGTAGAGTAAAAAAATTGTAAAGTTTACTACTTTATTAGACTACTTCATGGTCTAATAAACATATTCTATAATTACTTAGTAATCTATACAATTATAATCATCCAGAATCTTTTGATTTTCTACTTTTATTTTAAATAAAAGTAGAAAAATTTTTTAGCACTCTTCTCTGATTCCTGACAATACTCTTTTTTTCATTTTATAACTTTCTTATTCTTGTTGTTTCTTTTATGTAAATGCGAAATATGCTTTTTACAATCCAGTTTACAACCATACTTTGAACGAAACATTATTTCGCATTCATATAAAAAAAGAAGGAATTTGTCAACCTTTGAAATAAACTAATTTATTATTGATTTTTGAACATTTCCAAGGTTTATAAGCAGCCATGTCACTGATAAGTAGTTCCAGCTCACAGCCTAGAGGACCAAGGTTCAATGTGGCTCTAACCTGATAAGCAACACTGGTATGGAAGTAAGCACAAGCTACTTGGTTAAATACTCTTCCACTGTGTTCTTTGATAAAACTGTTAAATTTTCGAAGAGCACCCTGATAAAAGTCAAATTGTTAAAAGTTGTTTTACTGACCAAACAAATCCATTTACGTGAGTAGCTGATATATTTCTTGTTTTTTTTTTTTTGTGTGTGTGTGCCATTTTATTTAATAAAATATAGTCATATTCTTATTAAAGTTTTAAATAATTACCTTTTTTAATTATAAACTAAGTTTTTGAAACAAAGCGCTAAAAACTAATCACCTGATAGGAATGAATTAAATTTAACTATATAATTTGCTTTTAAAACAACAAAATTCCAATTTTTTTTTTATAATTTTATAAAAGATCAACATGTTGATGAACAAAAAAGTATATATATATAGAAACTGCTTTGTTAAAAACATTTTTAAAGGTATCACTATTTTATATATAAAAACCTATATCATTACACAATATAATTTCTTTTTCACAATATATTTGATTTTAGTCCTCAAATCAACACACCCTAATGTGCATAGATTATGTGTATGGAGATAACTATGAAGACAGACTATATCTTAGTACAGCCTGAAGATTAAGTCCGCAACTGCTCAACCTTATTTTTATTATCCCGAGGGATAATAAAAATAAGGTTGAGTCAATTCTTCTGCTGAATGCGTGCAAAGACATAACTAATTAGCATGATTCAAATTCAGTTCTAATGTGAGAAGATGACTATGATATGATCAGATGAAACTTTTTTTTTTAAGTCTAAGCATTAAAATAATCATAAAAAACAGAAAACAGTTAAGATTTTGCAGTATCTCTTTTAACAATTTTATTTTTGTAGAAAAAGAAAACAACATACACTTCTTTGCTGTCCGGAAACATAGTATTATTTATCTAAAATAAAATTTATTTTATCTTAATCAATCATAACCTTGATAATAAATATTCAAAACATTAAAAAAAAAAAGGTACTTGAAATATTTCGTTAAATTCTTGTAAAATAATTAGAAGAACTGCATTCACATAAGCTTGTTCCCTTAAACCCTCTAAACCTTCACCACAACGAAATATATTTGGTCCAAACACAATTGCTAATGCAAGAGGTGTCATCTTATTTACTGCTGAGCCATCTGCAATTGATAGCATAAACTCACAAAGGTATTTGAGCAATAAAGCATTCCCTTTTGGCATTCTCTGAATTATTTCTTTTAACATAAAAGCTGCTTTTTTCTTGTCTTTTCCATGCTGATCTTGAATTTTAATAAATATAGGTTGCAATTCTTCAGGTATAACCGGCTCGGAAAGCTCTCTCAAAAATAACTTTAGGAGACTAGCCACTGCTGCAATATCACCTATTTCTTCAATATCAGCATCACCATCTAAATAAAAATAATGAAAAAAAAAAAAATGAAAAAAAACCTTTTCCAGTATTAAACATTTTATATAGTATGTTAAATTCTGTAACATGTTATTTAAATAACAATATTATAACATCATTTAAACCATATTAAATCATTTGAAACCATATAAACAAAATTTTTATATTCTAGGACCCAGCAAATCAGTTTGATTTGATTCAATATGCAAACTGATTACTGCTTTGACTAGAGATTCAAATTGAAATAAGTTATTTGAGTTTAACAAAAGAAGATATTTAATCAATTTAATCGGTTATGGTCAATATCTTTACAATACCTTGATATACGATCATATAATAATATAAATTCAAATTATCCCCCTCAAATCTTAAAAAAAAATTCTATTTCAATTAACAATAGACTGAATCAAACGAAACTATTATTAACTTTTCTAGATGCTTTAAAATAAAGCAGATTTAAAAAGTTTGAGCTAAAATTTGAAACAAAATTGCAAAAAACCGAAATAGAAATATAATTTGGTTCAACCCTCTGTACAGCAATGTTTCATCAAGTATTGCAAAAGCACTTTTAAAATTAATAGACAAACATTTTCCTCCCCCTAATAAATTGACAAACATTTCCCTACCCCTAATAAATTGTACAAAATTTTTAACAGAAATATTAATTAAGTAAGCTATAAGTGTACAAAAAATATTGAAAGAATTATAAAAGGCCACAATTTTGCATTGATTAAGAAAAATGAATTTCTTAAAGAAAAAAAATACTTAAAATTCTAATTGAAAACAATAAATTGACTACCCTATGAATGGCAAATGTTTATCAAAAAATATTATTTACAAATGCATTGTTTCCTCACAAAATAACCCTGATAAACAATATATAGGCTTAAGCAAGGGCAAATAGAAAAAACCTTATGCCAACCACAATCGTTTAAACATAAAAAGTATTTACTATGCTGTCAAAATATATTTGGCAACTAAAAAAAATATTAATTTTAAATTAAACTGGTCTATTCTAAAAACTGTGCATGCCTATTGCAAAATTTTCAAAAAATGTATACTGTTTACAGGAAAAACATGAAACTATTACTCAATTGAATCAAGAAAATTTACTAAACAAAAAATCTGAATTAATTTCAGATTTTTTGTATATATATATATATATATATATATATATATATATATATATATATATATATATATATATATATATATATATATATATATATATATATATATATATATATATATATATATACATATATATATATATATATATATATATATATATATATATATATATATATATATATATATATATATATATATATATATTATATATACATATACATATATATATATATTTTGGAAAATACAAAAGTATATAAAAGTATATATCCTGGAAAGAAACTTTGCAATCCTTGTAAGCAAAGACCAGAAAAGAAGATCTTAAAGAAGAGAAGCAAAGTCAGGTTGAACAAGATGAGGATTTTTTAATATCATCATTCAAATCAAAAAGACAGGAGATCAATGAAGAACTTGAAAATTTTAATATATCTCCTCTAAAATCTCATTCAAATTCATCAAAACATATACTCTTAGAAGGAAAGAGAAAAGTTGCTCGCATCAACAAAATGGTAAGTAATGTTACTAGAAAAACTGAAAGGCAAGTCAATATTCCCTCAAAACTGTGTTATGAAACAAATAACATGAAAAAATAGGCTGAAAACTTTGATGAAATTATAAGCTTGATAAAAGAAAAAAATCTATGTTCTGACAAAAGGACTATTGTTCAACTTCTAACACTGGCACCCCCAAGTTGGTCAATATTAGAAGTATAAAATAACTTTGCAGTTACAGAATACCAAGCAAAGATGGCTAGACAAATTCTTAATAAAAAAAGATTGTTAGCTATCTCTCTGTCAAATAAAGATAAAGTCTTACACAAAAAAATTAAAGATTCTGTTAAATTGATTCATGACTCTAGTAATTTATTGTAGAACTATGCCTGGAAAAAAAGATTCTGTTTGTATTTGTTCTTATCACCAAAATGCTGTATTGCTAGTGGATGCCTTAAATATTGGACTAAAGTATAAGGATTTACTTTTGCTCAGTAGAAAACAAAAAACTGTTTGCTCAGTAGAAAACAAAGAAGGCATGCTTGCACAGTGTGATAATTGACCTGGTAAAGAACCCCTAACCAAATATTTGTATGAGATTTTTGGAGAATACTAAGATGATTTTGAGATACTAGAAGCAATGGCAAACTACTGATCGTGCAACAATATTGAGTTAAACAGCAGATGTCCCAACGTTTGTTGAAATATCTTTTATTGCTCTTTCTCAATCATGAATGATTGAGAAAGAACCAACAATGAACCAACTAAAAAAAAATATGGATCAATCAAACATTATCAGTATTGGTGACTTTGCCGGAAATTATGCTTTTGTAGTCCAAGATAAAATACAAAGTTGGGAACACCCAACAATGTTCTTTACATCCATTAATGATAAACTATAAAGATGATAAAGGTGTACTGAATAATATTTCTTACTGTTTTACATAAGGCAACATTACACATGATGTAACTTATGTCAGGGGCGTGGTGGCTCTAAAAGGCTTAGGCGGAATTTTATTAAAAAAGCCTATATATGCAAGATTTTACCATATGTGATGGATGTTAAGGCCCATATGTGTATGTATGTATATGTGTATATATATATATATATATATATATATATATATATATATATATATATATATATATATATATATATATATATAGATATATATATATGTATATATATATATATATATATATATATATATATATATATATATATATATATATATATATATATATATATATATATATATATATATATATATATATATATATATATATTACATATAGTATTACTAAAGTATTTAATCCAAATTAATAAGATGAGGTTTGTAGTACTCATAACTAAAAATGGTAACACCGCGTTGCAGTGACCACGTTTTTGTTTTGATTTCCTTAAAATACATATTTGCCGCTAAAGTTATGGTAACCAAAGACGATTTAAATTTTATTGTTTTACAAATCGCCATTACCACAAAATTAACAAATCAATGACTTAAGTTTTATTATGTAATGATATATATATATATATATATTCTTTTTAATATAAATTGTTTTAAATTTTACAAAAAAAAAACTAAAAAAATATATTTTGTCTTAAAAATGAGAAATTTTTTTTAAAGATTAACACACAATAGCACTCTTAAAAACGGTCTCGTAATTGGCATACTTTAAAGATAAAAAAATTTTATATTATAATTTTATTTATCAGTTACTTAATTGAAAAGTATTTTATATTTTTTTAAATATGTTATTTAGTTTTTTTTAATTTTAATAATAAATCAAAATTTAAAAAATGATAACAGAAAAAATTTAAAAGTAATTGAACCTTTAATTTATTTTAAACATACATGAATACATAAAAGTAATAAAATTTAATAAAAATGCGTTGTCAAATGCGTAAAGTGTGTAGATCTAATATCACATTATATTTTTAAATATTTACGGTATACCCGCACCTAAAATAATATACTTTTGTTAAATAATAGGGTCTAATGCTATTTTAAAAAGGTTTTAATGTTATATATTTTTTGAAACTTTTTAAATTTATTAAAAGGCTTTATTAAATTAAAAATGTATGCAGTTTAATAAATTGTGTTCATTAATAGCGGGGAGTAATTTTATAGTTACCTTAATTGTATTTGATATAAGTAAATACTTGGGAAAATTGATTTGGGAAGATAAATGATCCAAGTACCATATAACTAGTCTACTAATAAGATCTCTTTTATAATTTATATTTATATTTAAATACAGATTCAAGTAAAGGACTTAAAAGGTATTTTATTTAATTTTTAAGTTCATTTTTAATTGTAATTGTATTATAAATTTTGTTGAATTTAAATTTTAATAGTGTAATTTAAATTGTGTGCGTATTAATTTGTGGTTTAACGTTTTGCAACTTTTTTTCTTAGAACAATATAAAAAAACAGAAATCCGGATGGGAAAAGAAGAAAGAAAAATTCCAAGCTGAGTTAAAGATATTGCAATCAGAACAAAAAACTCTCTCTGGATTCTTTCCATCATCATCAAATAATTCTACACCTTGTGACAGATACCTTGGAACCAATTACATACAAGCTATCTAGTCACAGTAATCCAGTTGACTTTTCAATTTCAAAACCATCAGACCATACTAGTATTCAGTACCTCCAAACATTGGATAACAAATTAACTTTGGCAAAGGCCAGCAACAGGACAAGAGATAAGTTTCATAATTTGTACCCATCCAATTCAACTGAGCTCTGTAAAGAATATAGTATCCAGAGGTTATAAGTGCAATATTGATAACGAGCTAGATGAAACAGTTTGTACATGGGTCAGCTTTAACAAAGAGAGAGAGAAATTTTTTTTGCTTTAGATGAAATTGTCAATATATTTGCAGCTGGAAGCCATGAACGACACCGTCTTTTACTTGGATAGTTACTTTTTATTAATGTATATTTACATAATTCATAACATTTTTTTATATTATACAAAATACTAATAAAATTCGCCTAAAGTTGAACCGCTGATCTCAAAATAATAATAATTATTTGGATATCAGAGAGTTAAACTCTTTAAATCAAGATATTAATTAAATAGAATTTGTGCAGACATAAATATAGTAAATATAAAAATAATAATGGATTTTTTTCAGAATGTCGAAAAAAGTAAAAAATGCCAAAAGGCTCGTATTTAAATTAAAAAATGACAAACGGCTCAAATTTAGATGAAAAAGTGAAAAGCCCATGCGAGAATCCCACACCAGGGGCGTGGTGGCTTCTGGTGCCACCACGCCCCTGACTTATGTGTATAAAATA
This sequence comes from Hydra vulgaris, assembly GCF_022113875.1. Classification (NCBI taxonomy): domain Eukaryota; kingdom Metazoa; phylum Cnidaria; class Hydrozoa; order Anthoathecata; family Hydridae; genus Hydra; species Hydra vulgaris. The sequence goes on from NC_061170.1 coordinate 13,568,372, forward strand.
CTCCAACTAGTCATACTAATATTAAAAACAACATTTTCCAATCTGTCCAAATTACATTTATTCATTGATGTTTGCGCAGTCCAAACTACATTTATTCATTGATGGTTGCGCAGTCCAAATTACATTTATTTATTGATGGTTGCGCAAAAATTGTAAAAGCTTTTAAAATCTATGTGAACTAGAGAGTGAACTTGCCCTTAAAGTTGAATTGAACTTTTTTGTAATGTCCCATGGAAAGTAACCATGCAATGGGATTGGTGGTAATGTAAAAAGGTTAATAGCGCAAGAAAGTTTAAAACAACCATACATAAATCAAATTCTCATGTCAGAAGCAATGTATGAATTTTGTATTGAGAAAATCAAGGTTGTTAAATTCATTTACATAAAAGGATTGGACTTACAATTGCAATGTGAAGAGCAAAAAGAAAGGTACATTGGTGTAACAACTCGACCTGGTACTTGTAGCTTTCATCAATTTGTACATCTTGGAGATAACAGGGTTAGGGCAAAGAGGTGTAATACAGACACTAATTATACAATAATCCACTATCTTAAAAAGAAACTAGATATATTTCAACTTGATACTGTCACTTTAGAAGGTTGTGTAGCTGTAGTCTATGATGATAAGTGGTGGATCAGCATTGTAATTGAAACTAACCAAGAAGAAGTTGAGGCTAAAGTTAAGTTTTTCCACCCAAAAGGCCCATCAACCTATTTTGTTTGGAAAGAGACGACTACTTTTTTAATCCCAACATCAGCATATTGAAAAAAAGTACCTGCTCTATAAGTTTGCTCTAGTTCGGTAGAAACTATATGTTTGAAAATGCTGCAATAGAAGAAGTACAAGTAAAATGGCAACAATATTGTGAACACAGTCAAAATAACTTCTTTGATACCTTGAAAAATTTTTTAATTTACGATTAACTTATTTTTATTTTATTTACAAATAGTTTTTGGGAATTTCTTGAAAAAGCGTTATGTCTTTGAAACTAAAGTTCTATATGTTTCAGTTTTTTTTCCAATTAAATTTTTTGTGCCTAGTAAGTTTATAAACAGCTGAGTATATTAACAGCAAAAGAAAAAAAAAACTTGAAGGAGGTGTTTTGAGATATTGGGCCCCAAAGTTGGTTTATAGAAAATGTTTTAATAACTTTTAAGCATGTTCCTTTAATATTTCAGCATTTTAAGTACATACATTGAATTCAGCATCAAAAAAACATTATATATGTTTATTTTCATATTTTTGCCATTTTTATTTCTTATTTTTTTTAAGTAAAACATTTTGTCAGAATGATATGAAAACTGGGTCATTTTGGTAAACCAGGTCAAAATTAAAATTTAAGTATCTTGTCAACCACTCAAATTAGCATGCAATATTTTTTTATAATTAGGAATAATGTTTAAAAATATATCACAAAAAGAAGACATGGTTCAATGGACTGAATGATTTGATATGAAATTACCCTACAATAAATATAAAGAAAAAAAAGAGTGAATTCTACCAATGATTACAAAACTTGAAAAAGTTGAAAAACTTATTAATCGTCATAAATAAACACTGGAAAGTACCAAACAAGATACTGATCTTTAAAAACTTATGGCCAAGCCCATTCATTACAAACTACAAAAATTGTCTAATGATAAATTCCTTATACAGAATTCCTTATACATAAGAAAGCGCAAAATATCTCATTTTTCTTAACTTAAAAAAAAAATTTCATTTTTTTTGTGTTTTGATTTTAAGTAAAATCAAGACACAAAAAAAAAATCGCACAGTTAAAAAAATATATATATAAATAATCACATAAAGTCAACAAAAATCACATACAGTTAAAAAGAAAAAGCAGTTTCAGAAACCTTGATTCTTTCTAGCATTTATAAAACTTCTTTTTTGTAGAGAATTTTTTATTTGTTTCTTTTTTCGTAAAGAATTATTTTTCCGTTAGTTTCTTTTTTTAACTTTTTTCCTAGTTTAAGTTTGCTTAGCATTTCTACATTCAACACATTTCTGATATGTTTAAATCATTACAACATTTAAATTGTTGTCAAGAAATAATCAGTTTTTCATATAAACATAGTAAACATTTTTTTGTTTCATTGTTGTAGGCGGGGGCTATTTTTAGGATAGACCAAGTTAATTCTGGTGTTTCTTTCAGTTTTTCTCTAGTTTCCCATATATGTTTTGAGAGAGTGGTTGCATTTGAAAGTTTCTTATTTGAAAATGATTGCTTGTGGTTTGCATACCTCATTTTCCACACTCCTTCTGATAAACCAATGTATGCTTTGCTAGGAGTGTTTGGGGAAGATGTTATACATTTGTAAATGATGTTTGTCGCTCTACAATTTTTATTCAGCGGGCAAATTTCTTTTTGCTTGCAATTGCAAAGGAGATTTTCAGTGGTGTTAATTAAATTTATTTTTTTGTTGTGGGTTTTTATAATTTTTGAAATGTTGTCTGAGCAGCTGTAGCTAATTTTTGTAGTGTTTCGATTGAATAGTTTATGTAATGGATTTGAAGGTGGGAAATGTTTATTTATTAATTGCAAAAAGATTTGGCCAACATTGGTGGAGACGCTTTTATTGTAGGGTGGGTTAAACCAAATTCTATTCCTTTTTCTTTTGGGAGGTGTCTTATTTTTTTGGGTTGTACATTAAGTTAAAAATTTTAAAACTGTTTTGTTTAAGTGCTTCTTCGTATTCTGTTTTTGAAGCATTAAATATTTTTTCATTGGAAGAATTTTGCAATAATCGATCAATAATGGAGAGAGGGATCTGCTTAAGAACTTGGGGCGGGTGTTTGATTCGGTGTGGATGTAGAGCAGTTAGTCATTTTGTTTTTTAAAAGGTTGGTAGGAGTTTTTTTGAAGATTAAAAGTTACGTCAAGAAAATTAACACTGTTTAAATTGGTTTGAATCTCTATTTGAAATCCGATCTTTTTAAATATCTCAATTATATTTTTTCTGATTTGGTCTAACTGTGCGGTAGTTTTTTTGTGCATCACCATCAATCGGTCGTCTCGGTAAAGACCTATATCATTTTTAGTAATGGTTTTGGATAAAGAGTCTAGAATGTATAAACCCACCAGTTCGCATACTTCAGCTCCATCAAAACAACCCATTGTGACGTCAAAACAATCATTATACCTCTTTTTTATCCATGTTTCCTTTAGAAAGTTTTTGTCTTTCTAGAAGGTGGATCGTTTCTTTACTGGCCACTTGGCCTGTAGAGTATCCCACTGTTCCTTTGTTTTCCACTAGAAAGATAAGATAATACAATTATAGTACAATTGCTTGATAGATACAATTGGAGATTTGCTTGTCCTCTGAAAATAACTATGTTTTACCCGCTTTAGTAATATCAAAAATTTCATTAAGGGGTTCGTAGCTTCCCCACTTGACACATTCATCATAACATTTCAGTATTTTATCAAGCTTTGCTCGTATAACTTGATCAGATACATGAGGAAAATTCAGTTTATTCTTCCACAATTTGGTGACTTCTTTGGAAATTTCCACTATTTGCTTCTTTCTTCCTTTGATTTTTGGTCCAAGGAAATGTTAGCGACCGATAATTTGCTTTTGGAGAGGCATTCTGCACTTTTCTTCCAGTGAATATTATTCCTAAGAGACCATTCTTCTTCTTTTATGAGTCTTCAAATTTTACCAGATTATTGGTCCAGACATCCTTGTTCTTCTGAATGCTACTATCAATAGGCTTGTACGATGCCAAGTGTTGCGCTCTGTAATAACTATAAAATTAGATGAGCAGCTAGATATAGTCTAAAATGTTCTAGAATATTTCAGAATATTCTATATTGTTAACATAAAATATTTTGGAATATTCCAAAATATTTTAAATTGTTCTAGAATGTTCTAAATTGTTCCAGAATGTTTTAAATTGTTCTAGAATGTTCTAAAGTCTTTTAAAATACCCTATTATTTTCTAAAATGTTCTAAAGTTCTAAACATATTTAATCTATACAAGTTTTAAATGATTTGCAGGAAAGCCACCAGTATTAGTAGTAGCAGTAACAAGATTAAATAAATGACGAAAGGTAATTTGAATTGCGGAGTGACCTTTTTATACAACAGAAAGAAATTGAACTTGTTTTCAATATTTTCTAATAAAAGTCTATCGATTCATGACACAGGAAATTAATTTTTTCCAAAAAGTCAAAAAATCATAACCCTAATATATATACTTTTTTTAATTCATTTTTGCTTCCAACAAGGCTGCAAGCAACCACTATTAAAGTTTGAAGTTAATGGAAGAGAAAAGATAATATTTATAGAGCAAGACAACAATTGACAGATGACTTAAAAACCACAAATTAATTGAATCAGGAAAACAAGAAGAAGGAAGTGAATTCCAAAGAGCTGATGTTTGAGAAAAAACTAGACAAACAGTCGCAGTAAAAGAATGAGACTTAATTGAATGACGAGTAACACGAGAATGAATTTTATTACTTGAAACAAGAGACGATATCTCTTTAGAGCAGTGCCGATTATAGTATTTGTAGAAAAGAGAAAGCGAAGCAACATTACAACGATGTGATAATGGTTGGAGGTTGGCTACAAGAACAGGTCCAACTATGTTTACAACACGTGTTTGCACCTTGTCTAAAAGAGAAAATGCGTCATTTGAAGATCCGCCCCATATATGGCAACAGTATTCCATACAAGGACAGATTTGAGATTTATAGAGATAAAAAATAGAATTCAGAATGAGAAAGTGATGCAACCTTAGCAGATGTTAATTTTACAATCGATTCCATATGGTTTCCAAGAAAGATCTGAAGTAAAAGTTAATCCTAGAAGATGAAGGGTAGATGACTCATTGAGTACATTACTGTTAATAAATATAGGAAGATCTAAATTATTGTAATAATAATTGGCTGAAAATAATTGGGTTTTATCTGAGTTAAAGTTCACCAAACACTGTGAGCCCAACGCTGTAGCAGAAGTGAGATTCTTTTCAAATGCCCCCTCCAAGCAATCAGAGAGTGTTGGCTTCTTACCAAGACAAGAATAAATGGTAGTATCATCGGCAAATACATCCTTAGACGTGAGACGAAGATCATTAATGTAAATTAAATATATATATATATATATATATATATATATATATATATATATATATATATATATATATATATATATAAAGTATATATATATATATATATGTAAATGTATATATGTAAATACTAAGTGAATACTTTTGTATTATCATGTATATTTTTGTATACTTGAAAGAGTGCTCAATAGATAAACTAGAGTTATATAATATAAGTTAATATTAGCCGTAGTAATAGGAATTAGATAAATGCTAAAATTTATAATAGAATATAGCAACTCAGAGTTTCATGTGTTATCATAATTATCAGGTAAAGTTAGTAATAGTTAATTTTGCTACAATTTATTTAGTATAAGTTATGATTTATATGCGTTTTTTGCTTCAATTTATTTAGTAGAAGTTATGATTTATATGCATTTTGGATCGCTTGTTTAGTTGTTAAGGTTAATGTTAATTTGTTGTTTACTATTTTTAATTTTTATTATTAGTAAAATTATTATTATTATTAGTTACTACTAATAATGATGAAACAGCTAGGTATTTTAATGGTTTAATATTAAAATTAAAGATTTTCTATAAATTGTTTAAATTTTCTTTTTTTAAATCACTCTTGATGTCAACTATTGATAAGATGTGATTATATTAATATTAATATTGTAATTTAATAGAAGTAATGTTGTTTCATTTTTGTTTTTGAAGTAATTTCTAGGTTTTTGTATACATTGTTTTTTATTCCATGCGGTCTTTTGAGCAAGGTCTGCAGATAATATTATATTTATAGATAAAGATTATTGTTTGTAGAAAGATTAATGAGAATAAAATTTTATTTATGTATTTAACATGAAAAGTTAAACAAAATAAGCCTGTTATTGTGGACATGTTTATATACATAAATTTGCGTTTATTTCAGTATATAATATATTTCTCTATATGTATATTTTCTCATAGAAAAAATAATGTGTTATGCTTCATTTTAAGGTACCTGAATATGTAATTAATTATTAATTTTGTTTTTAAATGGTTTCGTCTTTTTCATTACTTTAGATAAATATATACTGACTGACATAACTTCATTTTTATTGACTTTGTTATGCATTGTAGTCTGCATTCTTTGTTACATTAAAAACAATTGATACTAATAAATGTTGTTTTATATATTAAATAAGTTTAAGTTCATTTCATAATCAGTTTGTATTGTTTTTTATTTAGTAAATTATATATACATATCTATATAAAATTGCATTTGATATATATTTTTTGATATATTGCTTTAAATAAGGCATTTTTATCTTTTTATATTTGCTCTTTTTAAATAGTTTTAAATAGTTAAATAAAATTATTTTATAGATAAGAATTTAACATTGTGCTTTATTTTATTACCAAATAATATCTTTGTTATTAGGATTGCAGGTTTTTGTTGAACAACATTATTTATCTTTTTTAGATATGTTTTTACAACTTTAGACAATAATTTAATCATTTTATTTGATTTCTTTTTTTTTAAATAACGGCAATTTATAAAAGTTGTTTATTTTATTCTTATGTTCACTTAAAATGACAGTAAATAATTTGTATAGAAAAGATCATAAATTTTAAGATTCTTTTGCGTTTATTTGTTACCACAGTTGTAATACTACTGTTAATATGTTTATTTATAATAGTGAAATTGAAATTGAAATAAGTTATTAAAAGAATACTATCAACTTAAAAAATAATTGATACTTTAGTAAAATTATTAGAACTAAGCAAGCTGAAATAATTTGTCGTCAAAATGAAAGAAATGCTGCTTGGCAAGAAGAAATTATTTGATACTTATTTTAGAATATCATGGTTAGGCGGATTTGATAAAACACCTTTCTTATGTTTCCATAATGGTTTTGCTTATTTTCACTATTTCCACAAGATTACATAATTCCTATATCAATTTTTTGTATAATCATATAACAGAATAAAATTATGAAATGAAATGATTTTATACTTTTTTTTTGAAGTTCAAACATTTTAATTCTTTTTTTTTTTTTTTAGTTTTGTTTTATTAAGTTAATTACTGTTGAAACATGGTTTTTATTTAGTAAATTAATATGATATGAAATTTACTGTGTTTATCGTTATTCATAGTTATGAAAAAATCGGAATTCTAAACTATTAGGGTAAAAATAAATTTATTTATTGGTAACATTAAAAAGCCTTTTTTTTTTATGGTTAATTGTGCTATAGCTATTTTGTGCTAATATATATATATATTTTTTGTCATTGTTATTAAAAACAATAACTTGAGTTATGAATAAAATAATTTATTTTAACACTGTGCTTTTAAAACAGTCTGTCTCCTCTCTGTTTAACAGTTTATTAATAAAGAAGAGCATTATTGGAACAATCTGCTATTATTAAGCTCTTATATTTTTTTTGGTACCATAATTGATAATGACCATGTTTTAGAAATGTTTTACGAGTCACTAATTTATGAACACAATAAAAAATATGTAAAACAATGCTCCCCTTTATTAATAAATTTACTTTTTCTAAAATACAATAATAAATATGTAAAATAATGCTTTTGTTTTTTCAGATAATACTTTTTTTTTAGGTATTGGTAAGTTGTACTTGGCTTTCTTTCTCTGGTGCTTGCTGTTATTAAAAAGAACCTAATATCTTAAGTTTCGTGGCCTTTACTAAAAACCAAGACCGATAAAAGTGAGCAAAACTAAAAAGATTATATTATATAGATAGGGCTTCCATTGTGTCCTGATTTTTATGGAGGAGAGCGCAACGCTAAACTAATCAAAACTTTTATAGCATTTTTTAGCAGAAAAATCTGGACAATAGCAGCCCTATATATAGTTAAATTTGTATTATATATTTGAGATAATATATCAAGTTAAATTGCCATTTATTCATTACTAACCCATATTATTTATTACTAACGGGTTGCTTACTGCTAGTTACATATTATTAGTCCAAATTATTATTATAAATATTATTAGTCCAAGTTATTTTGGCATTTTTGGAGTTTTGAAGCAAACCACAAACATTGTACAGAACGGCTTTAAAAAATTTTTTCTTATTTTTTAAAAACTGTCTTGTTACGATTAGTTATTTAATTTTTTTTTTATGACTAATTATAATATGTTGTATTAGCATTTTGTAATATATTGTAAATTATCTTGTCATGAATTGTTGATAACATAAGGAAAAGTTGACTTACACATATCAAATGCTGTTTTTAACTTTTCAACTACTTTCATGTTACCATTGACACGAAATAGACCTTCATGCTTTAGTCCATGTAACTTTAGATATTCACAAAGTCTTGTTACTATAATAGGAACATCACTTTGATCTCTATGATTTAAATATTCCAATGGCACACCTATAAAAAAATTATTACTATATATCAATCATTTGGAAAGCTATTTAAAAATAATTCCTGAATTAAAATAAAAAATATATACTGACAAGATAACCAGACATTTGATTGAAAAAACTAACACATAAAAAGAATAATAATTAACAAGGTGATGAGTTTATTATATGTATTAGCTGATCTGACCCGTAGAAATATGGGTCTTTGTAAGTCGCCCTCTTTACGTCTTCTTGGATTATCGCTTACTACTGACCTTTCATGGAAACCATATATACAATCGATTGCTAAATTAGCTTCTGCTAAGGTTGCTTCTCTTTTTCGTGCTCGCCATTTTCTTACTTCTCATTCCATTCTCTACCTCTACAAATCTCTTATTCGTCCCTGTATGGAATACTGTTGTCATATTTGGGCTGGTTCTTCTAACGATTCACTTTCTCTTCTTGACAAGGTCCAAAAACGCATTGTAAATGTTGTTGGACCTGGACTATCTGCTAAGCTTGAACCTCTTTTCCATCATCGTAAAGTTGCATCTCTTTCTCTTTTCTACAAATACTATCATGGTCACTGCTCAAAGGAGTTATCATCTCTAGTTGCATCAACTAAAATTCATTCTCGTTTTACTCGTCATTCAGCTAAGTCTCATTCGTTTACTGTATCTGTCCCTGCATGCTCTAAAAACTTTTATTCATCTAGTTTTTTTCCCCTCACTTCAATCCTTTGGAACTCTCTCCCATCTTCATGTTTTCCTGACTCATACAACCTTCAACTTTTCAAGTCTTCTGTCAACCGTTTCCTTGCTCTATAACTCTGTTCTTTTTTTTCCTAGTAACTCCCAACTTGATAGTGGTTGCTTGCAGCCTTGTTGGGAGTGAATGCAAATTAAAAAAAAAAAAAAGTCAATTCCACACTAAACTTTTCTATACTTTTTTCTTTTCTCAATTTATTATTATTTTATAATAGCAATATTATTTTATAACAGTACAGCAGAACTAAGAAGATCTTATAGCATTATAAACTATAGATTATAAAATGCTAAGGAATTGCCCATAAATTATGTAAAATTTAATTTAAAAAAAATAGAAGAGATCTTCAGTTCTTCAGGAATGTGATTTTCATTAAACTTAATGAGCTATATAGATTTTTTATTTAACATACAACTGCAAGGAAAAATTTTGATCATTTTTGCTTTCTTTAAATGCGAAATCTTCCATTGAGTAATTTATGGATGATCCCTTATTTTAAAGTTTAGATAAAGGATCAGCCAAAAAGTATATAAAGCCAAAAAATAATAGAGTATAATACTATTTTGATGGTTATCTAAATTATGTCGTTGTTGCGCACATGGTTTTGAATGTTTACTGGGGGTGTGGTAAAATAGCTGTATAACTCTAAATTTACTTATTGTATCAATATTAAATAACGTTAACTTTTAATTGATTTTAAAAGTAATTAGTTTAATTTAAATATAAAATTAGAATTTTTAATTATGTTCTTATAAAAAACATACTTTTTTAACCCCCATACTGATTTAAAAAGTTAAGGTCGCCACGTGGCAAGTTCAAACCATCAGCTTGCTCTATTTTTAATTTTTATTATTTAAAATGCAAAACAAAACAACTTTACAGTTCTATAGATTTTATATTCTATATATAAACATGTTGTATACTCATTTTTCTTGTACAAATTCAACTTAGTTGGAAAAAAACTTATATGGAAATGTAAAAATATAATAACATAATCTTAATCATGACACATACACAACAAATATCCCCCTGTTTTTTCATGTTTATAGAACTTTTAGCTTTTTTAAAAATCTTTTCATTTGTTAAAGTGTATAAAACATCATTAGATATGTTTGTATATAATCTTTATAAAACTTCGCAAGTATTTTAAAAATTTTTAAAAATTTAAAAAAAAAGTCAGCGGTAGTTGGATTCGAACCATGGCCTTCTTGATTAGAAGTTCAGTGTGCTAACCACTTGGCTGTGCTGGCACATAGATCATCGTAATTTTAAAACTATATAAAAAAATTTTTTAACGGATATAAATGCTAAAGATCAGAAATTAGAAGAGGTTGACGCGATGCAGTTTTTAAGTAAAAGTCAAACTGTAAAACTTTATATATGTTTAAATATGTTTTAAATTGCATAATTTGTTACACTTAACTTGTTTAACTTCACAAATGTTTTTTAAAGATTGTAAAAGATTTGAAAAAAGAATCGCCAGTCCTTGGACTCGAACGGTTTTCTTGTTCGGAAGCTCAGCGCGCTAACCACTCAACTATGCAGGCACATTGGTCATCGAAACTTTAAATTTATATAAAAATTGTTTTTAACAGATATAGATGCTGAAGATCAGAAATTAAGACGTTGACACAATGCAGTTTTTAAGTGAAAATCAAACTGTAAAACTTACTATATGTTTAAGTATGTTTAAGTATGAAGTCTGGAATCTAGAAGGTTACGGATGATCAAGGACAACTTAGAGGATGAAGTTTTATTCATGATCAGATGAAAGATGTTGATTGGTAAAGTTGATGGAAGCTTTGAGTTTGTTGCACAGAGATCGGAAAGACGAAAGACACAGGAAAAGCCTGCTTTTGTTAAGGTTAAATCTGACACTGTTAACATTGACTTTGCATCAGATACAACAGACAGCTAACCTAGCTCTGATGACAAAAATTTTGAAATACCACAGACTTCAGAACAAATTTTAATTATGCCTAAGAATATTTTGTCTAAAACTGCCAGAACTGCCATTGGCATGGACATCAGTCCTCACCAAGCTATTGCTTTAATAACTTCTGTTGTAGAGAAGTCTGGTGGAGATATAGACAAAGTAACATTATCTAAGACTTTTAAACAAAGAATCTCAGACAAGATTATACACAAGAACACTGCTGTACTCAGAGCTAACCTAAAAAAGAAAGTGAAGGATGCTGATATGCCAATTATTGTGCATTTTGACGGAAAAATTATCAAGGATTACACAGACTCAACAGACAAAACTATAGATAGACTCTGTGTTCTTATAAAGCATGAGGGAGAGACACATCTCCTTGGTGTTGCAAGATTGGCTCATGGGACTGGCGAGGTTCAGTTTGAAGTAATTCAGAAGTTGTTGGATTCTTATGATATTGGTGAGTGGATATGTGGAATATATTTTTACATAACAACTTTAAATACTGGACGCAGACACCATTTTGGAGAAGTGCACATATCTCACTTCAATTCCAAAGTTGCTGGTAAAAGAACCATTGGGCCAGAAAACCAACTGTTTTTGTCTTTAAAAAAAAATTGCCTGAAGTTTAAGCAGATCAGATTGACACCTTTTCAAGATTTGATTACAATGGTATTTGTGGAGAATGGCTAGAGAGACAGGCCATAATTGCATTGGATGTCTACATAAGCTTAAAGAACAAAAATATCCTGAGAAATGATAAGGTAAAATTAAATTTTTTTTGGTGAGATTTAAACAAATCAATATGCAAATTTTAAAATTTAAAAACATATACGTTATTTTTTTTTCAGACATTGGAGAAGCGAGGGGACTGTTTTGAGTTAGCTGGTCATAATGTATCTAGAACAGGGATGTGAGCCTGCTCTGTACAAGTTTCACAAGCCTGTAGCCATATCTCATGCTAGGTTAATGGGAAAAACCCTCTATTACCTGAAGTTTCAGCTTCTTCTTTCCAAGATCCAACAGGTTAATGAAATCTATGATGATCTTATCAAAGAGATCAAGAGAATGACAGACTTTATTACCATCTTAAACACTTCCTGGTTCCTTACTTGTGAGTTTCCAGATTCTGCTTCAGTCAAAGTAAAATAGAAAAAATATAATAAAAAAATAATTAATAATGCAATTTCATTGTGCAGTATGCAATATTTGTTTTACAAAAATAGTAATAGAAATAATGAAAGTGTTTTTTATTTATGTTTGTATTTGAAGTAAAAATAATATTTGCTGACAACTCAACTTTATACCCTTGTCTTGATAAAAAGTCTTCACTTTTTAATTGCTTAGAACAAGCAGCCAATTTTTAATCTGATCTCTCTTCTATAACAGCTTATGGCTTGCAGTGGATTTTGAGCCCAGATTTAAAATCCAAAAGCGATCAAGTTTTGACCTGTTTTTGCATCATATATCAACTAAGATAAAATATTTTGTGTCACTTTACAATTTTTTACAGTACTAATAGTTTCATGCCTAAAGGCAATCATCAGCCATGTAATACCTGGTATATATATACATATATATATATATATATATATATATATATATATATATATATTTATATATATATATATATATATATATATATATATATATATATATATATATATATATATATATATATATATATATATATATATATATATATATATATATATATATATATATATATATATATATATATATATATATATATATATATATAGTAGAAAATAAAACTACGTGATTTTTACAACTTTAAGTTTCATGCTGTTGCAATCATCAGGTGAAATACAAATATAGTTTGTTCTTTAAAAAAATATATACAATTGAAACTATACAGAAAAAAACTATACAGAAAAAACTTTTTTTTATTGTTACGACCGCGTGTATCTAATCTTTAAGTTTGTGGTTGCTCAATAGAAATTTATTTTCGTGACGACACTTGGAGATCAACTCTGTTTTTTTATTGAGTAGCTTTTCAGCATTTTTATAAAGCAAAATAATCAGTTTTTCATATAAATATAGTAAACATTTTTTTGTTTCATTGTTGCAGGCGGGGGCTTTTTTTAGGATAGACCAAGTTAATTCTGGTGTTTCTTTCAGTTCTTCTCTAGTTTCCCATATCTATTTTCCCATGATCTCCAAGTGTCGTCACGAAAATAAATTTCTATTGAGCAACCACAAACCTGAAGATTAGATACACGCGGTCGTAACAATAAAAAAAAGTTTTTTCTGTATAGGTTTTTTCTGTATAGTTTCAATTGTATATATTTTTTTAAACAAACAAACTATATTTGTACTTCACCTGATGATTGCAACAGCATGAAACTTAAAGTTGTGAAAATCACGTAGTTTAATTTTATACTATATATATATATATATATATATATATATATATATATATATATATATATATATATATATATATATATATATATATATATATATATATATACATATATATATATATATATATATATATATATATATATATATATACATATATATATATATATATATATATATATATATATATATATATATATATATATATATATATATATATATATATATATATATATATATATATATATATATATATATATATATATATTATAGCTCTGACATTTATCGAGCACTTTCTTGATAGTATATGCACAAAATAGCATCACTACGTATATATATATATATATATATATATATATATATATATATATATATATATATATATATATATATATATATATATATATATATATATATATATATATATATATATATATATATATATATATATATATATATATATATATATATATATATATATATATATATATATATATATATATATATATATATATATATATATATATATATATATATATATATATATATATATATATATAATATATATATATATATATATATATATATATATATATATATATATATATATATATATATATATATATATATATATATATATATATATATATATATATATATATATAGGCTATCAGTGACACAAAATATTTTATCTTAGTTGATATATGATGATGATATAAAACCTTTTGCTGAAATCTATTCAGCTATCAAAATCATGAGCTTATTCATACGATTGCAAAAATATTAACTGAATAATGTTTAAGTTATAAAAAACCACTCATTAGAACAATTTTTTTTATGCATCATCAAAGTAAGAATAATTATTGTTGTTTGAAAGAAAGTAAGTAATATGATTATTGTTGTTTGTTTGTTTTTCAGATACTGAAAACATTGTCAATAAATTTCAAATATTTAAAACTGATTACTTGAATGGATTTTTGAATGAACATGTGTAACAAAAATATTAAAGTCTTACCAAAAGTTTTATTTTGCAGTACTTGAACCTTATCTTTAATAACTTTGGGTGAAGCAGTCAGAATTTTTTTTACCTTGGAAGATATTGATTCGCTACGAGGAGATACCAGTTGTGGAGTTAGTAGCATGGGGGAAGATCCAGATGTTTGCAATTTTGTATGCTAAGAAGTAGGTTTTTAATTACTAATTTTATGCATAAAATAATAAACTGTATAAAATTTGTTAAGAATAAAACTGTTAAGTATAAAATTTGTTATGTATAAAACTGTTAATTATAAAATAATAACTTTTTTTTATAAGCATTAAATATATATACAAAAAAGTATATATACATAAAATATATACATTAAAATCATAAAAATATATATACATACAGGGTCAGAGTGGCATTTAGGGGCTGATGGGAGACATAGATGCAGGGTCACCTTATAAATAAAAATTTCCTTTTTTTTTTTTAGGTACCTTTTTTAGGGCTATGAGATAGAGAGAGAGCTAAACATAGCAGGGGCTGGGGGGAAAAACCTTAACCCCCTTCGCCAGCCCGACCCTGTATACATAAAAATGTTTTTGCACAAAATCTTATTTAATAAAATAAAAAACAAGAATTTTGTATGTTCTTCTAAAAAAAAATACATAAAACAAATGTTTTCAAATACATAAAAAAGCAAGTAGAGTTAAAATATATAACAAAAACATAATATACAACATAATAAAATATAAATACAACAACAAAATAGCTTTAACATTAAAATTTTATTTAAATATATTCTTTTAATTGAACAAAATTTAACTTTAACAAAAATACTTACATTGACATATGAAGATGACCCCATCTGCCAGTTAGAAACATACTAGTTGTAAATATTTAAATGATTAAACACTAAAAATAAAATTGAAGGTAATAAAAATCAAAACTATAATTATAGATAAGCTATATTAAAACTTTTCTTTTTCATTAAATGTATTGTGCACTACATAATCATGCTATGCACATTTTTTCATTATTTTTAAATCTGTATAAATAGTAGTCGATAATAACAATGTAAACATCACTAATTGCTTGCCCTAAATTACTTTTATTTTTTAAACACGATTTTATGTAGGTGAAAATTTACTTCTGTCTGAATATCCTGCATTTTTAATTGTTAAATGACAAACTTATTAATATTATTGATATTTTCACACAATAATTTATAATAATTTATATTATTATCAAAACTATATATAGGAAACTTAACAATATTTTATATTATAAATTATATTATAAATTATTATACCCTAACATAGTATATTTAAGATGCCACACTATGTGTTTATTTTTAATAAAATATACATGAAAAATAAAATATAAGTTTTGTTATATATAATATTATATATAATATTGTATAAATATACAGTATTTTATAGCTTTGTATATAACACAAACTCTACATAATAAATTTTACAAAACTTCTTAGGATAATGTACAATACATTTATCAAACAATAACTTAAAATACATTTCCAATACAATATATGATATGTTATATTGTAACAAACCTTATTGTGAATCGCAAATCATAATCCAATGTGTTATAAATTACTGCAAACATACTTTATTATTATACTATTTTATTTACTTAACTTATATTTTTTTTATATTATTTATTTAATTACTTTATTATTATATTATCCTGAAGAACTTTGTAATACTTATTATAAAGGTATATTATAGACGAAACTTTGAAATAATATGTTATTGGTAAATTATTTCATTTAATTGTATATTTTTATATAATAGTATAATTATATATAAAGGTATACGATAGGTATGCAATTATATGATTTTAAAATATCATACAGCTAAAAATATAAATTGAAAACGTGTACATGGAAACACTTAACTAAAAATACATTTAAAAAAATTTATGTTGATGTTGGCCGGCAAAATCGACTACTCCATAATAACACTGACGGTATTTTTTAAGTCAAGATTTTAAGTTTAACGCCACTTGAAACAAATTAAAATTATATATATTTCGGCAGTTATTTTAAAAGTGCCGTAGATTTAAAAATAACATTCTTTATAACCCCAAAATGTTTTTGCAAGGTTTTTTGTTTTTATATTCGTTTACTGTGCTAATAATTATTAACGTTTTTTTATATATATAAACAACAGAATAATAATAAAAATATATTACAATAAGTTAAAAATAGGACATAGTTAAAGGGTTATTAAGAACTAGAGAGTCCTATAAAAACATTTATTGCGGCCATAGCTTTTTCATCGTGTAAAATCGTTGTTTGCCGTGATGAAATTTTTAAAACTTGTGATAATTTTGCGGTGACGAGGCTATAAATATGATACAGGTTTTGTGTCCTTGAGGAAAAATCAATTTTGTTAATTTAAAATATGAACAAAAAACCTAGATAAAAAAAGTTTTTCATGCCACGACAACGAACGGTATCCACTCTTGTATCTATTGCGGCAGCTTGTCGATGTACACAATCGTCGATACTCTTGATTAAAAACATCAGTTCGTTTTATAAGTTTACATGGATTTTCAATTTGCCATTTTTTATTGAGCGCCATATTTTTATGTTTAGGTTAAAAGTGTTCAATCAAACGTAATTCTGGCACATTAGCGGGCTTATGCACGTTTAGTAAAAAATTTATAATTTTGTAGTTTAGAGTGTACCTTGTACTTTACGTGAATAATCTAACGAATCAAAATCAGGTCAGAATATCATATTGAATCGTCATTTAATTGATATTTATTCAATCTGACTAGATATTTTAAAATACAAAAACTTTTATTGAAGTCTAAGTTTGATGGAGTAATGTAATGTTGGGAGATTATTTTCGTCGAGAATTAAACTCAAAAAAGTAATTTTGACTTAAATAATGTCTTTCTTTTAAACTTACATCACTCCTTTCTTTTTATTATATTATATATAGTAGATTTT
This sequence comes from Hydra vulgaris, assembly GCF_022113875.1. Taxonomy (NCBI): domain Eukaryota; kingdom Metazoa; phylum Cnidaria; class Hydrozoa; order Anthoathecata; family Hydridae; genus Hydra; species Hydra vulgaris. The sequence continues at coordinate 13,585,833 of NC_061170.1, forward strand.
GGCATGTTTTTCATTTGAAAAAAATCTACAATAAAGCTTTATTCTCATTTGGAAGCAAATCCAAAAATGCACACACTAGTTTTTAAAGCGAATGTTTGTCATACGTATTTTTATTTTTTATTTTTTTTTTAGTCAACTGTAATTAAAGTAAAATAGCTTTATAAATACATAGATAGAAATTCGAAACAAAATATCAATATCTTAATACTAGTTATTATCATGTGATAACTAAAATTTGATTTGCATTAGATAGTTTACATTTATAATTAATTTTTTTTTTTTTTTTCAGTAAGAACTTTTTGAAAATTTTACTAGATTTAAAATAAAATTTCTTAATCATTACATCTCAGAAAAGAACTTAACCTGACAATTAATTTTAATATAACTAGTACACTAAAAATGATTTTATTGTTCAAATTTTGTTCAAATTTTTAAGAACAACGGTCTTCCACCTCTAGCCCACAGTGCACAGTGAGCTAGAATAGTAAATTATGAGACAAAAGTAATAAATAGTTTGATATTAGTGCTATTTCAACTAAATTTAGCCAGAATTCCACGGAGATCTGTGCTTCTTGTAAAGTTTTTTTTTTTTTTGATTGCCTTGGTTGTCAATTTTGCATAGCAACAAACTATTTTAGGTAATTGTAGATTTATTTGTGCTATAAACACTAAATTGGTCACATGATTTATATATGGGAGGTGTTTTTACTTGTTTGATATGGACACCTAGTTTTCATAGCAACAACCTTTTTTTTGCAAGTTGCAGTGTTTATTTGACCTATGCCCAGTATATTTGGAACGTCTATTTATACTTCTTAGATTCTCACAGGTTTAAAAAAAAAATTTTATGTCCGTATCTAGCCTACTAAGCATACCCCTCCTCCTCCTTCCCCCCCCCTCACCTTACATTAGGAAACCACTATACATTAGGGTAAAAAATAAAAAATTATTTTCAAATTGATATTTTGTAATAACGTAGCTTAAGTTCTATTGCATTTTTATTCTTTAAAAAATAAGTTCATAAACTTTATAGTTACCTATAAACCTATAAGCAATTTGCAAACTTTTTTTACTTTTTTTTTAAATTCACGCCTCTTTCTTTACCACGCTTATAGGGCTGGAACCTGCAAATCCCGGACTTCTTAAGTATGGCTTCAACTTAAGTATGGCTTGTCAACATCACAAGTCTGTATAAGCAGCGTGAAATGTTTTCTGCAAATTGTCTACAAGCTTGAAAAAAGGAAATACAGAGTAAATTGAGCTTTTGACTAACAGGGTTTACAAGAAAAAAAAAATGAATTTAAACGCAAATGAGTTGAAGATTTTGGTTTGGCAGCTGTCATATCTAAAGCTAATAGCTCTGGCACAAGTAAGATGGCAAGATGGCAACACTGCACAACGTTTCTTTAGGGAATCTGAAAAAGTATATAAAAAAATTGTTTTTTTTTATATCTATTGGTATATATATTGGTATATCTATTGAAAATATAGTTTATTTCTTATACTTTTTCTGTATCAAAAATAAACCAGTTGTTTTCTTGAAAATTTCTTTGTGACCCTATGTACATTATTTTATGGTTTAGATCTTGATGCTAATAACTTCCAAGAATACTTTTTTACCAGTTGCTTGCATGTATGTAAACTTATTTCCATGGCACTACATGCCAATAAGATCTTTTTCGTGTTCATTTAGTAATCAGAATGACTTCCAAATAGCGCGTTATCTGAAGAAGCTCAAGAAGCAACAAACAAATTTTTTAAACATTGTGAACATTTTAACTTTAAAATGTTCAGAGTAAAGCAAAATGAAGATTTAATAAAACGAATATTATGTTCATATGATCCATATATTGACAGCTTGAGAAAACTAGTATTAAATTCGATTAAGGTTATAACTTCTACGTAAAACAATTCAATTACTAGAATCATCAAGCCTTAGTCATGGTACCTAAGTTACATTTTTTAATAGATTAGTTTTATTATTTTAATTTTGATTATCGTCGACACAATTTCCAAATTAGGTATTCATAGAAATTAAATACTCTATTTATAAGAAGTGCAGACCTTATAATAATACTCATGCCAAATTTAGTTATTATACCACTTTTTAAAAATTTACTAATTTTTCTTAAAAACTAGTTTGTTCTATTTTGGCTTCGTCGCTAATTTTTTTCCAAATTTTGGAACTTTATTACAAAATAAGTTTTTGAAAACATAATACAAAATCTAAAAAAAAATTTGACCTACCCTCCGAGACAAAAGCTGGCGCCGCATTCCTTAATTTCAGATTATGCGAAGCATTCTCCATATGAGATATTACACATGCATAGGTAAATATAAGAAAAAAATAATTATCATGCCTTTATTCGCCATAAAAATACACATTATGTAGGCTATATAATTGAATGTCAGTCACTGCCATTTAATAATTTTTGACTAATAGTTTAGAGTATAATTATCATAATGAAACATAATGTATTAATTATCGTATTTCAAATTTAAAAAATGTTCTATTTATTTGCATCAAATTATTGATATAGTTATAAAGATTTACCAAATAAAATAGATTAAATCTAAAAAGTATATAAAATAATAAAAGAAGTATATTTTCATCATAAAAACAACTGCAATGCGCTTCTAAACTTTTCAACTTTTTTTTCCCACTATACTATAGTGGGGAAAAAAAGTTAAACTAAATAATTTTTTTTTTTCAAACGGTTTTTTAACTATAGATGCAACTTCAGCCAGTGGAGACCAGAGAAATTTTTGTGAAATTTATTTCAGAAAACGACCCATTGAAAATCAAGGACTTTTAAAATATTTTCTGTTTTTTTACAATATTGCAATCATTTAAAAAAAAATTTTTTCTTTCATATTTTTTTCACATTAGTTTTTTTATGTTGTATTAATTTTTTCAAGAAGTCACCGGTTTGAATATATAAAAGAAATCACTAAGCAAGCTCATCGAGAAAACTTTTTCTTTAACAGATCAGCCAACTTATGGAATAACTTGCCGAACGATTTGGTTAATTCAGAAACAGTTAACAGTTTTAAAGCCGGCCTTAATTGCTGGATGAGCAGCAGTCAGGCAAATCAGCTGTCACAGTGTGCTAATAACACACTCACTGGTTCATACCAGTTACAGCATTTAATAAAGATAATAATAATAATATTAATATATACACTCTAAAAACAATCCCGTTAAAATCAACGGAGTGGGTTACGGAGTACTCCCTCATTCTAGCACCAACGGAGTACTTCGTTAATTTAACGGAGTAACAATTTAACGGATTCAATCCATAACTCTAATGTAACAAATTACTCCGTAAATGTTAACGTATAGTTCGTTGAAATTACAAAATACTCCGTAACATAAAAAAAAACTATTTTGTTTATCATGAAAAATTGCTGAAATAAAACAGTTATAAATGTTTTATTCCGTATTATTTTTGCAACAAAGTACTCCTGTAAACTTAACAAACTAATTATTAGTGTTTATCTAAAAATTAGTTTTACTGATTTGTATTAGAGATGAGGGTTTTAGACAACATAAACAGCAACAAAACATTTGTAAAAATAAATAAAAATAACACGTTGTAACAAAATTGTAAATCTTCATGTATATTAAGATAAATAAATGATACATTTAAGTAAAAACATATTTAGAGACTGTTGATCGCAGCTCAACCACTCTATTAGGCAACGAACCGTACTGCAGCCCATAAATATCTTGCATAAACTGCCAGAACATGATTGTTGATGGCTGGTATTCGATGTTAAAGCACCAAATAATCTTGAAAAAACGATCGATGCCTTTTACGATAGATGTGCCGGCTTTAATCAAAGTTTTTTCAAATGCAATCTTTATAGAGAGAATTTTTTCACCCTCAATCCCCTGTATTGATATTACCGGATAAGGGGATTCCAACTTTTCTGCAACATCTTGCAGTTCATGCTCAGCCTAAATTTGCAATGAGGCTTTTGCAATTTGCTAAATTTGCAATGAGGCAACCGAGATAACAAAAGTTATCTCGGTTGCAATGAAAATTGCAACCGAGATAACTTTTGTTATCTCGGTTACAATATTATTATAAATTGTATTTATATATTTATAAATTATAATTTTTTGTTTTTTTTTAATTTAAAACTGTAAATCAACTAAAAAACAATTTCTTACACTGCATATCCGAATGATTTCATTGGCTACTTCTGGAGCAGAACGTTTCTGTTTCCCCCCTTGTCGCAGAAGCGAGCACAAAAGCTTGCATGCATAACAAGCTTTCCAATCTAAAACAAATATATAAACCATACGAAAACATTAAAGTGCCAAACATACTAAGGTAATTTTATGCAAAATATTTGTGAACAAAAAAAAAGATTATCTTTAATAAAATTAATGCAAACCATGATGTTTTTTAGATGCCATTATAGCTAGAGCTTTGATGTAATCACTATTTGACAGTGAAGCATATTTTAATACTGGGTCTGCAACAGTCTGATTAAAGGTTTTGAGGATATCAACCATGCAGTCTGAATATTTTAATTGAAATTCCATATCAATCTAAAAATAAATATTTTTGAATACAATGCCTAAAACTGTATTAATCTTATCAATTTACTTGCTATAAATCATTTAATAACAAACTATCTGTACAATTATTTTATTATCACTTATACATGTATGAATATTATACACTAAAGTTTGATATGTGATAAAAAGAGCCACATTATAGATAATTTTGACAAAAAAAATGCCAGCTCTGGAATAATCCTGAACTTTGGAAATTTAACTATCAGTCGGGATAATGAAGGTTGATCTGTTGAACGAACCCAATTCTGCCAAAAACAAAACGTTGACTTTGTAGAAGCCTTTTTTTCTTCTACATGTGTAGAAGATAGTGAATCAAGCTTTTCAATTTCATAGAGGTTGCTCATTCCTGAAATTAATTCAAATATAAAAAACACAGAGCAACAATATAGATATTAAAATTATAATCAACAATAATTTTGAAAGACCTATATTACTAGGTCTTTTTTTTTTTATTTTACTTAGTAAAATTGTTAGTAACGAATAATTAGTAAATAATAAGTCTTTACAACATATATGTTTTTTATTACAAAAGGTTTTTACAACAACTTTACAGATATAGATAATTAGATAACCTAAACATAATGCGCAAAACATGAAACCACGGGGACACCCTTCAGGTTCTACTGCATGATCCACTGGTTGAGATAGTTCAGTAACTGCAAGTTGAGTTGTATCACAACAAGTTGAGTTGTGTCCCCTTTTACGAGACCAAACAAACATTTTTTTTGATCCAAGTATACAAAAGAAAATATAGCTTGTAAATGTAGCTGCTTGTATGACACAAAATAAGGCAATGATTTAAATAAACTTTTAGTAACTAAAATGAATTATTTGCAATCAAGACATACAGTGGAGAAATTACATCACAATAACACACAACAAGGAGATTACAAAGCAAGTTGATAATATAAAAAAAAGTTCGTCAGCATCTACAGTTAAATTTATATTCAACTAATTTAACTAATTTTAATAAACACCAGGTAACTTTCTTCTAGCATTTTCCAATCCTCTCTTCAGGAAGCCATGATAATTAGTAGAATCATAAAAAATGCATGCTGGAAGTACATGTGCCTCACTTAGCACTGCTGCCAATAAAATCTTTTAATATCAATCAGGATAATTACCATACACACTCATCATTTTGTGCACAACAACTCGAATGATGTTGATTGAATGATGTTGATCAAATGATGTGCACAACAACTCGAATGATGCAAGAGATTGAAACTTTACCAGATTCAATCTCTTCAGTATATTGACAAGTATATAAAGTAATAAATAAAGTAATACATGATATTGCTATTCATTAAAAAAACACACACAAAAAACCTTGAAAAAAACTATTTTTGCTAAAAAAGCAAGTAAAATTATTGCTAAAAAATTATTACGTAAAAATATATACAACTTGTATGTATGTAAAAACTATTTAAGTATTGTACTTACAGGGTGTTGCGCAAGAAAGGCTTTAATCAAATTAGCTGAAACAAACGCCTCGTTTGCACCTTTCATTATATGGCTGTTGTTAACAGAAACACTAGATTTTGAGAGCGTAATACTGGAAGTTAATGTAGTTTGATTTGGCTGCAACGAAGGCAACACTAATGGTGAATTTAATTTTGTCTGTATTAAAACAAATGATTTTTTTTAAAATTTATAAAAACAGTTTATAAAGTTAAAACTCACTAGAAAATGCTAATGCTAAAGTATTTATGATGAAAAAAAGTTTATTAAAAAATTTACACAGTAGCAGTCTTTATTTGTAACTTAAATTGATGTACCGAAATAGCATTCGTCCACTGCTGACCATCTATAAGTAGAATGAGAATTGTGTTTGATTCTGCTAATTGTTTTATTATTTCAAAATCAACTTCATCAACTTCTGCGCCATCATTTTCGTAGACAAAGCTAACAAGTTGATCTGATTTCAAACCAAATTTGCAACGCACTGGAATAACAATACACAGTCATTTAGTTTTTTATATACACAACACAAAAAAATTCAGACTAGTTAAAGTGAATATATATGAATGCACAGTAACAACTTCATATACAATTAAACAATTATACATATTTAATAACTAAAGGTTTATATATTTTTCAGTTTGTAATGCATAAATAAAAAAACAATCAATATTTCTACTTTAAATTTTTATTCTAAAAAATTGTGTATCTCAGATTTACAAAGTTGCTGTATTTGCTGTAATGGATAGCATACAAAGTATATTTATTTTGCAAGAGAAACAATGCATTTTAGCTCTCCAAACTGAGGATGACTTTCTACGATGCCATGACACAAAACACAACCTGGCTTGATTTCATAACAGCCAAATTTTACTGAACGAGCAACATATATTTCATCACAATTGTCCACATTAAAAACTGTGTGCAAACTATTCGATACTGCTGATTGCAAATTGCCTACAATTACTGTATCACATATGCCAATTTGTACATAGTCTGTATACAAAGACCCACTAAACAATGTATTTGCTAGTTTGAGTTGACTACGATGCATAATAGTTTTGCAAATGTTTTTAAAATTGCGAACAACAGAAATCAGTTCTTTAGCAAATCGATGCTTTGCTTCAAAACGCATATACCAGTACCGCTTAAAGGCCCATACTTTGCCATAAATTCTGGATAATGTAGCATAAAATGATGTTTTGGAATAAGTCTCTTCTCAGGATATAAGTTTTTAAATTGGGCATGATGTTCCTCCAAATTAAACTCCAGCTGACGAATGAGGCCAACAGTTATAGTTGGTGCCAATATTGCATCCATGCAATCAAGTAACATTAGTAGAAGTCTCCAATGAGCATCACCTTCTGGAATTAGGTTTCCAATCATTAAAGGCAGATTTCTTATCAAACACCATGATTCAGCAGCTTGAATGCGAATATTTTTTAAGTTTACTTCTGGTGGTTTGCTGTTTTTGTCAGCCAATAAATAGTTATAATTATTGATTACATTGTTGATATCTGCAAGCAGAAAATACTTTTTGTCTATCAGTAATTGCAAAACCAGGCATATGTCTAAAGGAACAACACCTTCTAATACATCATGCATGCAGTCAACTGCACTCTGGTCTATGCAGTGAAACTGTGACAAACAATTGAAAGGACAACCATGCTTAATGCCAGATTCTGAAGCATTGTAGTTATTGTTTCTACATTCTGATACACACATATCATATTCTGCTTGAGTCCTTCTAACAAACGTTTCTGCCTTGAATAAAGTGTGAATTTCAAAATGTGCACACTTGCAAAATCTACAAAAAAGTTTTGCATTAAAGCTTTCCATGAAGCCAAACAAAGTGCGTGCTCCTAAATTATCAGCAGAAAACAAAATCAAAATGGCATGAATAGTTTCTTCCACTCCATTAACTACGACAACAACACCCTGTTCACTTTCCAATTGTTGCAATAAAGATACAGCACTATGAAAAATTGGATAGTATGAGTATTTATCTGTGTGTGCATCTAGCGCATACCATAAACCTATCAAAAAAATGCTATCATAAACCTATCAAAAAAACGCTGATATTCAGGAGCAATATTGCGTATCATCATATATAATGCTTCAAGTTTATGTACATGTGTATGACTCCCAAGCACATTTGTTACTTCAAACGCATCAATAAAAAAGTGTAGCAAAAATGTTTTTTGGTGCCGTTGAAAAAATGAATGATGGTGAAAAGTATGTGTATCAACAAAATCTTGTATTTTATTTGGGAGTGAACTAGGTGTGCACTGTGGGAAAGCAATCCTTGATAAAGCTTGTCCAATATCTTGGCAAGTAGGATATCAATAGGCACAACGTAGCATTTGTCCTCTACTAAAACAGAATGTATCGATTGCAATGCCATAGAGTATTTTTGCTCTTCACGTATACCCAGTGATATTTCTGTTGCCTCAATATAGTACCCATGTTCTTTTAGCCATTTGTTTCTTTTATATATAGTGTCAGTTTTATTGAAAATGCTAAACTTACTTTTAACATCTTTTATCGCATCAAAAACAAATTAATTAGTTGGAGCTACTTTCAAATTAATTGCTATAGTTTTTATTGTCTTTGACGCATAAACAGCAACATCATTTAGTAGGCCAGACATATTTTCCATAACAAGCTGCGAATTAGCTAAAATGATGTTTGGTTTTGAAGTTATTTCTGATACAAACTTCATAACAGATACTTCAATACTGTCTCTTGTTATAGAATTAGAGTTAACCATTGTGGCATTATTACAATCTTGATCTAGGCCACTTGGAAAATTTGTGTCAAATACATCTTCATGCATCTTCACTTTGTAAGTTGTTGCTGCAACTTTCATTATTGTTGAAGCCAAAAGTTTGAACTGGCACAACAGAATGATGGTGCTAGAAATGCTTTTTTAACTTACTAAAGCTTAGGAATACTCGTGGACAGTTATTAAACATACAGCATATTTCAGATCCTCTTGTAGCTAAGCTATGAAAATTTCAAAAATCATTTTCGAAATTTTCATAGCTTAGCTACAAGTGGATCTGAAATACGCTGTAAATACATGCAATGTTTTAAATGCTCAATTTATTTTGCAGATTTATTCGATCTTTTTTAGCATTTTCAAAATCTGCAAAATAAATTGAGCATTTAAAACATTGCATGTTTGTTTTAAAATGTTTTTATATTGTCACCTTTTGCAGCAAATTCTTCACTGTTATTGATTCAATATAGGTACGTGGAAATATCCGTTTTACGGAACCGAATATTGTGCTAAAAAACTGTGCCACGCTTTTTAGATATTTTTTTAGGTAGCGTAGGGAAGACGTGTTTAGTTAAAAAACTTTTTAGAATTTAATACCAGTATAGATTATTTTTAGAAACTAGAATAGTTAAACTTTATTACTGTGAGGTTTATTATTTTACTAGATGGCTTTTTTATTGAGTTTTTTGATGTCTAAAACTTTGTTGTACTTTGGGCATGAAATTAATGTCGAAGATATGCTCATTTTTTTTTTATACTATTCTTTTTTTTAAGTTTTTCATTTATCTATGCACCTGGAAAATTTCATTGAAAAAAAAGTTGTAGCAGGGTGTCTATTTTTTGTCGCACTTTTGGTACCTAATTTTCACTTTGCTGAAGTGGTCGCGGGAGACAGAGGGGTTAAATAAAAATTGTTTATATTTGATTTTGATTAAATAAAATTTTCAGTTTTTTTTTTAGATTAAATAAAATGGAAAGTAGAGATATTGATAAAAGTTTTTAATATTGTTTCCTATTTATTAAATTATTTATAAATTATTTGCCTTCAATGTAAAGTTGTAATGTTTCCTACTTTAAAGTTGAATTTTTTTAAAAATGTAACTGACATATTTGTAATATTATAACATATTTTATCTTACATTGTAAGTCTCTCCAATAACAATTGCAATATGCTACTACTTGTTGTATCATGCATCTTTTTCTAAAAAAGTCTAGGTAAAAACTAGACTTTTTTTTTTAATGATTAACTGTTAATCTTTCAACTGTAATAAATAATCGCTTATAATTAATACTTAACTTAACGCTGCCGCTGCTGCTCACCATTCGTGCACCTTTACACGGACTTTTTTACCATACTTGGCCTTTGAGTTTTATTATAAATTGCTTTACTTCTGAACTCGCGTAATGAGGCTCTTTCAAATCTTAATAATCTGTCAGTATCTGCCTAATATTTTAAATAGTTATAGAAAAACAAATCAAGGAGAAAACATTTTTATAACAACCCACTCAAGCAGCGCAATTGATACCCTCCCTGCGTTCTACCAACAATTGATCAAAAATTGGAGTCGCATTTTTAACAATGAGAGTGACATAAAAAATATGTCCATTGAAGAAATTCTCAATCAGCCTCTTTTTTATAACAATTTTATAAGAGACAAAAACCACCAAACCCTAAAACCTAAAACAGAAACTACCTTGAATCAAATATCTAAAATATCAGACCTTGCTAAGGTTTTTGTACCGGGATTCTTAAACTACCAATTAACCGGTCTTAAACAATTAACCTTTAAAAAACTAAAAAATTCCATTCCGCGTGTCTGGAAAACAAAAATAAAAAATGAATGTCAGTCTTATGACCATAACAAATCAAATTTCATCTTGAGAAATTTTACGAACCCTCCAAAGCAAGTCTCGATCACCGAGCTAACTTCAAAAACAATATATGATTTTTTAATGAAAAAAAAATACGGTCTGGGTGTAAAAACCTTATACACCAAATGGAACTCCATATTTGAAAGAAGTATGACGGGAACCTCCTCAATGGAATGGTCCCTCCTTTTTCAAAACATATTTAAAAGAAATAGTAACAACAAAGCAAACGAAATAAAATATAAAGCCATCCACTTCGCGCTACCCACAAATTCTATCCAAATGGAACTCCATATTTGAAAGAAGTATGACGGGAACCTCCTCAATGGAATGGTCCCTCTTTTTTCAAAACATATTTAAAAGAAATAGTAACAACAAAGCAAACGAAATAAAATATAAAGCCATCCACTTCGCGCTACCCACAAATTCTATCTTTAAACGCAGAGGTCATGCACCGGATGACCTTTGCCCTCAGTGTATGAAAGATAGAGAAATTCTATCTCACATGATATATAGTTGCTAAAAAGTTCAACCCTTAATTAAATACACTATTTTTTTGCTAAATAAGATTTATCCAAGCAGTAAACCTTTTAAAAACACTTTTAAATTTTATCTTTTTGGTTTTGTTGAAAACGCGCAAAACTTTTATATTGGAAATTTATTGCTTGACGAGCTTTTATATTATGTCTATACGATACGTATGAGAGCTTATCATGAGAGAACTACAAGCGCAAGAATAAGCCTTTTAAAGGAATATATATCTAAAATTAAAAAAATACTTCAAACAGAACATGATATTGCAAAAGAAAACAATCAACTAAAATGGTTCTTAAACGAAACAAAAAAATAAGAGACGAAAACGGAAATGTAAAACTAGAAAATAACCTAAATGGATTTCTGAGTTAAATCAAATCACCTAATACTTTTTGAAATATCCAATTTTTTATTTTCATTTTTTAATTTTTATTTTATTTTTTGACTTTTATTTTTTTCCACTTTTCTTAACTTTTCTTTGCTCGCTTATTCTTGCTGCGCTCTGTTTCTCGACATGAAAAGCATAGAAATATTTTGGTTGTGTTTAGATCATATCCCATTCGGAACGATTAATTTTTACTTGCGTATTTTGCCGAACAACATTTAAAAAAATTTGCGGAGCAATATTAATAACAACACAACACACGTGCCATATATTATTGTTTGTTACTTAAAATTGCTTTATTACGTGGTCTTTATTTTGTTAACTTTATTGATTTTACAGTGGGTTATTGTATTAATTCATGGATGTAATAGTTCTTAAAGGTTAGTGTTTCTTTCATATACATAATTCTTAACAATATAATAACAATAGTTATATATATATATATATATATATATATATATATATATATATATATATATATATATATATATATATATATATATATATATATATATATATATATATATATATATGTATATATATATATATATATATATATATATGTATATATATATATATATATATATATATATATTTATATATATATATTATATATATATATATATATATATATATATATATATATATATATATATATATATATATATATATATATATATATATATATACACATATATTTATATAATTTTTAAATGAATAACTATTTAAAAAAAAATTTTTTTTAACAACATTTTTTATCAACATTAATTGATATCATCAGGTAAAAAAAATTACAATTTCTATATATAAACAATTTATTTATCTGCATTAAAAATTTAATATTTTTACAATTGTTACCATAATTACTTTTTATAAGATAAGTAATTACCATGAAGAAACTCTGACAATAATAGAAAAAGAGTCAGTTGAGTTTTTGTTTTCTTGCGTTGAAGTAAGATGTTTGTAAATATAGGATGCCTGATCTAAATTTAAATTTTCTGAAACCGTTGTTGTGTAGTGTCTGGTGTTTTCACCAATATATCCAGCATTACAGCTGGAGCAAACAAATTTATAGACAACAAAGGTTTTTAAATTTGGGGGGGTTAGGGGTCTTTGATGAAATCATACTACTTATTTTAAAAGTTGTAAAAACTAGTCTTGCTTTTATATTATCTTTACAATATTTTAAATGTATTTTATTAATTGATGTTAAAATGTATTTGAAAATTTTCCAATATAAGGGAGTTTAAAGTAATGTATATCAGATGGTTTTGGAGATGACATGTTTTCTTTAGGAGAGATAAGATTTTTAGTCAATTTTTGAAAGTTTTGTCAATTAAGTTGAAGGCAAAAGAGTTTTTTTGGAGAGTTTATTTAATTTTTACAATTTCTAGATGAAAACTTGCTGTTTTTTGAAGGCCCTATTGATCAGAGTTTTAATGAATTCTTGTTCATAATTATTATTAGTGAAGCTTTTAAAATTAGTTTGTAAAACTGTGTATTTTTTTTTGAAAAATTTTGAAGTATTAAATTTATAATTTACAGAGTTAATAATAATATCAATAAAGTTCAATTTGCGATCAATCTCTTTCTCTTTATTAAGTTTGGGGTAACTTAATAAACTTAAGAACAGTCACAGTAAAGGGATGAGACTTCATTGACGCATAAATTCATGAGAATGAATTTTAGTAGATGGCACAAGAGACACTAGGGCCATCATACTATTTGTAGAAAAGAGAAAGAGAAGCAACATTAAGATGTGACAATGTTTGGAGATTGGCTGCAAGAACAGGTCCAACTATGTTTACGATTATGCACCTTATCAAAAAGAGAAAGAGCATCATTGGAAGATCCACCCCAGATATGGCAACTATTTCATAAAAGTATGACAGAATCAATAGTAAGAATGTGACAAGCCTGATAAGGAGATGCATGCTATTTTATTTTGAAATGGATTTGATATATGGTTTCTGAGAATGATCAGAGGTAAGAGTTAATTCTAGGAGCCAAAGTGTAGATGATTCATCAAGTATATTACCGTTCATAAAAATAGAAAGATCTCGATTATTGTGATAACGATTAGCTAAAAACTATTAAGTCTTATCTGAGTTAAAGTTCATTAGCCATTCAAAGCCTATATATATATATATATATATATATATATATATATATATATATATATATATATATATATATATATATATATATATATATATATATATATATATATATATATATCACCGTTCTCCTAAATGAGCAATTAGTGTCAACTCAAATTCCAAAGAAACCACAATATGCCTGTGAAAGCTCCTGGATTCCAAAAATATAAAAAATCAAATCATCCTATTATGTCCGAGAAAGAAAATTACTTTTAAAAATTTATATATTGCACATATTCATGAAATGACAGCATTCTCGAAATTTTACATTTTTACAGCATATCTTAACATTCAAAAAGCTCATTGAAAATAATAAAACCTACTTAACATAATAAAGAAACAAAAAATATGAAAATGTGAAAGATTTTATGTTATAAAATTGGTAGTAATCCAAATAGGTTAAAGATCACTTGGGTAAAATATTGCTTTTCTGAAAGTTTTTTCTAATAAGTTAACTTTAGAATAATTTCATTAATAGTTTGGTAGTAATCCAAATAGGTAAAAGATCATGTAGGTAAATATAAAAGAAATATTAAAATAAATTCCACATTTAAAGCAACAACATTCTTGACAAAAAAAATTCTTTACAAATTCCTAACTTTTCACAGACTTTTGCTGTTAAAATCAGCTAGGCACATTTCTAGCCTTTTTCCATAATCTGGATGGCTGATAGGTCGTTTGTATCGTTGCCAATGGTTCTGAAAACAATGATGAATAGATTCTGTTGCTTGCTCACTGTAGATTCCAAGAGGAGACCTTGTTTTTTGGATGAAGTCCTTAACATGAAAAAACACTGCATGTACTTTTGGAGTGATGCTTCCTCTTGGCAATGCCAAATATGAATCTCTGAATGAATCAATTTTTTCTGCATAAGTGCAATCCAACTTGCAGAAACAATGGGACTAAACTTTCGAAAGCTGTCAATGATGCTGAAAACTTGAAAGGCACTGTCATTTTCAGCCAGTATTTGGAGAAGGTTGAAATTTTTGAGGAGCTTGTGGCAATCATTCCCAGCAAATTGACCACCATGAAAAGGTTGGGGCTGAATGTGCAAAGCTTGTAGCCATTCAGCTGATTCAGGCCAAAGGTCTGTTAAAATCTTGAACAGATGGTTAACAACCCCAAGCAGTAGATGAAGCTCCAATGGTGGAATGAGATCAAGCACAAGTGCATCATTATCAAGTGAGAGAATAGGGTCATGAATTACGTTTCCAAACAATTGCTTTCTTGATGTCGGATCCAGCTGCTGTGTATGTTTTGTGTGCTTGCTTCAAAGATCTAAAAGTCCTCAGAGTACCCCGGTTTGCAAGGTTAGAGCTTTCCACAGTGGACCATGTGCATGGATGAGCTGAAGCATGTGATTGCAATCCACAAATTATATTTGCCAACTTCATATCACACGAGACAACAAAGTTGATTTCACTGATTGAAATGAGAGAGAGAATGAGCTTTACATTGGAGTAATTCTCTTGAACTCCTTCAGCAACTGCAACCAGAAGTTGCTGTTTTACTCCAGAATTCTTGGACGTTGAAGATGTCAGAAATCTTTTGTTTGGCGGAGACACAGCTTTACTATCTGCTTCATTTTGTATAACTCCAAGGCAGACTTTAAGAAAACCTCCACCACCATCTATTCCAAGTTTAATGATGTGTTTTGAAAGTACTTGTCCTTGAAAGTAGAACTTCTTCAGTGAGTGCTTGGAGATTTTTGCAATGGACAACAACACTTTGAGACTTCTTTTGATCTGAACTAATAAATGTTGTTGGGGTTTGTGTAAAGTGTTCTTCTAGACTTTTTCCGAGATCCTGGAACTTGTGTAATATATTTGGTTCCAGAACTTTGGCAGACGAAACATGCCTAATGGTGGAAGCCAGTTTTTTTATTCCACTGTTTGACAATCCTGTATTTAGTTGAACTTGAGCAAGATCCTTTGCGGTGACTACAGCTGAATCTTTGAACAACTGCTTAGAGCAAGAAGGACCCGTTAAAGAGTAAAATATAATATTTCAGTTACTTAAATGTGATGGTCGACCTTAATGAAGAATTATATACAAACCTTGTGTGATTGGAGCAGTCCTCCTCCTTTTGGCTGCACAAGTCTAATAGTTCCACAAGGAGAAGATTCTCTGCTGACAATTGTTGAGCTGGCAATTTGTTCTGCCACAATTCCATCAGATTTTGCAAGCTCCCTTAAGTTTTCATGGAACTGTGATGAAGAGCAATGATGGGGTAAACCTTGACCAATAAGAGAGAGACATGTAGAACATCTTCTGTCTGATGTTTTCTCTCCAGTTCTTTCAAGAGGGTCTTTCTCTGTCAGTTTAAGTCGCCATATGTCACAAATCAAGCATTCACAAGCTTGACCACGTGTGTGAACTTTTATATCAATGGTTTCAAATTGAAACAGCTTAGGCAAAACAACCTTCTGCCCTTGATCACACTTTCCAAGGGCCAGTCTACACGGATCACAAAGACCTTAAGGAATTCTTAAATCATCAAAGTTAAACTGCTTTTTGTAGTTGTTTTGAATTTTGCTGACCAAATGGTGTCAATTGACAATTTCCTTTTCTAAGACACATGATACAAACAACTCTTCTGTTCTCATCATGACTTCTTGCATGATTAGGCATTTTTTAATTTATTTCAGGGGAAAAGGTTAAAAAATCTACCTTCAAAAGCTTTGATTTGTAGAAAACTGCCTTTTCCCGTAATTTTTGGTAAATTTTTAAAAATAATTTAAAATTACCAATATTATTCAAAAAGTGCAAATTAAAAAAAATTATTCTAGAGTTAACTTATTAGAAAAAACTTTCAGAAAAGCAGTATTTTACCCAAGTGATTTACCTATTTGTATTACTACCAATTTTATAACATAAAATCTTTCACCATTTCATATTTTTTGTTCCTTTATTATGTTAGGTAGGTTTTATTATTTTCAAAGACCTTTTTGAATGTTAAGATATGCTGTAAAAATGTAAAATTTCGAGAATGCTGTCATTTCATGAATTTGTGCAAAATAAAAATTTTCAAAAGTGATTTTCTGTCTCGGACGTAATAGGATGATTTGATTTTTTATATTTTTGGAATCCAGGAGTCATAAGCTTTCACAGGCATATTGTGGTTTCTTTGGAATTTGAGTTGACACTTTTTGCTCATTTAGGAGAACGGTGATAGATATATATATATATATATATATATATATATATATATATATATATATATATATATATATATATATATATATATATATATATATATATATATATATATACACAGGGTGTTCGGGATAAGTTTGACAGTTTCGAAAGAAAAAGGAAAATCTTCTTTGTATCTGTTAAATTTAATGAGTTGACAAAAAAATTACAGGCATAGTAAATTACAATACTATGAACAAAATTCACTCAAAATAACAACCATTAGCATCGATCACTGCTTCAATCCTGCTTCGGAATTTCAAACAAGCTAATGCTACAGTCTCCCTGGGAAGGGCCTCAAAAACTGTTTTAATTTTATCCATTAACTGGGCTTTTGTATTACTGGAAGTGCGATTGTTGTCTTTTTCAACTGCACCCCATACAAAATAATCCATGGGGTTAAAGTCTGGGGAGTTTGGAGACTAAACATTTGGACTGGTGAAGTCGTATAAATTTTCAGACAACCATTTTTGACTTTTTCCAGAGGTATGGCAAGGGGCCAAATCCTGCTGCCATACATACGGCCTACCATTGGCTACCCTTGTTATCCAGGGCTTGACTACAGTGTTCAGCAACTCCACGTAGCCATCTGAAGTCAACCTGAGGTCCTCTTGGAAAAAATGTGGAGGCATCACATCACCTTCAGAGGATACACCAAAAACCCTCACAGTTTAGGGAAAAGTTTATTTTTCTCATCGGAAAAGAACCAGATTGTTTGTGGTTCTACAGGATGTTTCACTTTGCCTAGAAGTTTCTTCGCGTTTATCAAACATTTTTCACAGGCCTTTTCTGTGAGTAGCTGACCTTTGCGGCGCTTGTATGAGTAGTAGCAAAGGTCTTCATTAAATGCAAGCTTCATAGTAGAGGCTGCAACATTCATTTCACATGACAAAACCCGAATTCCAATGCCAGGGTTCTTCAACACCTGTTCCTGCAGACTTGCGAGGAATTCTGCTGTACGAATGCAATCAGATCGTTTGCTAGGGATCTTTCTTCTTACTACATCCTTGTAGTCACCATTGCAAGTCTCTACTTCATGCCTGATTGTTTTTACTGTGTTTAGGGAGCATTGGGCAGCAGCCATAATATCCTTATTTTGATAGTCGGCACGAATCCTCATGATGCAAGTTATTCTCTTCCATGATTCAGGTGGGTTCCAGTCATCCATCCTATCTGACATCTTGTATATGAATGAAAAAGGGTCCAAACTTATATATATATATATATATATATATATTTATATATATATATACATATATATTATATATATATATATATATATATATATATATATATATATATATATATATATATATATATATATATATATATATATATATATATATATATATATATATATATATAATTGATTAAAAACATAATGTTCGATTATATATTATTTTTATTATTAAATGGTGATATTTTGCCTTATATAGTATAAAGCATTATCAAACTGAAAAAACCGTTATACAAAATTTATTAAAACTATAAACAAAAATGATGTCATTGCAACGTTGCAGATTTAGACTTAACTTTAAAAAAAATTGGTCTCCAATGGCATGTCATCACTAAGTTACCTTTGTCGCAATTTAAGATATACTCCTGTGAATAAGAGTACTGTAAACCTTGTATTTCAATTGCTAAGTTATTATCTAGCAACCAGGAAAATTTATTAAATCTTGGCCCACAATTTGTACCATCAAAAAATCAAATTTTGTTCATGGACATTATAGTATCAACTGAAGAATGTGCTTTAAAATTGTAGGAAAATGTTAATATTGAAAAGGCTGAATTTTTGCGACAAAATGTAAGCAAAACATTAAACAAGTTTTTAAATGTAAAAATAGCTAGTAATTTTTCTAAAAATCAATATCTAGCTTTAAATGAACTAAAAAACTCGAACTAAATATAGATATACCCTTTTGATAAAGGATGTGGATTTGCTATTTTAGATTCAGAATCAGCAATAAAAAAAATCAAAGATCAACTTGGTAACTGCACTATTTCTGCTGTCGATCCTACACAAAATTTTCTTTGTTTAATTCAACAAACTCTCAGTAAATTAAAAAAGGAAAAAAAAATTGATAAAAAAAACTTATGATAAAATATATCCTTCTGACGCTGTTCCACCTAGATTATATGGATGCATTAAAGCACATAAAAGTGATAAAGGTTAGTTATGCGAACTATAGTTTTAACTATTGGTAAACCAGCTCATAAACTTTTGCAACATCTTTTTGAAATAATACAACCTACATTTACTACAAAAAAATTCTTTTTCATTCATATCTGAGGCTAAAGAATGGTTTATAGATAAAAATGAAATTCAAGTTTCGTTTGATATTATTAATTTATATCCATTGATTCCACTAGATAAAGCAACAATTTCTATAATTGATATTCTAAGCAAAGATAAAGATAATCTTAAGATGCGAAGTAAATTGTCATTAGTAGATATTCACAAGCTTATTGAACTTTGTGTAAATAAATGTAATTTTTTATGGGACAAAAAACATATCTTAAAAAATTCTTGTCTGATTGGTTAGTCCATTATGTTTATTATCAACAAATCGCGACAATGGTAACTTAGTGATGACACGCCATTGGAGACCACTTTTTGTTAAACTTAAGTCTAAATCTGCAACATTGCAATGACGTCATTTTTGATTTTAGTTTTTATGAATTTTGTATAACAGTTTTTTCAGTTTGATAATGGTTTATACTATATAAGCCAAAATATCACCATATAATAATAAAGATAATATATAGCGGAACATGATGTTTTTAATCAATTGAATATAAAATATATTATTAACGATGTCACTTAAACAATATATATATATATATATATATATATATATATATATATATATATATATATATATATATATATATATATATATATATATATATATATATATATATATATATATATATATATATATACCTTCCAATAACTCAAACCTCCAGGGGGCCAAGAAATCAATTCAAGTTAGAGAATGTTTGAGTTATCGGAACATTCAATATGTCAAAATATTTCTTTTGAGTGATATGCAGAAAATTAAATAAATTTGATTTCATAAAAAAAATTAATCACTTTAATAAGACGTTGTGTTATTTTTCTTTTAAAGATCAAGTTATAGGTAAAATATCAGCCACTGGGACAAATAAAACAGTTTGACTTATCAGGTGAATGTTCGAGTTATCAGGGGCTTGAGTCATCGAGTGATTTTTATAAGAAAGTGTTAGTAAGGGCTCAAGGGGAACTCGAAAGTTTTTCGAGTTATCCGGGGTTCAAGGTATCAGGAGTTCACTGTTGTCAATGATGTTTTTGATAAAAAAGAAACTATTTGTAAATGTAATGCTAGTAATATAAGTTGGATTCAGTTTCATTTGTACAATACATTTTTTTTATCTTTATTAAAAACTGATGAAATTCCTTTGTTTTTCAAAATATTATTTAATTATGACAACTCTGGTTATTTTGCGGTAAGCTGCTACTTTGTGACATCTGCATATATGCACATATATTTATTTTGCACATTCAGAGTTAAAGAGTATGAATCTTTGCCAATATGTTTACCAAATGAAGTTTGTGATTATCAACTGCTTGATACATATATACTACAAGATGACTGTACCTATATTGAGTCTAAATACATGGTTACCATCATGATTTTTTTATTTTATTCTGATTCACTCCTAATAAGGCTGCAAGCAACCACTATTAAGTTGGGAGTTACTAGAAAAAAATAATATAGTTATAGAGCAAGGAGACGGTTAACAGAAGAGTTAAAAAGATGTAGTTTGTATGAGTCAGGAAAACACGAAGATGAGAGAGAGCTCCAAAGGTTTGAAAAAAGATAGATAGTTTTAAGGGTTGAAAGAGCTTTAAAGCGTGTGGAAAAAAACTAGACGAATATAAGTTTTTGGAGCATGCAGGGACAGATACAGTAAAATGAATGAGGCTTTGTTAAATGAAGAGTCAAGCGAGAATGAGTTTTAGTACATGGAACTAGAGATAAAAGCTTCTTAGAGCAGTGACCATGATAGTATTTGTAGAAAAGAGAAAGATCTAACTTTAAAATGATGGGAAAGAGGCTTGAGCTTAGAAGATAGACCAAGTCCAACTATATTTACAATGCATTTTTCATCTAGAAAAGAAAGAGCATCATAAGAAGAGCCAGCCCAAATATGACAACAGTTTTCCATACAGGGGCTAATAAGAGATTAGTAGAGGTGAAGAATGGAATCAGGAGAGATGAAATGATGAGCACGAAGAAGTGAGATCAGATTCAAGATTGGCTGCCTGTTCTAAGCAATCTAAAACAGAAGACTTTTTGTCAAGACAGGAGTATAAAGTTGAGTCATCAGCAAAAAGAGTTACCTTATATGTAATGTTGCTGGAAAAATTAATAATTTAGATAATAATAAAACCTTGAGGTACCCCAGAAGTTACTGGAAATGAATTAGAGTGTTGGCTTTTGATGATGAGCTTTATAAAGCCATTACAAAGAAACGATTTGATAATCTCAAAAACTCTTCCAGATACACCATATGAATCAAGCTTATGGAGAAGACTAACATGCCAAACTTTGTTGAAAACCTTAGATATGTCAAGAGCAATAGCCCTTGCCTCTCAGCCTTTATCTAATGCACAATCTTTCAGTCACAGTAGTTAGCCACATAGCAAATCGATGAGCGAGAGGATCGAAAACTGTATTGATTGTCTGACAGCAAGTCATTTGACTCAAAATGGAATATGAGATGTTTAAACGAACAGGCTCCTTTCTATCTACTAACTTAATGAGAGCACAATCATAAGTTCTCATACCTACATTGAAGATTGTCTTCATATTTATGCTTTGAAATTTGAAAAAAAGAAATGTGTTTATAAATTGTATTTGAGTTTCAGGTGATGAAAAAGTTATTATTTAAGCATTTTGCAATAGATATCTTATCTACTAATTGCACTCCATCGTGCATTCAACATCGTGGTCGAAAAGAGATCGAATTTCACTTTAACAAGCCTTTTTTGGACAAGACTTACAAGCATATATATATATATATATATATATATATATATATATATATATATATATATATATATATATATATATATATATATATATATATATATATATATATATTTTATATATATATATATATATTTATATATATATATATATATATATATATTTATATATATATATATATATATATAAATCTTTATTCAAAATTGATTTGCATTACAAATAATGAATTGTACAATATTATCTATTTTGTTATTTCTCTCTCTCTCTCTCTCTCTCTCTCTCTCTCTCTCTATATATATATATATATATATATATATATATATATATATATATATATATATATATATATATATATATATATATATATATATATATATATATATATATATATATATATATATATATATATATATATATATATATATATTTATTCCATTATTGAATTTTAGATAATTCTTCAAACGAATGCGACTTCAGAAATCTCACGTTTATTCGTACAGCTAATTTCAAGCAAAAACATTTATATATTGGACAGTGGATTTAACACTAGAAAACCTTTTTTATAATTGATGATATATTTTTATAAACATAGATATATTGGATTGTAAAATAAAATTTATTTTTGTTAATTTTTTAAAAATATTTATATCAATTGTTTAAAAAAAGTTTTTTTTTCTTTATTGCCATATTTTGAAAAATATGTAAAATACTTAGGAAAGTCGTAATTTGCATTTCTATTTTAGCCTTAAGTAACTACCTTAAATATCTTAAATGATTATAATTAAATATTAAAAATCTATTAAATAGTTATATATTATATAAATATCAGATAATAAAAAATGTTCAAGAAGTCAAAAAAGTATCCG
This sequence comes from Hydra vulgaris, assembly GCF_022113875.1. NCBI lineage: Eukaryota > Metazoa > Cnidaria > Hydrozoa > Anthoathecata > Hydridae > Hydra > Hydra vulgaris. The sequence continues at coordinate 13,608,711 of NC_061170.1, forward strand.
TGCAACGAAGTAATAATGCAAAAATATTGAACGGTTCGTTAAAAAACTATAACGGGTTCTTTAAAGAACCTTATTTTAAGGTTCTTCCGAAGAACCTTCGTAAAGGGTTCTTTGAAGAACCTCTACGAGTTCTCCACCAGCGTCAACACGAAGAACCCTTGAAGATTTTTTGAAGAACCATTCGGGTTTAGAGTGTAGATACGATATAAATGAAATGATTATTATTAGATTTTAGCAGCCGTGGCACTTAAACGGCTCGAAGCCGTTTTTTATTTATTTGAAGACATTTGCTAATTTGAAAACATTAAATGTTGTGAAGCGCTTTAAAATCTATTGTTTGTTTACCTGTTAAAAAAAGAACTAAATTTATATGAGTAAAAATTTATGCAGAACTTCTTTTTTGAAACTCTTTACAATTAATTTCTTTTGTTTTTAATTTAAATTTAAAAGTATTATCACTATTTTTACTTTGTAAAACTTAATGGCCAGGAATAAATTCGCAATGGCCATGTTTTGGATCTCTGGCCATGATTTGATGTTTTTCACGCCTTCTAATATTTGTGCTAAAACTTATTAACAAAAGCTTCCAAACTTATCATAAATTGTATCTCAAGAGGTTTTTTAAGAGTTTAGAAATATTTTTAAGAATCTAAGCGATTCGCGGTAACATGAAGCAGTTTAAAATTAAGCGGCCATGATTTGATGGTTTTACCCTAAAAAAGTTTATTTAAAATTAGAGATCGTTATTTTAAGCATTATATAGTGCATTTTTGGTACTTAAATCATTTTTAAACATTGCTCATTGTTAGTTTTGTTTATTGTTATTCTGTATTTTTATTAAATAGCACCGTTATTTAAGGTAAATTTAATAACACTTCAATGTCATTTAGAAAACAAAATTGTCGGAAAAAGTGCAAAACCGCATTGGATTATACCGCGTATCTAAAATACATTTTTTTTACAGAAGAAATTTATTCATATTTTTTGTAATCTCAACAATAAATATTTGGTGTTAAAATTAATAATATCCGAATAGCCAATGCTAGTAATGCGGATTTTCCGAAATTTTAACTATTGTTTTTATCTCGCTTGCTTTTTAAGCTTTTATCTACCTTGCAATTAAAAATACGCAAATATAAATAATCGTTCCTAATGGGATATGATCTAAACACAACCAAATATTTTGTATAATTTCTATGTAATTCTTGTCAAGTAGTCCACAAGGCAATTAGCTGGCGGACTACTGAAATATAAACACAATACCATCTGCCTAATCAGTAATGAGATCAAAAACTTTGTTTCATCAGCTTAATTAGTGATAAGATCAACAATTTTTATTTGATAACTTCTGTAATAAAGGATGAACATTATGTTGTTATTGAATTAGTAAAGTAACTTTTAAAGTCAGGTGATTTATTTAAATCATGCATTTTAGTCTTTTGTCAATTGTATTTAAATTTATTAATTTATAAAATTAATCTGTAATTTTTAAATTAAAAGACGACTCAAGAAGACGTTGCTCATTTCAAAGGTCAAGAGGTCAAACTCTTGATAAAGTTAGTGTTTAAAACACTTGCATCTCACACGGTCAACTCAATGTTACATGTTAAAGAACAAGATCGTTTAATACCTTATTTAAAAGAAGTTATACAAATCCGTATAAAAAACCAGATTGTTTGATAGTTTGTTTTTGAAAGTTGTTAAACATTTATTACGAGGTATTTAAATAAAACAAAAATAAGGTTGTATTTGTAAAGTTTCAAATTTATATATTTTTCTTAATTTATATATTTATCTATATATGTGTGTTATTTATATTGTGTTTTATTGTGTATATATGTGTTAAGGTTATATGGGTTTATATTTTGTAAGTGTGTAAATATATGAAATGTTTCAATGTTTGTGGTGTGTTATATGTAATATGTTTATAGTTTGTAAGTGATAATTATGTTGTTTGCATGGTTTCAAATTGTTGTGACTGGGCTTAGTTTACAGCAAGATTGTTGACCTTGCTAGCCAAGTGGTGTACTTTGCTATAATGTGACCTGGCTTTGTTGAGAGCAAAAATATTGTCCTCGCCAGCAGGGTGGTGTATTGTCATAATAAAACACATAAATTAATTCTGTTTGTAATTAGTGTATTTCTAAAATGTGTTGAAAAAATATTGTTGAAAAAATGTGTTTTAATGTTGTTATCCTCTGTTCTTAACAATGTATGCTTTTGACAATAAATAAATTTTGTTAAAAAGCAGGCTTTACTAACAGCTCCTCCTCATTAAAATTTTTAAGAGTTTCGATTTTCTTCATTAAATATGTTTAACTCAAATTTTTTTTATATATATAAAAGTAAGTATACAGCGTGTTGAAGCATAAGTTTTAATAACTTTTGTTAAATTTTTAGGATTTTTTGTATAGAGAATGTTTTCTTTATATTATTATTTTAATGTTTTGTTTGTACATCATATATATATATATATATATATATATATATATTATATATATATATATATATATATATATATATATATATATATATATTTATATATATTATTTATATATATATATATTATATATATATATATATATATATATATATATATATATATATATATGTATATATGTGTATATATATAGACACACACACACAATAAAATATATAGAATTAAAATGTCTATACATATATTATATGTATAGACATTTTAATTTTTTTGCCTTAAATTATTGTCCCTTTTTCTTTAGAATATTAAATATCTAAAAAAAAAATTAAAATAGTAAAAGAAGTTTCAATATTTCCAAGTTTCTTCACTTGAAGCAAATATATGATTGTTTATAGAGGTTCTTTTAGTAGTTTTGTATTTATTTATTGCAAATCTTGCGTTAAATGCCTTTCAAACTAATGAAAGGGTTTTGTTGATGGATGATTACATTTTATCCTTCCATGCTAGCAGTACTTGCTGAGTTGACAGGCCTTAAATTTTTTTAATTTGCTTTATTTATGAGTTCTTATATGTAAAAAATTTGTTTTTTAAATTACATTTTTTTTTTTTTTTTTTTTTTTTTTGATTAAATACTTATAATATTTTGTCAATAATAAATAACAACTACCATAAATATATAAACAATACTTAGTTGAAAATATTACATTAATTTATAACTTTAGTTTAAGTTTTTAATAAAACTATGTTATCTTAACACAATGCTATATATGGTAGAATATAATAGATTATAGTATTATGCTCTGTATTATTTGCTTACACTTTATTTTAGATAAGTTTAAAAAAGAAACTTCAACTTTTATTATATTAGGCATCATTTTTACACACTCCTTTGATGCCTAATTATGTCTAATAATTTAAGAAATGAAATTATTAGACTTCGTCAAAATGAAAGAAGGCAGGCTAGGCGAGCTGAGATAAACCGCCGTCGAAATGAAAGAGATGAGCCCAGGCGAGCTGAGATAAATCGTCGTCGAATTGAAAGAGATGAGCCCAGGCGAGCTGAGATAAATCGTCGTCAAATTGAAAGAGATGAGCCCCGGCGAGCTGAGATAAATCGTCGTCGAATTGAAAGAGATGAGCCCCGGCGAGCTGAGATAAATCGTCGTCGAATTGAAAGAGATGAGCCCCGGCGAGCTGAGATAAATCGTCGTCGAATTGAAAGAGATGAGCCCCGGCGAGCTGAGATAAATCGTCGTCGAATTGAAAGAGATGAGCCCCGGCAAGCTGAAATAAATTGTAATCAAAATGAAAGAAATCAGGCTAGGCGAGAACTTAATAGGTATAATATGCATCGCATAGCAAGAAATAATATTGCTATAGAGAGTAACTACCTCGGAGAATTAAACCATAATTGTCAGTATTGCAGTGCAAAGAAGTTTTTAAATGAAACTCATTTTTTGTGCTGCCATTCAGGAAAAGTTGTATTAGCTTCTCTTTCTCTTTATCCGCCATTGTTGACTGGTTTAATGACAGGAAACCATGTTGATCATGCTGTAAATCAAAATTTTTTTAAACACATAAGGAGTTATAATTCCTCTTTATCTTTTGCTTCCTTCACTGCCGAAATAGCTCCTCCCTCAAATAATGGCCCTTTCTGTTTTAGGGTCTGTGGGCAAATTTTGCATCGTGTTGGAAATTTAAGACCTGCAGAAGGTTGTCTGCCCAAATATTGTCAGCTGTATATCTATGATCCTAATGCAGCAGTGTCATTCAGAATGGAACAACCTGGTAATGATGGTTGTATACATGAGTTAATGCAACTCTTAGAGTTAATGCAAACATTAATTAATCAAGAAAACCCATTTGCTCTTGCATTTAAAAACATGGCAGAAGTAGAGGATGAAGAAATCCGCCAAGCAGCTTTAGAAGGTAGACCAACCTCTGTTGTAAGAATGTCTTTGCTTGAAGGTCATGATAGACGTCAATACAATCTTCCTTCCCATGAGGAAGTTGCTATTGTGTTTGTGGGAGATGATAGTGCTCCACCTGCATCCAGGGAAATTGTTATATACCCTCGAGGTCAGCCTTTAAGAACAATTTCGTCTATGTCTGCAAATTTGGATCCTTTGGTATATCCAATATTCTTCCCGAGAGGTGATGCTGGATGGCACAATCAACTAGAGCACAACCCTGACCGTGCAACCTGTGTTAGAAACCATGTTACTTTGTCTCAGTATTATAATTATAGGCTTGCTGTTAGACAAACTTTTAGTCCTATATTCTATGGTAAGAAACTTTTTCAGCAATATGTTGTTGATGCATATGTCAAAGTTGAGGGACAGCGCCTTGCTTTTATTAGAAATAACCAAAACAAACTTAGAAGTGAGCAATATGATGCATTGCATGAACATGTAATTAATTGTGCTAATGATCTTAATGTAAGACCAGGCTGTGTTGTTATATTGCCTTCTTCATATGTTGGTAGTCCAAGAGCATTAAAAGAAAACTTTGAAGATGCGATGGCAGTCATAAAGAAATATGGTAAACCAGATCTATTCATTACTTTTACCTGCAATCCAAAATGGAGAGAAATAGTAGAAAATTTAAACCCAGGCCAAACTGCTAATGACAGACCTGATTTAGTTTGTCGGGTATTTAAAATGAAACTTAAATTTCTCTTAGAGGATATTTTTAAGCATGGAGTCTTAGGCAAAGTTGTAAGTCATGTGCAGGTTATTGAGTTTCAAAAGCGTGGTTTGCCACATGTACATATTTTATTGCACTTTGTAAATGCTGATAAGCTAGAAACAGCAGAAGATATTGATAGTTTGATATCAGCTGTTGATCCTGAACTTTTTGAAATTATAAAATCATGCATGATACATGGACCATGTGGAATTTTAAATCCCAATTCTCCCTGCATGAAAGATGGTAAATGCACAAAAAAATTTCCTAAGGAATTTAATCCCCACACTGTTGCAATTTTTAATGGTTATCCACGCTATAGGCGCGTCGATAATGGAAGAATTGTAAATATAAAAGGTAATCAAGTTGACAACCGTTGGGTTGTACCTTATAACCCATGGCTTTCTAAAAAATATCAAGCACACATAAATGTTGAAGCCTGCATGACCATAAAGTCAGTTAAGTATTTATATAAGTACATTTACAAAGGGCATGACTGTGCCAATGTGGTGATAAATGAGCAAGTTAACCATGATGAAATAAACACGTTTTTAAATTGTCGCTATGTCTCAGCTCCAGAAGCATTGTGGCGAATATTTGAGTATTCTTTAAGTGATATGTCACATAACATCATTCGACTTCAGGTTCATCTGCCAGATAATCAGATGATATATTTTGTAGAAGGCGAAGAACAGGCAGCTTTAGACCGTGCAGCACAGCGTGACACTCACCTAACTGCATGGTTTAAATTAAATGTTACAAGTAAGTTGTTCTATTCACTTATACTTGACTTAATTTATGGATTAATTGGTTTTATTGCATTTTTAACTTTCTTTTATTTATCTCTAGCTGCTGCTTCTTCTGTTACAAGTAAGTTGTTCTATTCACTTATACTTGACTTAATTTATGGATTAATTGGTTTTATTGCATTTTTAACTTTCTTTTATTTATCTCTAGCTGCTGCTTCTTCTGCTACAAGTAAGTTGTTCTATTCACTTATACTTACCTTAATTTATTGATTAATTGGTTTTATTGCATTTTTAACTTTCTTTTATTTATCTCTAGCTGCTGCTTCTTCTGTTACAAGTAAGTTGTTATATTCACCTTTACTTGACTTATTACATTGATTGATTGCTTTTATTGTACCTTTTGTTTTTTAATATAGCTACAAATGTGCTTTCCAGTTTAATTAGTTAATGTAATAAGTCAAGTATTAGTGAGTAAAATAAATAAGTTGTTGTGCTCACTTGTACTTAATTTATTACATTATTTGCTTTTATTGTTTTTTTACAGTAGATTTTTTGTAAGTATTACCTAGGTAGATAGTTGTATTTATATATAATTTTTTTTTCAGGCTCGAAGTCATGGGAAGATTTCCGAAAGTATCGCTCCCAGCATCCAGGCCCTCTATCTATGAGGGCCTTCCATCGCTGGAAGGCCCTCATAGATAGCTGAGGGCCTTCCAGCGATGAGCCACTTCATTTTTTTTTTGTAATTTTTTTTTTGTAATATGTTTTTGTAAATTTATTTTTGTGTTGTTTTTTAATTTTTCCCATGAATGTTAAATGTTATCAAAGTAAATCATTTAAATAAAGACACCTTTATCAACAATGCTCATTAACTAGAAATAAAAGTCACGGTCATACATTTGATAAAGTTAATGTTAATCTCAAAGGGATTTGGTTTTCACACAATCAAATTCTATGTAGCACCTTCCAGAACTAAGAATATAAGTGTGTGGTGTTAGTAGTTTAAAATATGTATAATAAACTCAGAATAACTCAATAACCCTCAACAAAACTATGAACTAATTTTGAAATTCAAGTTGAGCTTTTTTATTTATTAATACCTCCCCTCCCAATAACTCTAATTTTCCTTAAAAAACTAATTTTTTTGTCCTTTGAAGGTGGTTCTGCTATTTAATTAATTGTTGTGATGTTTTATGCAAATAGATTTAGCTCACATTCATGTTGGTCTGTCAGGGTTATGTAAAAATAAAAAAGTAAGTTTCTTATTCGCATTTTTGAGTTTTCAAAAGTATTGATTGCATGACATGTTAATTTGTAATTAATGTGTATGATTATGCGTTTAAATAACTTTGTTCCATTTTTAGTTCCGTTTCTTATAGCTGACTTGATTATGGCTTACCTAAAGCTTAATATTTATGAAACAATAATTCAATTTAAATTGTATTATAAGTAGCTCTGTTGAATAAAATTTTTTTTTGTAATTTGTACTAAAGGTTATATTTTTATTTTATATCAAGAAAAATATGTTTTTAAGTAAATATCTATATTTTTTTATTTTGGGATTTATTGTTTTAAATGGATATAAAAATCATTTTTGCTTTGTCTTTTATATTTCCTTTTATTATATATGAATAGGAACCATTTATGCTTTAATCACCATTAACACTCGAAGTTTCCATTTGCATTAAGTATCGATTTTTGGCACACACGACAGGTTTAATAACTTAGGTAGTAAAAACAGCTTGAATGATTTGTTAAGAGTCTTTAAAGAAACGCTTTTACGAAAAGCATTAAATAGATAAAGCTAACTTATTTAAAATAATAAGTCTTTAACCCGTTTTTCTATATCCAAATTTACTTTTTAAATAAATGTTGATGAAAGGGTAAAATATCGTTATAGCCTACGTTAATTTTAAATTCTTTTTAAATTAAAGGAAAGAGTTTTGATACTTATTTAAATAGGGTTAATAAAATATTTTAAATTATATTTTATATATTATATTTAAGAAATTATTAAACTAAATTAAATAAGATTTTTAGATGAAACAGTAAAAATAATTGTTTAAAATACGTGCGTGCAAATAATTCCTACAAATACTAAACGTAAAATAACGCTTACAAACACCAAAAGTATGTTTGCAGTGAATAAAGTTAAGTTCAAAGATAAATAGGAAGAAATGTTTAAAACTGTTTCAATAATAACATTTATTTTTAATTACTTTTGTTGTAAGTTGGGATGAAAAAAAAAAGGTCACTGGAGTATGAACTCCCGGGGTGAGATGACTATATCTGTCTAAGTGTTGCGCGTCTACCAATTAGCCCATAAACGTATTTTCTATTTAGAATTTAAGATTATTTATGACGCATAAGAAGTGTAATTAAAAATTCAAAACCAAGTTTGCAACAACTGAATTTAAATAAAATCTAATTAGATGTGTATATGTTATGAACGTTAACTAAGGCGTACTTTAACGGCGTCACGTGTTGAATGTTTTAGCATTTTTCTAAGTTCGTAGTCTTTTTTACGTTTTTTCTTATTAAAATTTTTATAATCGGCATAATATTAAAATCGTTTGAAGTTTTTAAAAGAACATTTTAACAGAAATGTTTTTGTCATATCAAAAAGTAAGTATAGTTTTTTATATGTACATTTTTAAACGGTTTTAAAAAAATATTGAGGTAAGGAATAAGTATAGAAAAGGTCGGTGTGGAATAGATTTACTAAGACCCTTAGTTTACGTCCGGATAGCTATAGATAAGTATAAAAATGGTCGGTTCGGTAAAGACCCGTATTTTACGGGTCTCCCCAGCTGTCTTTTTTTTTTAATGATTAACTGTTAATCTTTCAACTGTAATAAATAATATTTATATTATTTATTACAGTTGATACAGATATAATATGGTCATATATAACTAATATATGTTAGCAACCTTATTCAACTTTTATGTATAATATATATATATATATATATATATATATATATTATATATATATATATATATATATATATATATATATATATATATATATATATATATATATATATATATATATATATATATATATACTGATATATATCAGTTAGTTATTTTACACATTCAATATTCATTAGTTTTTTTTAACTTAAGATCAATAGATTTCGTCTTGACAAATGTTTTTATTATTTTGTTAAAAAAAGTTTTTCATTTGTTTTTAAGATGATACTTTTGAGAGGTTAAGTCAGTTTTTTTTTGCGATTTATTATTTTAGTATTTAGTCTTTTACTTTATTAAGAGATTATTGAGAAATATAGTCTGATTTTATGGATTATGCAGTATTATACTATTTAATATGTATTATGTTATTGTATATTTAATATGTACTATATATATATATATATATATATATATATATATATATATATGTATATATATATTTAATATGTAATATTTACATGTACCATTTAATCTTTTGTGTCATTGTATTATTTAATCTTTAATATCCTTGTCATCTGTTGCAGCTGGTAAGGTTTCTATATTATTAATTTGAGAGATAAAGTAATTAGATGCAAGTTCATGTAACACGTATAAATAGAGTTAGCAATCGATTGCATCAGGCTAAAATTAGAGCCAATATTTCCCAAAGACAGGCATTCAAGTGCCAAAAAATCGATGAAACAGAAAAAAGTTAGAGCAAAAAAAGTTAGAGCGTTAGCTATCCAAATTGAGTTATGATGAAATTATAGGTTCATACAAAAATTTGCCTATGACCAACTTTATAATTTAGAAGATATCATGTATTGAAGAATTGTAGGCAAAAAACTATAGCATGAATGATATGACCCTAAACATCCAAGCCTGTTTTGTATAATGGCAGAGTAGAAAAAGTATTTAGTTGAAAAAATGACTTAGTTTACACTATTTCTTACTGGAAAGATGATGAAACTGTTGAAATGAAGATGTATATGGAAGCTGTTGACCATTGCATGAAAAAGATCCAGCTTGTTGCAGATGTTATTTCAGAAGAGTTACAATTTTATTAATTTTATATTATATTAATAAAACACTGTGAAAGTACAAGTTTGAAATTTAAGCTAAAAAAGTACTACAAATGAATTGCTGAAAAATACTACCAGTGTTGTGACTAGCCAAAAGAAATTTATTATTGTAATCATTCACTAAAAGCCAAGACAAAACTATATGAGATAAAAAATAAACAAACCATTATTATTTCTTTTTAATAACAATTTATTTGTTTTTTAGTTTGAAACAGCCAAAGTGCTATTTGAAAGATTTAAAAATTATTAAAGGTTGGTTAATTAAATGGATATCAAAGCTGTAGAACATTGCATGAAAAAGTTTTAGCTTGTTGCAGATATTGTTTCCAGAGAGTTGACTAGATATTATTTTGTTAAAACACTGCAAATATATAAATTTGAAATTTATAGATTAAAAAACTGCAAGTACTGTGACTTGTTTTTAAAAAAAAGTACTGCTAGTGTTGTGACTTGCTAAAAAAGAGTACTGCAAGTGTTGTGATTTGCTAAACAAAAGTACTTTAAGTGTTGTGACTTGCTAAAAAAAAGTGCTGCATGTGCTGTGACTTGCTAAAAATAGTACTGCAAGTGATGTGACTTGCTAAACAAAAGTACTGCAAGTGTTGTAACTTGCTATGTATTTTTGAAAGACGGCTCTGGCTTACCTTCACGCAGTGTCTATTGTTAAAAATGATTATAAAATAATTTCATAAGTATAATTTATCATTGTAATCATTCATTAAAAGCTAAGAAAAAACTTTATGAAACAAAGCATCATTAAAATAATCAAACATTATTTAGTGTTAATAACATTTTATTTATTTTTTAGTTTGAAACAGCCTAACTAAGGTTGGTAAATACCTTGTTTTGATTACTTTTTTACCACTATTGACTGATAATAGAAGTCACTCTGAATGAGAATATTTTAACCAAAAATTCTCCAGTTAATCAAAAATGCTTTTTTTTTTTTAAAAATGTAATTTTTACTGGGTTAGATATATTTTTTACTTCTTTGTTGTTGTTCTTTAAATAACCAATCAAATATTTCATAATTAAATTTTTTTTTGCAATATTAGGGTGTGTTAAAACATGGTCAACACATTTAACATGAGTTTTACACTTACCTTCAATGTTTGGTGGTTGTCCAGTATTAATTTATAGAACCTTTTTACAGAAAAAAACTTTTAATTTATAGAACCTTTTTACAGAAAAAAACTTTGTTTTGGGACTTTAGAAAACATAGTTGTGTCATTTTAATTTTTTTGAATTTTTTTTTTTTTAGTTGGAGGGGGGGGGGGAGGGAGAGTTATTCGCCCCTCCCATACATCGATGTAAACACGACTTAAATTCGTAATAGTACCACCACGTAAATTCTTGTAGAACATAATTTTATATTGTATACTAATTGAGTTTAACAAAAATTTGTAGCCCACTCTTACACCTATCTTTTGACACCAAGGTATTTGTATTTCGATAAGAATTAATAAAGTTATGACAATTTAAGTGAATAAAAACATAATTATGACCACAGTTTCTTCAACAATTCCATATATCAAAAAATCGGTACTTAAACTGTCATAACTTTTGAACCAATTGTTCGTTTTTGATAATTTTTTCACCTCTAAAATACTGTATTGGTCCTCTTTATAATGATATATAACAGTAAAATATTTAAACAATTTGAAATTTTTACTCACGTACCTAACATGATGATATTCACTAATTAAAATTTAATACACTAATTAAATAAGTTTTTAGTTTCAAATAAATATTGAGTGTTCAAAGTAATATTTATGAACTCCTTTACACAAAGTTATTCTGTTATATTATATCTAAAGGAGTAATCCGTTGTAAAACAACGGATTACTCTTAATTTGTATCAATTAAATCTGTATCCTTTACGGAGTTTAACAGGGTTACTGTCAACAGAGTTACTCCGTTGATATTTTAACGGATTTTTTTTTAGAGTGTATATATATATATATATATATATATTTATATATTTATTTATTCTTTTAAACACCCAATAATTACATAAACTATAGGTAAAAGTATTAAAAAAAACAAAGCACATTTAAGTATTTTCTTGCATCGTTCTTGGAATGTTTTCCTCCATCAGCGTTCTAAATACTTCTCTTTGTTCCTTTAAATTCCAGTGTTGGAACGATTGTTTTAAGATCGCCGCAACATTGGCCTCCAATGCTTCCTGAGGGCGTGCAATTATAATTTTCTTACCCTCGATCATAAATTGGAGCATGTTTATATCAGCTTTCTTACACATTATCATTACCTCACCCACAAATGATCGTTGATTCATTAAAGGCATCTGAGTCCGTATAATCGAGTAACATATGGGGTTGTTTAAAAGCCTGATAAATAGATTTAACTTGTTGCGAAAAAGAATGTCTGACACAGCGTCTACTTTGAAATAAGAATGTAGATAATTTCTACTTTGCTTTGAAATATTAAAGAAGGATTTTAAGACAGATCGTCCAGCTATATCAATGCTATTTAGAAGCTTATTGCTGCTTCCACACAGTTCTAATCCGTATAACAACGTTGGAACAGCTAAAGAATTAAATAAATGAACTATGGTAGCAGGCTGGCAAAAGCGAAGTCCATTTCTTATAAGACCTTTTGCAACAGATAAAAATTGCGTTACACGTTCAGTTATATTTTGTTTTTGGAGTGTTGCTGTCATTTTTTTGTTCTTATTATCCCAAAGGAAACCAAGATGTTTTAGATTGTTTTGAGGCTTGATAGGATCACCGTTAATATAAATAACGTTAATTAAAATCGAACTTATTCCAGATATTAGAAATTCAGTTTTTTCTGTATTCAGTTTAATAAAGTTCGATAGTCCATACTTTTGAACAATGTTAATAAGGCTCTGAAGACCAGATATAGTGGAACTTTGTAAAACTATATCATCAGCATATGCAATGATACCTGTGTATACACCATTTATTGAAGTTCCAACTTTTGATTCTGAAACAATTTTCTCTAGAAGGTTCTCTGTGTAGATATTGTAGAGATGAGGCGACAGTATGGATCCTTGACGCACTCCCTGAGACAGCCTAAATTTGTTTGATGTACATCCAAGATATGATATATTAGAAGTTCCTGTTTGATATAGTGATAATATTGTATGAACTATAGATAATGGGATTTTTTTCTGGTAATAGAGTTTCTCGAATAGTAATTCCCAATTACAACTGTCAAAAGCTTTGTTGGCGTCTAGACTGCATATATATAGCGGTGAGTTATTATGATTATAGTGCTTTATTGTTTCACTCAGAAGAAATTCTGCGTGGAGGGTAGAGCTGTTTTCTTTAAAACCGAATTGATGGGAATGACTTTCTGTTATATCTGGACATATGTGTATGATAAGATATTCGAGAAGTTTTGTAAAAATTGGTATAATGCTGATTCCTCGATAGTTATTTGGATTTTCTAGTGATGTTTTATAAGACTTGACTAATGGGATAATTTTGGCGGTTGATAAACCGTGTGGAACCTTTCCATTTGTTAACATATTGTTATAAAACGACGAAAGTAAAATAAGAAGATTCTTGTTGTGAGAGTTTTTAAGATGTTCGGCACTGATTTCATAGCAATCGTAAGATTTATTATTTTTAAGCTTTAAAATACATTTTTCAATATCAGCTGTCGAGATAACTTTTGAATTAGGCTCTTTACTTAAATGTGGAATTTGGAGAGGATTGAACTCGTTATTTGTATATTGCGGTGTATTAAGTAGTTTTTGGAAATGATGACTAAATTCTTCGACGATTTCGTTTTTGTTCTGCAATTTATTAATTGTAAAGAGTCGATTGTTAGTATTTTTTTTGATTTTTCGAATATTACCCCAAAACCTTTGAGGATTTGTATTGCGTAAGTGTTCTATATTTTTAGTTTTTTCGTGAATTTTTTTGTTATGTGCCGCTTTTACAGCTTTACGAAAGTTTTTTCGGGAATAAATAAATCTTTTGTAGGATATACATTCTGTTGACTTATTATAGCCTGATTTTTGCCATTGTCTAAAGTGAAAGGAGAGATTATCTTTAATTTTTTTAAGCTCATTTTTATGATTTTTATGATTTTCATTTATATATATATATATATATATGTATATATATATATATATATATATATAATATATAATATATAATATATATATATATATCTTATACTGCTGAGTTAGGTGAGCATAATGATGTCATACTCACCTAACGTCAAATAGCCTGGGGGCTTCAGTACATACATCGACTGACAAATAGCCTGACTCACTGTGGAGTGCTGCTACATCGACTGAGGGTTTGGTATGGGTCAGCAACATTTTCATTCATTATTCTTCGTTTTCCCTCATCGTTTTCTAAAAACGATGAGGGAAAACGATATATATATATATATATATATATATATATATATATATATATATATATATATATATATATATATATATATATATATATATATATATATATATATATATATATATATATATATATATATATATATATATATATATATATATATATATATATATATATATATATATATATATATCACGGCTGTTTCAGAGTGGACATACGGCTTCTTGTTATTTTTTGAAAATAATTACTTAGGGGGTGTTACTAAAACTTTCATAACTTTTGAAATATTAAAGATAAATACATTCTGTAAAAAGAATATGAACACTGACTAAATGTTTTATATTTTATTATTCAATATAATAATCCAATGCTCTGATTTTTAAATAAACGCGCATAATGACGTACTTGGCAGAATTTCGAAATTTTAAAGGTACTTTTTAGCAAAAATAATCAGAAAAATTATATTTCTGTTGACTAATATGTAATATAAACATAGTTAGACCAATTATAAAACATATTAACATTATTTACACCGAATGCAAACTGATACAGGCACTACAATAGGCAAAATAAAAAAATCGCAAAATTTTTTTTTTTTAAAGATTTAAAACAAACAAAAAGAGTTTCCAATTATTATTTTTTTTTTTTTTATTCATATATTTGCCGTACATATAACATTTACAAGTTTCGTAAATTAATATTTACAAGTCTCGTGAGTCAAAATATATATAGTGAAATTTATAATTAAATAGTACAGGCCGGACTTCAAGAAGATCGTAATGATCTTATCACGAAGCCCTTACAATGTGTTTGATATATTATTATGATTATGTTAAATATAATTATATATTAAGTACAACTATGTTTATATATTCTTTAAATTTAGCTCATAATAAAAAATAAACTCAAAATAAGCTCAGTATAAGATATTAGACATAACTAGCAGCATAATGACTAAACTTGATAAGAAAAAATCAAGTGTTTTTTTTGTGTGTAATAAACACATTTTGATATATTGTTTGAGAAATTTGAGAAAAAAAAAAAGATTCATTTAGATAATACACATAAACGAGTCCGTTCACTTTGTAGTTGATATATATGTATTTTAATTTATAGTCTTAGAAGAATTCTGAGTATCTGTTTAGATTCAGTATCAGATTTTTTAACTTTTTTTTCAAGAAATTTTGATTGCAAATTGAATCTAGATTGCAGATTGATTTATTTTTAGTTACTAGTTTGTTGTATAAATAAGGACCCCGATATGAAATTGAGAACTGGGAAAGTTTTGTTTTTTTGAAAGGTGTAATAAAGTTTCCTTTTTCTCTTGTGTTATATTTATTAACGTTATTTATAAAAAAGTTATTTAAAAAATGGTTTGGTACTTGACCTAATTTAAATTTTAGCATAAACAATATATTTTGGTAAATATTAATTTGATAAATATTAAGCACATTCATTTCTTTAAATAAGGGTTCAGTGTGTGTAAATTTGTCTTTATGGTAGATAAGTCTAACAGCATGTTTCTGACGTCGATATAAAGTTTTCAATTTGGTTATATGCGTACTCGCCCAAGCTATATTCGCATATATGAGGTAGCTGTGTATAAAAGAGAAATATATAAGTTTTAAATTACTTTGCGACAGCATAGGTTTTGCTTTATAAAGTAGACCTATGTTTTTTGATATTTTAGTGTTTAAAGCATTTATGTGACTTTTCCAAGATAAATTTTCATCAATTATAACTCCTAAAAATTTAGTTTCGTGAGTTCTCTCAATTACTATATTTTCTATTTTTAGAGAGGGTAGAATATTTGGTAGTGTGTTTTTTTGTTGGTTTGAGTGAAATAAAGTGTATTTTGTTTTTTCTATGTTTAGGGATAACTTATTTGTTTTAAACCATATATTTAAATTTTGGAGTTCTATGTTTACATTATCATACAGATCCTTGATGTTTGTCGAAGAGTAAAATAAATTTGTATCGTCTGCAAACATTATAAATTCAAGTTTGCTAGAAACTTTTGGAAGGTCGTTTATATAGATTAGGAACAAAAGAGGAGCAAGAATCGAACCTTGAGGAACACCACAAGTTAATTTTAATAATTTACTGTGGTAATTATCATCTGTAATAACACATTGTTGTCTGTTATACAGGTAACTTTTAAACCACTGCAGTGTATGGTTTTTTAATCCGTATTTTTCCAACTTTTTTAGTAGGATTTCATGATTTATTGTGTCGAACGCTTTTGACAAGTCTACAAAGACTCCTAATACGAACTTCTTTTCATAGATTAATTCACTAATTCTATTGACGAGGTCTACGATAGCATGCTCTGTCGAGTGCTGAGTTTGAAAACCATATTGGTTTTCATTCAGGATTTTGTTTGTGGTTAGGTATTTATATAAACGATTGTAGATTATTCGTTCGAGCAGTTTTGAAAATACGGGAAGGATTGATATTGGTCTGTAATTATTTAAGAAAGATGTATCTCCGGATTTATAGATAGGAATAATTTTAGCTATTTTTAAATAGTCGGGTACAATTCCTGTAATTATTGAAGAGTTAAATATTTGAAAAATGGGTTTACTTATTTCTGGGAAGACATTCAAAATAATATTGGCTGGGATATTGTCGATACCTGGACCTTTGTTAATTTTTAATGTTTTAATTGCTGTTTCAAGTTCTTCGTATTCTAGCTCTTTAAAAACTAGGGAGCAACGAGAGTCCTCGATGTAATTCTCAAATGAATTGTTTGTAGGTTGAATTTTAGAGGCGAGTTTGGAACCTATACTTGCAAAGTATTTGTTAAATTTTTCAGAGATAATTTTTTTATTATTAAACTCTTTTTCACTTATGAGAACTTTTGGAGGTAGTTGGTTCGAGTTTTTTTTATCTTTACCAATTATTTCTTTTATAATATCCCAGATTTTTTTATTATCTCCTTTAAATTTTTGTATTTGCTTTGAAAAATATAGTTTTTTGGATTTTAATTTTATTTTTTCAAATAGATTTTTATATTGTTTATACTTAGACAAATTAAAATGGTTTCTATTTTTTAGATATTTTATGTAGAGTTTTTGTTTTTGTTTTGACGATTTTCTTATTCCTTGGGTAATCCATGGAGTGGTTAGGTATTTTGCTTTTAGGTATTTTGCTTTTAGGTATTTTTGCTTTCGGTCGTAGAATAATTTCCTGACACTTAGATCGATATTACAATATTAACACTTTTCTGTGGAAAAATAACACATTTTTTATAAATATACATAACAATATAGGCAATTTAAATAATTTGATAAATATCGTTTTGGTGGATTGACATAAATAATTTTTTTTTCAGTTAAAATATTTATATATGTTCTATAAGTAGTAAACGATCTTTGTATGCAATTGATACTAGTATATTTCCATTCTATATGGAAAATACTCTCCATAATCTTACTGACTTCTTATGTTAAATGTTCGCGCTTCATGCTTCTTCTGGAGTATGGTTTAACTAATGATGCCCCATCCAACAAATTATGATGGTTCGTATTAGTTTTCGTTTATTCATGATTGAAAATTTTCTTTATGATCTGACTGAAACAAACTGTTGTGTAACTGCTAAGACTTATTAGAATCATTTATTTTGTGGATTCTCATAAGCAAGAAATTTTTTTAGTTATCAGTTGGTCCAATGATTTGTTCTTAAGGTAGTATTAACACTCTTTGTACACGCAGTTAAAACTATGTTGTATCCCATTCTTTCACCAGAAAGACAAAATTCTTTATGATGACTGAAACTGTAATGCTTACGTAACTGTTGAAGCACATTCGAACTAATTTCTAAAGATAAAAATGGAAGTTAATTAAATACAATTAGTTTTTTAATATTATAATTGAACTTGATGGCCACAAATAAGACAAAGACCTTTTCTATAAAACGATTTTTCGCCATGCTCTGAACACACAACACACTTTCTTACTTTGCAGCTTGAAGCTTTCTATCAGCTTTGCTGTGCAATTCGAAGCGTTTTAAAACAAGACGCAGCTTCTGTTCCTGATTCCTTACTGAATGCAACTGTCTTAATACCTGATTAAAGCCGCCATGCAAACTCTCTCCTTCTTCTTCATTCAGCAATCCAATAGTTTTATGCGATTTAACAAATAGTGGCACATTAAAAGTGAGTTCATGCATTTTTCGCGTAATACTTTCATTAGGAAAGCAAGCATGAAACTCACAAGCAAATAAATCTGTATATTGACATAGCTCAATAACTTCGGCATCGGAAAGAAATTTTCTCTTCAAAAGAATTGGCTGCAACTTATTGAAAACTATATAAATCTTTTCTTTATTGAAGAACTGACATTAAAATTGAAATTACTTTGTTAGTGATTTTATCACTGCTAATTATTCGCTTAACTAAAGGAAAGTTACATCCATCTTTCCAACAATCTTCCCATTCAATATATAATTGCAAAACTTTTCTCTCTGCAGAATACATAGTTATAAAAAAAACACTGACGTTACAATACAAATACAATACAAACAACTTAATTAAAATTATTATTTGACAAATAGATGCAATAGGTGTAATAGGATTAACAAACTTATCTGATAACAGTCGAATTCTCCACGAGTCAAGAATATTCCGCTAAACTTTGTTTATTTTATACTTGAAAATTTGTCTCGCCAAAACAGTAGTTTAGTTGAAATTGCTAAGATAATTACTTGGGACGTTACGCATTTAAGGTTACGTCATCGCTTTTTAATGTTTACGCGAAAACTGAAAATATTTGTTGCTAAATATGCTAAGTTTGAAAAGATAATAGCTGACATAGCTAGAGGTACAAAAAATAGGTTTTTTGTTTTCATATGCATAAAAGGTTAAAATTTCAATAACTTATGTTACTGATCAAAAATGTTAAATTTTACATTTAAAAATAATAAAATTAAATATATAAATGCAATAAAAATTTTTTTTTTGACAAATACACACCAGTAACGTTAGAATATGATAAAATAGACACTCATTAATAAGTGCTCTAAATTTCAACCGTTAAGCATGTAGCTATGTCAGCTAATCTTTGTTGGCCCAAGACAGGTTTTCATTAAAAATCTCAAAAAACAGAAAAGTGATCCCGAATCAATTTTAATATTTTAACAATATTTTATTATAGTCCGTTTAATGTAAATATTTTTTTAACAAGGAAAGATAGATCTTTTATTTATTTTTTATTCAAAGATGAAAATATTTATAGAAAAAAAATACTATTATTTTAAAGTTAGTGAATTTTTATACTTTTTATGCGGAAATACTTTTTTTTTTGATAAACTCATGACGTCATGTTCACTTTTATATAGAGTGAAACAGCCGTGATATATATATATATATATATATATATATATATATATATATATATATATATATATATATATATATATATATAACTTTATATATATGTATATATATATATATATATATATATATATATATATATATATATATATATATATAACTTTATATATATATATATATATATATATATATATATATATATATATATATATATATATATATATATATATATAAAGTTATATATATATATATATATATATATATATATATATATATATATATATGTATATATATATAACTTTAGCGTTGACATCGTGTATAAGAGTGTATGTATATTAATAAGAAAACATCAAATAATACGAATTCTCTTAATACAAATGATAATTTATTATTAGAAATTTTCGCTGGATTATGGTTACCAGCATCATCACCACGTAAAAATTAATACAAAATTTTTTTAACGTTAAAAACAGTTTAAAATTAATTGACGTCAGCAATTGAATGGCTTCTTTCTTGCTTACGTAAAAATGTAAAAAACGGAGTCCAAAATTTAGTTTTAACAAATTGCCCGTTATCTAGATTAATGCCACCATTTAAAGGAGGACATTGATACCTCTGTATTTCAAGAGCTTCGCGCACTTTTCGATCAAACTTTTTTGTTTCCACTTTAATTGTTTTAACTTTATTTCTTGTGAGCAAAACTTATTATGGGTGGCTATTGCCGACTGATAATGTTTCCCCTCGTTTAAGCTTTTTTGATGTTGTTGAATTCGAGTCCTAATTTGAAGTTTGGTTTCACCTACATATCTCTTTGAGCATTCACATTTAATTAGATAAGTTCCGGGTTGACTATTTTGTGGCAATTTAGTTTTGTTTTTTGATGTTAAAAGTGTTCTTAAATTAGGATTTGATTTGAAGACTTCTTTATAGCCAACTTTCCGAAATATTTTATGTATATATATATATATATATATATATATATATATATATATATATATATATATATATATATATATATATATATATATATATATATATACACTCTAAAAAAAAATCCGTTAAAATATCAACGGAGTAACTCTGTTGACAGTAACCCTGTTAAACTCCGTAAAGGATACAGATTTAATTGATACAAATTAATAGTAATCCGTTGTTTTACAACGGATTACTCCTTTAGATATAATATAACAGAATAACTTTGTTAAGTTAACGGAGTTCAAGCGTGTAAAGGAGTTCATAAATATTACTTTGAACACTCAATATTTATTTGAAACTAAAATTTATTTAATTAGTGTATTAAATTTTAATTAGTGAATATCATCATGTGTCTTTAAGGTTAGTTATTTTCATTATTAATGTCATTTCTTGATTAAGTTGAAATTTAACTTACATAAATTGGGTGGCTTTGGCCCTACGGGATGACTTTAGCCCAACAGAAATTTTTGTTTAAAAATGGTTTAAAATCGATTCCTTAAGGTATGCCGGTTGATGTTTAGTAGCAAATTGTGGGAAATTTATTATTTATTTAGTTTAACTTAGTTTACTTAACTCGAGTCTTTGTGATATTATTGTTAATTGCGCTTTAGAAAAAGCACCAAAAAATCCGAATTTTTTTAAATGTGTAAACTTTTACATCGATAGCAGTACCTGTAGAAAGTTTTTTATTGGAATATACACTGAATTAATTTTAAATCATTAGTGTTTGATTCTATCTTGTTTTGAAAACTTAACAGTTTATTACTTTTTTGCAATTGAGGTTAAAAAAAGTAGGTTGTCTTTGGCCCACTACATAGGGTGACATTGGCCCGGGCTAAAGTCACCCCATGTATTAGAGTAAAACTTTTTTAGTGATCATTTATAGATATTATGGTAGTTACTATGTTGGAATGAAAAATTTTGTAGTAGTAATTGAAAAGTATGGCGGTAAAAATATTAAAAAGTATGCTGGTCAGCAAATATTTACATCAAAAGATGAAGACATGTTTAAGGCATATGCAATAAAATCATCTGAGTTTGGTTTTCCTGTTGATAAATATGATTTAAGATGCATAGTAAAAGGGTATTTAGAAAAAAAAGGCGTCATTAAACCTCAGTATAACAATTTTTCAGGTGGCGATTGGATTCGATCTTTTTTAAAAAGAAATCCAGAACTCACAGTAAGATTTGCAAGCAACATAAAGCGAAAGAGAGCAGAAATAGGAACGACTATGATTGATAACTACTTTACAAATCTATCAAATGAAATAAGTAATATATCACCTGATAATTTATGGAATT
This sequence comes from Hydra vulgaris, assembly GCF_022113875.1. Classification (NCBI taxonomy): domain Eukaryota; kingdom Metazoa; phylum Cnidaria; class Hydrozoa; order Anthoathecata; family Hydridae; genus Hydra; species Hydra vulgaris. The sequence continues at coordinate 13,630,584 of NC_061170.1, forward strand.
ATGATGAAACCAATCTCAGTGATGATCCAAGTAAAAAAAAAATTAACAAAGCGTGGATGGAAGTATCCTGAACACATCATTAATTCTACAAAGACCTCGTTCTCTGTAATGTTTTGTGGCAATGCTAATAGTGAATTGCTACCACCTTATGTTATTTACAAAGCTGAGTCGTTATGGAATACATGGATGGAACATGGGCCACCAAAAGCACGTTATAACAGATCAAAAAGTGGTTGGTTTGACTCAACATGTTTTGAGGACTGGTTTTTCTCTTTACTTCTTCTAAGACTTAAGAAGGCTCAACGAAGAAGTATCATTATAGGTGATAAAGTATCTCCACATTTGAGCATTGCAGTACTGGATGCATGTCAAAGTAATAACATAGGATTTGTGGCATTACCAGCAAACTCTACACATCTCACGCAGCCATTAGATGTTGCCTACTTTAGACCTATGAAGATTAACTGGTGCAAAATATTATGTGAATGTAAGGAGAAAGAAAAAGGAAGAAGAGTTGCTTCTCTTCCTAAAGATGAATAATCTAGACTTTTATACCGTTTAATTATCAACTTAAGTGAACATGGGAATATTAACCTTAGAGCTGGTTTTCGCAAAACTGGAATTTTTCCATTAGACAAGTCTCAAGTGCTTTCACGACTACCATGTTGTAATGTAGGTTTAGACTCAACTACTGATTTAGTAAGCCAATCATTTTTAGATCATTTATGTAAGACACTAAATGATTTCTTAGATGGTTCTAAAAAACCAAAGCGACGTAAAGTATGTGCTGTCCCAGGTAAAAGCTTATGTTCAACAGATATATCATTTTGTGTTATAAATGAAAATAATAGATTAAATTCAAATAATGTAGATACATCTATTAGTATTATAAATACAATTGAGACCAACAACATTGACTTTGCTGGCCCAAGTACAAATACTGGAACTACTGAGACTTCTAATCTAATTTTTGTAAGTTTAGTTGTAGAAAGTCATACAGAATCTTTAGATCCATTCAGCGTTAGGCAAAAAGAACTTTCAAAATATCGATAAAACAAAAAATGTTTGTAAAAAGGAGAAATTTTTAAATCTTGTAGAGAATTGTTATGTAATTGTTAAATGGAGAGTTAACTCCTGGACAGATTTGTTTATTTATTTTAAGTTATTTAAATTTAGCTAATCAATGAGTAAATTTCATAACTAATTAATTTAATAACTAATATTATTTAATGAAACTACTGAAAAATTAAAAAAAAAACTTTTGAAATTTTTTTTTCTGCAGTTGAAAAAATTAAGAAAAAAAAGGAGCAGAAACTACAATTATGAAAAAAAATGGACTTAACTGGAAATGGTCACTACCAGCAGAGCAACTTTTTTTTCCCCAGTCTGAAATAGTCGATTTTATTGAGGAACCAAAGAAAACTTCGAAAAAAGAAAATTTATTCAGTTTCAAAACTTTTTCACTAAATTTTTTAAAACATTATTTTTGTCATTTTTGTTTACTTTATACCTAAACTGTTTTGTTTACTTGGTACCTATACTTGTTTAGTTTGTACCTATATTTTATTTACTGTATACAAGAACTTTGTTACTAAATCTTTTTTTGCACTTTATTTTTGTAAATTTATTTTCTTTGCTTAAATGTTGTTGTTTTTATTGTTGTTTTGCTTCCTTTAATTCCTTTTTACAGGGTTGGGCCAAAGTCACCCTAACACATAGGGCGACTTTGGCCCACCATTTAAACCACCCAAAAGATACTTCAGATAAATAATTTTCAAATGGGAGACAGATAGTTCTAACTGTCCTTTCTATGCGCTTCTAAAAGTACTTAGTATTTGAGGAAATAACTTTTGTGGCTTTCATGCAATAGACATTAAGATGCAAAATGGGCCAAAGCCACCCAATCTTACGGTACAACTGTATTTTTATAATCGTTAAATTAAGCTCATAATAAAAAATAAACTCAAAATAAGCTCAGTATAAAAAATTAGACATAACAAGCAGCATAATAACTAAAATTGATAAAAAAAAATCAAGTGTTTTTTTTGTGTGTAATAAACAATTTTTGATATATTGTTTGAAAAAGGTAAGATTTATTTCATTTAGATAATACACATAAACGATCAGTCATTTAGATAATACACATAAACGACTCAGTTCACTTTGTAGTTGATATATATGTAATTTAATTAATAGCTTTAGAAGAATTCAGAGTATCTGTTTAGGTTCAGTATCAGATTTTTTAACTTTGTTTTCAAGGAATTTTGATTATCTAGATTGCAAATTGATTTATTTTTAGTTACTAGTTTGTTGTATAAATAAGGACCCCGATATGAAATTGAGAACTGGGAAAGTTTTGTTTTTCTGAAAGGTGTATAATAAAGTTTCCTGTTTCTTTTGTGTTAACGTTATTTATATAAAAGTTATTTAAAAAATGGTTTGGTACTTGACCTAATTTAAATTTTAGCATAAACAATATATTTTGGTATATGTTAATTTGATAAATATTAAGCACATACATTTCTTTAAATAAGGGTTTAGCGTGTGTAAATTTGTCTCTCTGGTAGATTAGTCTTACAGCATGTTTCTGACGTCGATATAAAGTTTTCAATTTGGTTATATGCGTACTCGCCCAAGCTGTATTCGCATGTATAATAACGCTATATATATATATATATATATATATATATATATATATATATATATATATATATATATATATATACCCATATAGTGTAGCTTTAAGAGCATTTTAATGTAAAAAGAGTCTCTTACGACTACAATTTTAATTATCTCGTCTCTTAAGCTGTTTTTGATTGTCATCGAAATGTCAAAGCAATTAATTTATGCGGAAGTACATTAAATTTAATTGTTTTTTAAAAAATTTTTAAAAAACCGCAATTATAACGACTAGAAAGTTTTTTTTAATTAGTGGTGTTTTTGTTATTGATTTAATAAAAAACATTTTTTAAACATGCGTAAATGTTGCTACATCGACTATCTTATAGCCTGACTCGCAACGGAGTGCTGCTACATCGACTGACAAATAGCCTGACTCGCAACGGAGTGCTGCTACATCGACTGACAAATAGCCTGACTCGCAAGGGAATGCTGCTACATCGACTGACAAATAGCCAGACTTGCAAGGGAGTGCTGCTACAACGACTGACAAATAGCCTGACTCGCAAGAGAGTGCTGCTACATCGACTGAGGGTTTGGTTTGGCCATGCAGTCTATCAATTAAAAAAAAAAAATTAATTTTTAAAACTTTTTCTGGTCTGGTTTATTAACGCGCTCTTTAAAACTACAGTTTATGGGAAATATTTTTTGATGCTACGCAAGAGACATGCAAGAGTATATATATATATATATATATATATATATATATATATATATATATATATATATATATATATATATATATATATATATATATATATATATATATATATATATATATATATATACACTTTTGCCGATAAAAAAAAAATTTACAGTCGTAACTTATAAAAAAAAAAAATAAATACCGGGGCTAGAAGAAGACAAATTTAGTCTTATCATTAAGCCCCAAAAAATGCGTCATTACTAGACAAAATATAGTTTAACAATAAAATATAGTTTCAATGTATATATCTCTGATTTATGTTACAAAAGAAAATTTAAATATATCGCATATCGTTTAAAATTTATAGTTTTTCAAAGAATAAGATTTAACAATTGTTTTGTAAAATAAAAGAAACAAAGTTTAATAAAATATTAAAATGACAAAAATAACATTTAAGACTTGGTTTGAAAAATAAGAAGATATGATTTTATATAAAAACATTTTATTGGTAGAGTATTTTATAGTTTAACTTATTTAATTATATTTATAATACTTTTCATTGCCAATTAAGTAAAAGCAAATAAACAGTATAAAATAAAAGTAAAAGATTAATAAATAACGCCAAAATAAAAAATAAATTTCTTAAAAAGAAGATTATCATTTAAAATGATAAAAATGTATGTACAATTGTTGATTAATTATGTATTAATAATCTAAAGTAATTAATTAATTAACTATTAATTATTGATTTCTAATATAAAGAAGTTTTCTTAGAAAAAATTCAATTCATTTTCAGTTAACAAAAGTAATTGCTTAAGTTTTGTTTTGAATTGGTTTAGAGAACCAAAATTGAAATTATCCTTATAGCCTGTTTTTGTTTGCTAAGCAATTTTTTTATTTTCGTCGCGTTAGTGCGACACCAAGCAATGTTCGCATAACTTAAGTAGCAATGAATAAAAGAAAAGTAAATGTTTTATAAACAAGATCGATGTAATAACTGCTTTGCTTTGTACATTATACCTAAATTTTTTGATATTTTATCTTCAACTGCACCTATATGTTCCCTCCAGGTTACATTTTTGTCTAAAAACACGCCTAAAAACTTTATTGATTGCTCTCTCTTTATTAATTGATTGTCAATAAAAAGTTCTGGAAGTTCTAAGGGAATATCTGATTTTTTATGTAGACGATAGAATAAAGTGTATTTTGTTTTAATAATATTTAAAGATAACTTGTTTGATTTAAACCTTTGGGTTAGTTTGTCTAGTTCTTTGTTTAATGTTTGGAATAATATATTGATATCTTTATTGGAATAAAACAAGCTGGTATCATCTGCAAATAAAATTGTATTTAAAATGTTAGAAAATTTATTTAAATTATCTATATAAACAAGAAATAGAAGTGGCCCTAAAATTGATCCTTGAGGAATACCACATTTAATTGTCTCATAATTAGTTTTTCCTTCATCATAAACTATATACTGCTTCCTATTGGTCAAATAACTCTCGAACCAGGACAAGTTAGTATTTTTTATACCATAACTTTTGAGTTTCGATAGAAGGATTTGATAATTGACTGTATCGAAAGCTTTACTTAAATCGATAAAAAGACCTAGGGTATACTTGCATTCATCAAACGATTTAAATATGTCCTGAACAAGGTGAATGATTGCATGATCGGTGGAATGGCTAGATTTGAATCCAAGTTGTTTATGGAAAAGAGTATTATTTACATTTAAAGCCTATTATACATAACTCGCTCTAATATTTTAGGAAAACAATAAAGAATTGAGATTGGACGATAATTTGCAACTTCAGAAGGATCGCCTGATTTTAAAGTTGGAATGATTTTTGCAATTTTTAGGTTTTCTGGAAAAACACCATGTTTTAAAGATAAATTAAAAATATCCCAGCCGGCACAACTCAGAAAATAGTTACGCTTGGTTTCTGTAGCGTTTTTAAAACCTTCTAAAACAAAAAGAATAACACGTATCCTAAATGGTTTTTATTCCGTGAAATTAACTATTACTATTTACCATAAATACCAGTTAAAGTATTAATGGTTTCACCGTTATGGAAACGTAGTATTATATTTTAATAACTTTCCGTAAGGAATGTGAAACCACTGATAAAAACATGCAACATTTAAATTTGAAAAAAAACACGTGTTAAACTCTAGTAAAACTGCCCGTAATAAACTAACACATAGGGCGACTTTGGCCCACCATTTAAACCACCCAAAAGATACTTCAGATAAATAATTTTCAAATGGGAGACAGATAGTTCTAACTGTCCTTTCTATGCGCTTCTAAAAGTACTTAGTATTTGAGGAAATAACTTTTGTGGCTTTCATGCAATAGACATTAAGATGCAAAATGGGCCAAAGCCACCCAATCTTACGGTACAACTGTATTTTTATAATCGTTAAATTAAGCTCATAATAAAAAATAAACTCAAAATAAGCTCAGTATAAAAAATTAGACATAACAAGCAGCATAATAACTAAAATTGATAAAAAAAAATCAAGTGTTTTTTTTGTGTGTAATAAACAATTTTTGATATATTGTTTGAAAAAGGTAAGATTTATTTCATTTAGATAATACACATAAACGATCAGTCATTTAGATAATACACATAAACGACTCAGTTCACTTTGTAGTTGATATATATGTAATTTAATTAATAGCTTTAGAAGAATTCAGAGTATCTGTTTAGGTTCAGTATCAGATTTTTTAACTTTGTTTTCAAGGAATTTTGATTATCTAGATTGCAAATTGATTTATTTTTAGTTACTAGTAATAAACACGTGCTTTTGGTTTACGCCTGGATCGTGAAAAACACGTGCCTATATAGGTTTTATTTCCGAAAAAGAAACTAGATGTGCCGATCGGGATGTAATAATGGAATTGTGATGTATTTTATCAATTTAATAACGACATTACTACTTATAGAATCGAAACCTACACTTTTTTTGGGCTTTAACAAAGAGACTGCGTCTAATAATTCATTTTCCGTAAGTTTAAGATTAGACATAATACTAATGTTGTTTGAGGTTACGTAAGATTTAAAGTGTATTTGAGAAGTTGCTATATTTGATGATAAAATAGGACCTATATTTACAAAAAACTGATTAAGTGTTTCGGCTACTAAGGATTTATTTACAATACAATTGTTATTAACTTTAAGATTTTTCGGAAGTAAATTACCGTATCAACGTTTACCGATTACCTCCTTTATAATTTGCCATGTTTTTTTTTCGAATCATTTTTGTGTTTAAATAATTGTTCCGAATAGTAATGTTTCTTTGAGCGTTTTAAAACTGATTTATATAGCCGTTTATAGGTTTTGTAATTAGTTTCATTTTTAAGAGTTTTTTTTTTTAAGAAACTTGTTATATAAACTCTGTTTTTTTTTGAGGATTTAAGAATGCCCCTCGTGATCCAAGGGTTTAAAAGTGTTTTTGTTTTGATAACTTTAGTAACTTCCGGGAACGCTTTATTATAAAGATTAAGAAATTCAGTTAAAAAGATATCATATGCTTTATCGACATTTAGATTTAGTTGTAGGGTGTCCCAGTTGACACCAGTAAGAAGTTTATGAAAATTTTTGATGGAAGCGTCGTTTATTAACCGTGTTGTAATTAATTTTTTTCTATCACTAAGAGCATCATAGTCGATGCATTTTTGCGATAGAATAAAAATAACATATTGACTAATTCATTTTATGATTCTTCATTAAAAGCAGGTGTAATCAAAACGGATATATCCGATCACTTTCCGATATACTTTTCTTTGTTTCAAGATACAAAAACAAACAACTCAAAAACCAAAGTCTATAAACGAAAAATTAATAAATTTACTATTCAACAGTTTAAAGACTATCGGCAGTGAGATGGGATAAGATTTACCAAAAATGCAACCTTGGGCACACCAACTCTGCTTATAGTTTTTAGAAATATTCTTAAAGCATTATAATAATCACTTCCCAATTATAGAACAACAATTAAAAGTAAAATACTTACAATGTCCATGGATTACTAGAGGTATAAAAAAATCTTCAAAAAAAAAGCAAAAACTTTACATCAAATATTTAAAAAATAGAAATGAAAAAAACCTAAATACCTACAAGCAATACAAAAATTTATTTGAAAAAATTAAAAAAAATTAAAAAAAAAACTACTACTTGAAGCAAATAAAAAATGCAACTGGTGACATTAAAAAAACATGGAACATTATAAAAGAAATAATTGGGAACAAAAAAACTAAATCAAATAATTTGCCTGCTCGAATTATCATAGACAATATAGAGTACAGTGACAAAAATAAAATTGCTGAAAAATTCAATGAATTTTTTGTTAACATTGGCCCTAATCTTGCCTCAAAAATTGAATATCCTAATAACTCGTTTGAATCATATCTAAATGATCCCCAGAGCGAACTAAAATACAAAGAACTAAGCTATCAAGAGCTTAACGTTGCACTAAACTCCTTAAAATTAAATAAAACTCCAGGAATAGACGATATCTGTAGTAGGATAGTGGCAAATGTCTTTACAGTGATAAATAAACCTATATTTGAAATCTTCAAGTCTTCGATTAAAACAGGAGTTGTACCAGACAAGTTAAAAGTAGCTAAAGTAGTACCAATATTTAAAACAGGTGAATCATACTTAATTAATAACTATAGACCTATCTCGGTACTCCCTACCTTCTCTAAGCTTCTCGAACGAGTAATCTACAACAGATTGTACGAGTATTTAATCCAAAATAAAATCCTAAATAAAAAACAATTTGGCTTCCAAAAACAATATTCGACTGAACACGCAATCCTAGATCTAATTAATAGTATAAGTGATTCTTTTGATAAAAAACAATATGTTCTGGGGATCTTTATAGACCTGTCAAAAGCCTTTGACACAGTAAATCATAATATCTTACTTAAAAAAATGGAAAGCTATGGAGTAAAAAACATCACTCTTGACTGGTTCAAAAACTACCTAAGCAATAGGCAACAACGTGTTATTTCAGACAATTACAAACACTCAAAACTACTAAGAATAGAGTGCGGTGTCCCCCAAGGTTCCATTCTTGGACCCCTTCTGTTTCTTCTATATATTAACGACCTTACAAAAACCTCGAAAAAACTTGATGTTATAATGTTTGCCGACGACACAAATTTATTTTATTCCTCGAACTCAATCAAAAACCTTTATGAATGTATGAACAAAGAGCTTGAAAAATTAAACATCTGGTTGAAATTAAATAAGTTATCACTAAATACAGAAAAAACAAAGTATATATTGTTTCATTCCAAAAAACAAAAAAATAATATACCAACTATACTTCCCCCACTAAAAATAGATAAGGTAAACATTAAAAGAACAGAAACAACAAAATTTCTTGGGATACTTATTGACGAAAATATAACTTGGAGAGCCCATATTAGTACAATAAACACCAAAATTTCATAAAATATTGGGATACTTTACAAAGTTAAACCTATGTTGTCCCAAGATAATCTTAAATCTCTTTATTTTTCTTACATCCAAAGTTATCTTACGTACGCTAATATTGCATGGGCAAGTACACACAAATCCAAGTTAAATACTCTTTATTTAAGTCAAAAACATGCATCAAGATTAGTTTATAATAAATATAAACTCACCCATGCTGAACCTTTACTAAAAACCCTAAATGCACTGAATGTTTACCAAATCAACATCTATCAAAATATTCTTTTCATGCTTAAATACAATCTTGGACTAGTCCCATCGCATTTTTTAGATAACTTTTTTCAAATTAACTCTAATAGATATACCACAAGAGCAACAGGGAACTTCACATTACCAAAAAAAACAACAAAGTTCTCACGATTCTCTATTTCCTACCGGGGTCCGTACCTATATAACAAAATAATATCCGAAAATATAGAACTTAAAACATTAAATAATTCTGCCACCTTGAAAAAAAAAATTAAAACACCTCATACTTAATATCAAAAATTTTATTGACATGTATTAAACTTAACAACAAGATTTATACTAAAATGTTTATGTGTAATACTGACTGTGTATTGTTTAACCACTTTTAACTATATATAAAAATTAATTAAATTTATTTAACCATTTGAAAAGGTACTTGATGATAAGACTTCATAGTCTTCTGCGAGTCTCCTTTACAACAACATGTTTATATTTGAAGAAACAATAGTTTTTATTTAAAAAAAAAAACAGTGTTTATTAATCTAACGTTATATTTTATTATAATTGTTAAATTACGTATTCTTATGTTATGTTATATATTTTACTCTTTGCATTAAATTATATGATAGAATTGTAACGTAATGAAGTGTATATTGAAGTTGTAAAAAAAAAAAAAAAAAAAAAAAAAAAGAATGAAAAAAATAGATTTAGACAACTAGAAGATTGTCAAAGGAGAAACAGTCTTCGAATCGAAGGAGTCAAAGAAAATGATAACAAAAACTGGGATGATACGGAAGTAAAAATAATAAAACTTCTTGAAAAAAACCTCAATGTAATAGATGTAATCATAGAAAGATGTATCCGTTCACTACGTTTAACGAAAGGTTTATGATATATATATATATGTATATATGTATATATATATATATATATATATATATATATATATATATATATATATATATATATATATATATATATATATATATATATATATATATATATATATATAATATATATATATATATATATATATATATATATATATATATATATATATATATATATATATATATATATATATATATATATATATATATATATATATATATATATATATATATATATATATATATATGTAGCTATGTATAAAAGAGAAATATATAAGTTTTACTTTACTTTGCGAAAGCATAGGTTTTGCTTTATAAAGTAGACCTATGTTTTTTAATATTTTAGTGTTTAAAGCATTTATGTGAGATTTCCAAGACAAATTTTCATAAATTATAACTCCTAAAAATTTAGTTTCGTGAGTTCTCTCAATTATTATATTTTCTATTTTTAGAGAGGGTAGAATATTTGGTAGTGTGTTTCTTTGTAGGTTTGAATGAAATAAAGTGTATTTTGTTTTTTCTATGTTTAGGGATAACTTATTTGTTTTAAACAATATATTTAAATTTTGGAGTTCTATGTTTACATTATCATACAGATCCTTGATGTTTGTCGAAGAGTAAAATAAATTTGTATCGTCTGCAAACATTATAAATTCAAGTTTGCTAGAAACTTTTGGAAGGTTGTTTATATAGATTAGGAACAAAAGAGGAGAAAGAGTCGAACCTTGAGGAACACCGCATGTTAATTTTAATAATTTAGTGTGGTAATTATCATCTGTAATAACACACTGTTGTCTGCTATACAGGTAACTTTCATGAGATAGCGAAAAACAAAATCCCAGATAAAATTTCAATTAAATTGCAATTGCATTTTTAAAAGTAAGAATCCCTGAAATTTGTAATCAATCTACTCTGTAGGGGAAAGTTGGGTAGCCAATTTATTGTAATTTATTGCTCAAACGCTAACTAAAAATATAGTGCCAAATAATTTTTATGAAAGAAGAAACATCTATTTATCAAAAAAATAGTTACAGTACACTTAGATATACCATAAAACGTAAAAGAAAAAATGTTAGAAAAAGGGTATCTAAAAAAATTGGAGGGTAGCTCCGGACATATATTTTAAGCAGGAGTTCGCTTCTTTTAAAATCATAAGGCATATACCTAATACATTATTTAGTTAGCGTTTTACCACGGACAGTTATAATAGTTAGAAACGGGATTGATAACAAAAAAACTTTTGTATGGCTATTTTTACAGGTTTATAAGTCTTTTTTAAATTAAGTTTTTGATACATTAAAAAAAAAAAGTCTATTCAATTATGGAAATAAAATGAGATTGAAATAATGATTTTAAAAACAACGTTTAGAATTAATTTACTTTATTCGAAACACATTTAAAAACACATTATTGCAACTAAAAGTATTTTATTGGAAATAAAACAAAATAACATATTATACTTTGTTAAATACTGATAAAAAAATATCTACAAGTAAATTAAAACAACCAAAAAATAAATTTCCAAGATTAACACTTTATACTTAACGGGGTAAAAACTTAATAAGGTAAGTTTTTTTCAACACAAACATCAAACAAACATAACAATTATAATAGTCATAGGTAGGATCTAAACATTCAGTTTTGTTTTCAGGACTTTTAAACAACAAATAGTTTTTTTTTTTTTTTTTTTTTTTTTTTTTTGCTTATGCGACACAATGATCGCAAAAAGTGACCAACGGAGCCGTCCAGTTACGTAGACCTGATAGATGTGAAAATAAAAACAGATTGAAGATGATGTCATTTAGGTAAAAAAACATAAATTAATGCAAAGACTATTTAGTTGGAAGAGTAAAAGTTAGCAACTCAGGAAAAGGGGAATAAAAACTCACACACTCTAGTCATCTTTTAACAAATGATGAAATAATGATCTATGAGTAAACAAGTCAATAAAAATCCGCTGGTTTATAATGTTATTCATAACTAAAATAACCACATCATACAAGTGTCTAATAAATGTGGTACTATATATGTTTTAAACTCTAGATAAAAAATTGATAACTGATAATCACCTGATAATCAATGTGTAACATAAAAAATATATAAATGTCGTTAATGTAACAAATTCATAATAAAAAGCTCACAAAGCGCAAAAATACATGGGTTTAAGAGGTAAAAAAATGTTGGTGCCATAATAACCAATTAGAATTAAGTAGTGGATAAATGGTGATCCCCCTCCTCAGGAATGCACTGCAATCACCAATGACGTTTCGGAGAGCCCGAGACCTGCACTAACGCCACTCGTCAGGGGCGTGTCCTTGCAACAGTTCTCACCGCCTGCACTCTACGTCATGCTAGTCAATATTGCAATATAATAGGACTACACTACAAAAGCCAAAAAACCCTATCCCTATCCCAGTTTTAGAAGACAGCTCCAACATTCTTAGAGATCTTGTGAGGGTGGTGAGGAATGCGCGTAGTATAGCTGTAAATATGTGTGTAAATACACGCACTCACAATATAAAAATTAAACACATATCCCTCATATATACACACATACATACATACATACATACATACATACATACATTCATACATACATACATACATACATACATACATACATACATACATACATACATACATACATACATACATACATACATACATACATACATACATACATACATACATACATACATACATACATACATAAATACATACATACATACATACATACATACATAAATACATACATACATACATACATACATACATACATACATACATACATACATACATACATACATACATACATACATACATACATACATACATACATACATACATACATACATACATACATACATACATACATACATACATACATACATACATACATACATACATACATACGTACATACATACATACATACATACATACATACATACATACATACATACATACATACATACATACATACATACATACATACATACATACATACATGCATACATACATACATATGAACATATCTATACAAAATTGTGACAATAGAGCATATAGAATAGTGACAATGACAACAAAATAAATAATAAGCAGCAGATAGCACATAATACTTCAAAGTGACTTACCATTTTTTTATAAAGTAATGCCTAATATATATCTGTTTATATATATATATATATATATATATATATATATATATATATATATATATATATATATATATATATATATATATATATATATATATATATATATATATATATATATATATATATATATATTCACAATCCAGGAAATCACGACTCGTAACGATTTAAACTAGGATAAAAATAGTATGTGGTAAAGGTATACAAATGTGGTGTGGAGTTTAGTAAGACAATTTGTTCAGAGAATATAAATCTCACCTGATAGATGGAGATTCCTAACTGAAAATAATATTAGATAATAATTAATAAATAGATTGAAACTCAAGATAGCCAGCTAACACACAATATAATTAGTGGATACACCAGAAATGAATAATAATTTAATATGTAAAATACTATATGAGAGTGGACCGATACAGGTCATAAACGCGTAGTCGATCAAAGAGTATCTAGCGGACTTTAAAATTCGAGTTGAAAAACAAAGATTGTTTACATAATAACCATAAGAACGCTATTGAAGACTGTATAGTGCAAAACTAAAACAAACTGGCTTATCGACGTCAGATAAATTTTATTAGGATCAAAAAAATCTAACAATATGGTAGTCGAATACAAAAAATATAACCGAAATACATGGTATAAGCTATTAGAGTGACTAAAAGGTAATAGAAAAAAATTAAAGATTAAAAGGAAGTAAATAAAGTGGCTAATCTACCACCTAAAGGGTGGTAAAAGTGATAAACAAATGGATCTGTCTTGTAAAGAACGCATGCTAAACTTAATTTTTTTTGTCTTGTTTTGGGGCGTTCCATATGTAAAAAGTGTATAGCAAAGTTTGATCGTTGTAGTCCTTGTGTAGTTAGTATGTATTATGTAAGATATAAAATGCATTCATTGCGATATTTTATTTTTTTATTCTAAATAAAATATGGATAAATCATTTTGTTTATCTTCAAGGTTTTTCCATTCACATGGACAAGGGTCCATGTTTAAATACCTCATAGAATTGAGATAAATATCAAAATAAAACCATCTATGTGAGTGGTTTCCAATGTTTCTAGCTAGCCACAGCAGTTGGTATATTCTTTTTTTATATTTTGCGCGGTTTTTTCTAAAGCCGAGAATAAGGAATTTGAAAATTAAGTATGGAGAGCATCCGTTACCAATGAAAAAAAGTGTCAATTTGAATGTTTCAGTGTCAGTTATAGTTATGTTCCAGAATATTATCTGTATGGATAGTGGCCAGGTATTCATAGGGTGAAAGCATATTCCATTCATTTCTTTGTAAACGATGTATCGTTCTCTATCAAGACTTGCGTTAGATAATGCGTTCGCGTCCTCCGTGGCTTGGTGAAGGAATATCTCTATAGCATGTTCATCCTAAAATAGCAGTTAAGTGTGTAAATCAAATTGCAATAGGTTTGTGTCATCAGCAAAAAGATGAATTGACGAGAAGAAAATAGAGTTGTTTACGTCATTAATATAAATTAAGAACAAAAGAGGACCAAGAACAGAACCTTGAGGAACACCGCACACAACAGATTTATTGGTAGAATTATAACCATTAATATAATTATATTAATGAGATCTAAACATTCAGTTTTGTTTTCAGGACTTTTAAACAACAAATAGCATATATATATATTTTTTTTTATTCTATTTTTTGGATTGATTTCTTTTATTGATCGAGTGAGTTTAGGAACATTTCCATGCTCATCAATGAATTGCTTAACATAAGAAGAAGAGGTAAGAATTTCATTTTTTTTGAACTTTTCTTTTTCTCGAACTAATTTATTTTTGAGAAACTGTAGAAATTGGAGATAAAACATTTAAAACATCAGTAACAGCAGATTTAGTAGCTGCATATAATGTTAATGATTTTTTCGAAATGATTGCTGTGGTATTAGGTGTTGTAGAAACAAAAATGGTAGAGGAGGTTACATTAGTAGAACTTATAAGTCGCTGTTGAATGATGCTATTGAGAATGTTGTTACACATTATTGATGTCTCAATTATTACTAATGGATCATTTATTGCTGATGGCTTATTTACCTACTTTGTCGATGTTGTTGATAGTTCAATTGCCATGGGAATATCTGTTATCATAGATGGTAGGTAATCAAGATCAGAAAATATATATTTCTAATGAAAATATTTTAGTACATTTAAATCCACTTTGAGCTATTTCGTAACGTGCAACTTTCAGAAATGCACTGGATACAAGACCAGCAACATTATAACCTAAACTTTTTGCTCCAGGATTTATCCTCATTCATTTTGCTGATGCTTCACTAAATCCTGCCTTGAAGAGTTTCATGAAAGATATGTCTAGTGGTTGCAACTTGTGAGTGGTATTTGGAGGGGTACTAAGCATATGAATGTGATGGTTTCTAGCATATTTAATAACCAATAACTCTTTATGTGATGCATGCCTATCTAAAATCAATAGAACTGGGTTGCTTAGAAATGCGTGTTTTCGAAAATGTTCCAACCATTTGAGAAAAATATCTCCATTCATCCAGCCGCTGCTGCATGGAATTGCAATACTATCAGGGGTCCCTTATAGTATTGCAATTCCATGTTCAATACTTTACCAACTTGTCTTTTTCCTTTTACAGACAAAATGTTTTGGTTTTTATAAATGCATAAAACACTAGTTTCATCATCATTGTATATCCTTGATGCTGGAAAATTGTATTTTTCAGTCAACTCTGTTAACATATTAAAAAAACAATCTACTCTAGGTTTGTTGAAACCACCAGCTCGCATAAGACTTGTAGATTGGGGTGTTCTTAAAACTAATTTTGGGTGTCGGTTTTTAAATCCTATAAAGAAATCTTTTTCCTGCTATTCTTTTTTTCTTGTTGAAATGATGCTGAATCTTCAACTCTTCAGCTAAGTCATAAACTAACCTCAAAAATTCATGCCGAGAAAGTCCTAAAAATCGATTATCCAAATCTTTCACATGTTCAACAAGTTTGATTTAAAATTCATCATTAAAAGTATTTTGAAAACGTCTTAATATGGGACACAACTTTTTTTTAAAATTTAAGGTTTCAGTTTAGTCATAAAGTGTGCTTTCGAGTTCCTAATAAACGTCTCCCCCCCCCCCGTTTATTAATTTTTAGATATTTTTTCCACCCACCCTAAGCTTATTAAGACGCCCCGTTTATTAATTTTTACTTGTATTTAACAAAAAAAAAATTATATTATTTTAAAAGTAAAATAATTTTCAGTCACCGTTAAAAACAAAAACTTAATTGTCGACCTATTAAATCTTGATTTGCTAAAAATGAACTTTTAGTTTATTTCTCAACAAAGCTTTGGTTTTAACTATAGGGTTTAATATGCTGAATAGAAGTTTTATACTTTGCAAAGTATAAAACTTATATCAGCATATTAAATCCTACTCAATTATGATAAAACCTAACCCTACCCTAACAGCTTTTAGAAAATGCGCTTTTGACCGCAAGTCAAATGCGCATTTGACTTGAACATGCATAATTTGCATGCCGAATAAACGGGGGTGGGGGGGAGTTGGCATTGAACATGCCCCCCGTTTATTGAATTTCAAACAGACCCCCCCCCCGTTTATTAACCCCCACCACCCCCCAATTAATAAAATGAAATCTATAAACAAAAATTATTTACAACCTAATAACTGCAGTATATATTAACTTACCCTTTAGATTTATTTAATTTAGAATATTGTAATTATTTATAATATTCTAAATTAGAATATTGTAAGTAATTACATAATAGTTATTATGTTAATTAATAACACACATACAGATATATATATATATATATATATATATATATATATATATATATATATATATATATATATATATATATATATATATATATATATATATATATATATATATATATATATATATATATATATATATATATATATATATATATATATATATATATATTATTTCAAAAGCAATAATAATTTTTTCATAAAGCTTTTATTTTGTATTTTATAAAATAAGTGAAAAATTTGATATTATTTTTAAAGAAATCTGAAAAATGTGAGGTTTTTGTTCAACTAAATTAGAGAATTTGAAATTTAAATAAAAGTGTATATTTACTTTTAAAATTATTTTTTGACTCTATATTGATGATTTCATAAAACCCTTGTTTTCCGCCATTTTGCAAAGAACATTATTATATCAAACAAATGAGATTGGCGGGAAACTTAAATTTAAGTTTTTTGCTTGAAGAACTTGTTCTAATATAGTTTTTAAATCATAAATATTAAATATAGTTTAAAAAAACGTGTTTTTGTCATTATATACTAGTTAAAATTTTGTTAAAATATTTATTGACAATATTAAAGAACGATTTATTATTCGATAAGTGCAACATGTTTGAAAAAGCTTAATTAAACAACTTTAGTATTTCCTGTAGTATAAAGTTAACTAAGTAATATGTGTTATTACAGGATATAACAGTGTGAAAATCGTAAAAAGTCATAACAAAATAAAATTGAAACAATGTAAAGTAAAAAAATATGTAATGTAATTTAAAATGTTTCTGATATATTAGTTTTATTATATTGATGGTTCTTAAAAATGATAACAATGAAAAGATTAGATCTTATCCCAAATATACGTGAGTTAGGAGTTGATAAATTAAAATTATGGAAGGATTTACTTAATGAAATAAATAATACTGAAGAAATTCGCAAAGAAAACTTAAATAAAGTAAAGCTTGCTTAGTTATATTTTAAAGGTGAAGAAAAGACTAAAACAATGTGGACGAAACTATGATACATTAATACAAAAAGAAAGAGTTGACTTCAAAGAAATATTATGAACAATAAAAATAGCCATTTTGGTTCTAGAAGGCTCCATAACCAATGGAGTGTTCTTGAAGAGTGAAAAAAGTAAATAAAAGAACTAGCCACTGAACATCATGAAGCTCTATTTTTACCTTCTGCAAAAAGTACAAATGCTGCTGGAGAAAAAAAACAACCTCTGTTTTAAAAAACAATATATCTAATGTTTTAAAGATAGAAAAAGTTGATGAAACTTTGGATAAAACCTTTCCCATTAATATGAGTGAAGAGGAAGCTCTTGCATTAAAAATGAATAGTGATCTCAGCGATGAACAATATCAAATGATCAGAAACTCAGCTCTTGTACACAATGTACATATTTATCCTACCTTGCACAATATTTTCGTGGAAAAATTGAAATGCTATCCTGAGAATATACATTTTCCTGAAATTTCTGCAAAGTGTACTCTTCAAAGCATGTTAGATTACACTGTGAGTAGAATAACAGAAATGATTGATATGCCTAATTTTGGTCAAAGTGACGAAATATTTGGAGTTTTATATGGAAAGATTGGTTTTGATGGAGCATCAAGCCAAAGTATTTATAAACAGAAATACGATACAAGCAACGCAAGTATAGAACTTAAGCATGAAGAAAATCTTTTCAGTACAGTTGTTGTGCCTTTAATTCTCAAAGTAGAAGATAGCAAAATTTGGAAAAATGAAAATCCTTCAAGCTGTTATGTAGACCTCTTCATCTACAATATAAAAAAGAGAGTCCAATTTTATCCAGAGAAAAAGAATCAGATCTAAAAAATCAAATAAATACCTTAAAGACGTTTTACAAAGTTTTTAATATTGCAGGAAGAATTTGACATTTAATATCAGCTATAGGATTGATCTTACAATGTTTGATAATAAAGTAGTTAACACACTTGCAGAGACAAAATCCACTCCATCCTGCAATGTGTGCAATGCTAAACCCAAGGAAATGAACAATATTGATTTATTAAAAGTAAAAACTGAGAATTACTCGGCCTTGTGGCTTGGAATTTCAGCTTTGCATTGCTGGATAAAATGCTTGGAATTTATTCTTCATTTGAGTTATAAAATTGAAATTAAAAAGTATAAGCCAAAAATAATTGAGAAAAATTATCTGGAGACTTAAAAAAAAAAAAGAGATTCAGGTACTCTTCAGAGAATGGTTAAGCCTATACGTTGATATGCCTAAAACTGGAAATACGAATGATGGCAACACTGCCAGAAGAGCATTTAAAAATAGTTAATTTTTTTCTGAAATACTAAAGTTGATTGTGATACAATTAAAAGATTGTATAATATATATTGTGATATAATTAAAAGATTGCATAATAAAACCATATCTTGTGGATATCCTATTAATATCAATGAATTAGATTTATACTCCACTGAAACAGCTAAACGTATAGTGAGTTTATATAACTGGTATGTTATGCCTCCTACTGTACATAAACTTCTACTGCATAGTTCTTCCAGATCAAATAAATTACCTTTGCCAATCCGATTGGTAATCGGGGTATATTCAGTAGATGCACTAGAAAGTTTAAATAAACAGATAAGAAATTCAAGACTTAAGCACATGGCAAAAATACCAAGGTTAAACACAATGATGAATCAGATGCACTACCTTCTAGTAAAATCAGATCCAAAAGTATCAAGCATATCTTTTAGAAAACATTAAAGCTATCGAGGAAAACCGTTACCAGAACCGTTAGCTTTTAAATTAATTGTAATGTAAATAATAAATTTAATGTAATAAAATACAATATTTTTTCTCTATTTATCAACATCCTTTAAAAACCATTTTTATAAAAATATCAAGTAGAGTAATATATCAAATTTATGTATTTGTCTTGAAGATTCTAAAAACTAAAAAAAAAAATTTTGTACGCGTATAGTCCTTTAACACGCGCATACCTTTAACACGCGTAAGCGCGCATTAACAAATTTGCAATCATTTACTCAAAAATTATTATTTTAATATATAACATTATTTATTTACGATTTATTTCAAATTTTATTTAATTTTTGCCGTTTTTGATTGTCTTGAGTCACTGCGGTGCCTTTTAACATAAATGATAAAAAAAACACATTCATCGCAAAAATTTCAATTTATAAGTAAGGTAAACTGTCCGGAGCTACCTTCCAAACGGTAGGCTCTCCTATTCCGACGAAATGGCGAGTTATAACGCTTTAAAGATTTTCTGGCGAAGTTATTACGGAGTTAAGTAAAACTTGCGTATTTGATTTTGAAATGGAAACAATTATTTAATAAAGTTTAGAACTGACAGGAAAAAAAATACTTGTTTAATAATACTTTTTATATAATAATAAGGAATAGAATGGAAAGTTAATCACCACAACGTAAAAATATTTTATTTATAGTCAACATTTAAAGATTTTTAACTTAAATCAAGTTAAAAATCTTTAAATCCATTAAGTTAATGGATGTTTGGCTGAGATGTTTATACAAAATAAATAAGTTTAAACTTTACACTGTTAACAGCAGTTAAAAATTTTACATGTTTTTAATAGTGTAAAATTTAAAGTTGCAGTTAAATTTATTAGGTATAACCGTCTCAGTCAAACTTTCATATGCATATTTGACTGATACGGTCATATGGCCATTAACATTTAAATATTAAGTAAAATAATTTTTAATTTTTTAAAGTTAAAGATTTTATTTATTCAGTCTTCTACTCCAAACTACTTATTTACTGTATAATTTTTAGTAAACACTCTAATCAAAATTTATTTAAATTGTTACTCTTTTACCAAGTTTTTTTTGTAGCCAATCGGCCAATTCTTTTAAGTTTTTTAGAAAATGGCAACCGTGGAAGAAATAAGTAATCTTTTTATTATTTTTTATTTCTTTATTTGCTTTTCTGTTATTAGATTAATAATATATTATTATTAATATTAAGTTTGTTATTGTATTTATTTTTACTTTTTGTATCTATAATTAGAATTTATTATAATATTTATTTTTAGGCAATGAAGCGATTAATACCACGTTTTCTGTGTTTGGCACTCTTCTACAAAATGTAGAAGATTCTATTAATAGATATGAGATACAAACATCCTCAAAATTTTCAACGTTTAAAAAAGATAAAACTTTATATGAAAATTTGTTTCTTAGTTTGCTTTATTATTTATATATTCATTGTTATTTATATACATAAATAATATTTTGTTCGTTTTTTAGGGGGTTAAAGTTATTTTTGTTAGATCATACTGCTACTGGTACCATGTAACCCAGTAAAACCTGCCTAATATCATGCTGCCTTGTAGGATATGATTTTTTGAAGACAGCTGGTAGTCAGGTTTACCAAACTTTGTAATTGCTCTCAAAGAGGCTGATTTCAAAAAAGCTGTAAAATATGATAGTACTAACAGTGTATTGAATACTATCCATGCTATCCATGAGTCAAGTTCTTTTAAAAATCCAAAAATGAATAGTGTACCAAAAAGTATAATACATAGCAGTAATCTTATAAGTAACTTTTATGTCAAATCCTTATTCTCGCAAAGTTCACTTAACCTTTGTGAGACTAATTTAAGTTCGCTGTCTTAGTGTTGGTTAATATTTTTCTTTGATTTATAAAGATTGTATTATTCACATGCTTGGACTAGGCAATTACATGCATAACAATTCATTAATTTGTTAGGTGACTAGTTTAAATCTAGGTTTGCATTCTCTGAGTATTCTTTTATGTCCTTTCATTTTGAAATTTTTTTTCTGATCAAGCAATAGACCAAGCTCTTTCACTTTATTCTTTTGCTAATATTGTTGTTGTTAATGACTTTATTGCTAGGCTTACATGTATGAGAGTGAATCGCCCATATTTAATTTTGTTACACTATTTTAATTTTTATATTTCGACTTAATAACTGCATATATATATATATATATATATATATATATATATATATATATATATATATATATATATATATATATATATATATATATATATATATATATATATATATATATATATATATATATATATATATATATATACAATAGTTGGGGACAGTTACAAACAGTTAAAAACTTATAATGCGTATAGACCTACAATGACATAAAACAACTATTGAAAAGTTATAATAATAACAATTATTAGTATATTAATACTAATAGTATTGATAATAGTTAACATAAAAGGCAATCATAACAAAATAGTAAATTAAATTAATAATTAGTAATCAAAAGTAATAATGATAGTAAATTAGAAGCAATAATAATAATATCAAAGTTAGGTAATAATAATAAGCAAAATAATGATATCAAAGATAAGATAATATTGTATTACTAGTAAGAAGGAAGACAAAGTTAGTAGAAAATTAAGTAAATAAAAGATTTTTTTTTTTACTTTTTATCCGTATAGTGTTGTTTTATATATGCATATTAGCTTTAAGGTTTAGTGCAATATTAAAATTAAATTTTGAGTATATATATATATATATATATATATATATATATATATATATATATATATATATACACATACATATGTATATGTATGTGTATACATACATATACATACATATGCATACATAAACACACACATATGTATACATACACATACATACTAGACCATTTCAAAATTGTATATAAAAAAAATAGTTTTTGAGTTTTAATTGGGCTACCCTCTAATTTGATGTGGTTTGTGGTCAGATAAATAAGTTTAAAGTTGTAAGCTTAAATAATGTGTTTTAGTGACTGCTCAAGAGATTCAAAATTGTAAAATAAATTGTGAGAAAACAGTAAACATTCTTATCCCATAAATTTGATTGAATATAAATGTTATAACATATTTAATAAGTGTGTTATTAAAGTTTTTACATCAGTAATGAATGATCACTTGCTGTTCTGCTTAAAAGTTTTTCTTTAAAGAAATGGTCATGAGCTTTCTATGATATTCAACAATCTGAAATATCAACTGCCGTTCAGTTTCATCAAGTGTCAGCACATTATTGAAGTTTGTTGCTAACTTAACAGCACAGTTAGCACAGTCATTGGTGACTCTCATGCTTACTATTTTTTGTTTGGCAGTGAGATAGACAGGACAGAAAACCCATGCAACTGGATTAAAATAAGAAAAATAGGTTCAATTTTAAGCGCAGTAAATAGATTCATTGATTTTTGAGTAACAAAATCTGACAAAGTCTTTTTCTGAAAGTTGTCAACTAATTTTGAATCAACTCTTCTGAGATTAGTTTTCATTGGTGGTTTCTTCAGAGCAACTATCATAGCCTCTTTCTCACAATTTGGAATCAAGTCAGAAAATAATGCAAGTCCAATAAAATCTTCGCACAAATACCACATGTTCTCTCATTTTTTTAATTGCAATATCTGCTACTTTTTTGTCTACAGCAAATAAAACTCGAGAGTTTGGAGTAGATAAAGGTGATTGTATGGAGCATCAGAACTGTTTGGAGCTTTAAGCCAGATTTTCGCATAAATCATTATAATGAAAAGACAGATACGACGAAGACCTTGTAGTTCGTATGCTGTAAGTTTGAATTGTCTACGGAACAAATAGATTTTTTTGTAAGTAACAAACTACCCGGTTGTCCTGCTGGGCTACCAAGAGAAATTTTATTAAGTTTTCCTGTGCCATCAGACGACTATCAGGGTACACTAATAATAGCAAAGCGTTTCCACCCCTAATATACCAAATTATATTAGGGGTGTAATCCCATAAAAATAGCAAAGATTTATCTATGTTAAGTATATATGTATATATGATAATAGAAATAATTTTTAATTAATTGATCATGTCAAAAAAATGTAATGTTAATAGTTGGTGAATTTCATTCACCGAACCCTCTAGTGCCTTTATTAGTTATTCTAGCGGATGTCATAAAAGCTGATGTAGTACATATATTGTGGGATTTAGATTTGCAGAATAATAAATTTAGTGAAAATGATGTGTTCATTGATGTTAGAGCTATTTTAGAGTTTAGAAATTGTGAAAAAATAATACTAATTTTAAAACACCCTGGATTTTAGGATTATTGGTGCCTAATCTCCTCTAACTTAAAGACATAATTTACATATGAAGTATTTTATATTTGAGCGTAATGATTGTTTTTTAGATTGCTTTGTGATTCTCTGTGATTTTCACCGTAAGCATGTGTGGGAAAGATGGTTGTCAGCTAATGCAAATGGAATGAGATCAGTCAACCACATTGCTCTTTGTTTACTTAGACAAATAGCTGCTTCTGAAACACAGGAAGAATATGACGTTGCTATACAAGCTCTACACAAGGTACCGATATGGATCTCTATAAATAGCATTAAATTCAAAAAATACATAGAAAATACATGGTTGTCTGAGAAAAAAGTAGAATCTTGTTGCTTACAAGTTTTATGCAATATAACCATTTATTATCCTTTTATGTTTCTTATTATGTGTATGAATTGACGTAATACTGGCTTTTTTCCTTTATGTAGCGTTGGGTCAAAGCATTCAGAAGTGGAATACTAGAGACAGTTGTAAATACAAACATACAAACAACGGTGTTGAGCAAAAGAACAGAGATTTCAAATATGAGTTTATAAATCAGTATAAGGATAACTCGTTAAGTAGAATAGTGACAGTTCTGGTTGATCAATTTATTACTGAGACATACAGCAGGTAAACTTTTGACATAAGCAATTTTTTCATTATACTGAAATGACAGTGCAAACATTCGGAAGTTGTTAATTGTTAATATAGACATTTATTGTCAAATTTATCAGAATAATAAACAGGGTTTTCATTCGTTTCTATGTATATACAGTTTTTTAATAGACCTTTTTATTCTTAGTAAAGTTTTTATAAATTTTAAAATTATTGTCTTGAGAATAATCTTAGCAAATAACTTATTCATTCTTTAAGGTACGTGGAAGCTTATATTCGTCGCTGTTCAG
The DNA here is from genome assembly GCF_022113875.1 of Hydra vulgaris. Taxonomy (NCBI): domain Eukaryota; kingdom Metazoa; phylum Cnidaria; class Hydrozoa; order Anthoathecata; family Hydridae; genus Hydra; species Hydra vulgaris. The sequence continues at coordinate 13,655,404 of NC_061170.1, forward strand.
ACTTCAGACTCTACAATAGCAACTTTCCAAAATGGCTTTGTAATAAACCTGAGAATTTTACAAGACATTGTATAGAAAAGATTGGTCTTGTGAAGGACTGCGACAACCTAAAAATTACATTTCATGAAAATTCCAAGAATAAGCAAATGTATGAGGTAATTCAGTCATTTATGGTAATGAATCCTGTCATGAAGAAGAATCTAATATATGTTTTGAAGGCAACTCATCTGAGACACAAAGTCATGTTATTTTGAAAAATGTGCAGAATAATATATACCCTAAGCAAACAAATGCATCGTCATGTAGAGATATCCTTTCTCAAATAAAAACATTAAGTTACTTAATTTATGATGAGAATGTGGTTGAATCATTAAAATTTAAACTTCAAGAAATCCTTAATAATCTTCAAACATTTGTCCCTAAACATGACTACATCCCATTAGAAAGGAATGAAGTCACTAAGAAAAAAGGTGCGCGTGTGCAATTTCAGATAAATTACTTAAACCAAAAATTTTGAAAACAAAACTTACCGGCAAAATTGGAATTTTGACAGAAAAAAGAAGAACTTTATCTAGTATAGAAATTTTAGAAAAAGAAAAGGAGGAACAAGATATAATTGAGGAATATGCACCTATAGACGATTCTTTTTACAATATTCTTATCGAACCAATGTGATTTGTCTATTTTTTACATATATCAAACCAAACACTTGAGGCCTGAAAACCCTAACAAATATTAGAATCACTGGTTTGGACTTTTCAATAGTCCAGTCACACTTTAGATTTATGGTGACAAGAAGAGAACAAGCTCAAGATCAAAAAAATTTTAAGAGTGACAAACAGTTATTAATAATTCTTTTAAATTAACATTGTAAATATTTTAAATTTAATATTAAAAAAAGTTTGATTTGAAGTTAGAGTTAAAAGTTTAACTTTTTAGTGAGACTGCCTAGAGAAAGAGTAGTTGATAAAAGCAATTGTTAGTCAATAGTATCACTTTTAGTAGATTGTTTTTTTTAGTTTAGCTTTTTTTTTAGAAATATTTCAGGTCTTCATTTTAATAAATTTTTTTTAAAGTTTAGATAAAGCGTTTGTGAGGATCTGTCAGTATTTTTATTATTAGTTTTTTGAAATAAATTAAATCACTTCTTTACTTTACACTCAATGGAACCTGGGGTATGAGTCCTATTACATTATATTATTCCTAATATAAGTAGGAGTCCAATATTATCTAGTTAAGATAGGTTTAGCATTATTTCTGTTGATTTTCTTTAAAAGCCTTTTTTTATGTCATATTGTTAAAAACCAAGATATATTTTTATATTTCTTGGTTTTTAACAATTTTGTATATCAATTAATAGTTAATTATATAAGTAATATAATTATATAAATAAGTCAACTTTTACATGTATGAATAACAAAATATGTTTTTTACTTTTAGTATTTTCTTTCCTTTTTCTTTTTTTTCTTTAGTGTCTACCTTTTCTTTAAATTTGGTTGAACTACCTGTTGAGAACTACCAACTGTTGAGGTTGAACTACCTGTTGAGAACTACCTGTTGAGATATGATTTTTAATTTAGTAAAAATAAATTTGGTTGAACTACCTGTTGAGATATGATTTTAATTTGGTAAAAATAAATTTGGTCGAACTACCTGTTGAGATATGATTTTAATTTGGTAAAAATAAATTTGGTTGAACTACCTGTTGAGATATGATTTTAATTTGGTAAAAATAAATTTGGTTGAACTACCTGTTGAGATATGATTTTAATTTGGTAAAAATAAATTTGGTTGAACTACCTGTTGAGATATGATTTTAATTTGGTAAAAATAAATTTGGTTGAAATACCTGTTGAGATATGATTTTAATTTGGTAAAAATAAATTTGGTTGAACTACCTGTTGAGATATGATTTTAATATGGTAAAAATAAATTTGGTTGAACTACCTGTTGAGATATGATTTTAATTTGGTAAAAATAAATTTGGTTGAACTACCTGTTGAGATATGATTTTAATTTGGTAAAAATAAATTTGGTTGAACTACCTGGTGAGATATGATTTTAATTTGGTAAAAATAAATTTGGTTGAACTACCTGTTGAGATATGATTTTAATTTGGTAAAAATAAATTTGGTTGAACTACCTGTTGAGATATGATTTTAATTTGGTAAAAATAAATTTGGTTGAACTACCTGTTGAGATATGATTTTAATTTGGTAAAAATAAATTTAGTTGAACTACCTGTTGAGATATGATTTTAATTTGGTAAAAATAAATTTGGTTGAACTACCTGTTAAGATATGATTTTAATTTGGTAAAAATAAATTTGGTTGAACTACCTGTTGAGATATGATTTTAATTTGGTAAAAATAAATTTGGTTGAAATACCTGTTGAGATATGATTTTAATTTGGTAAAAATAAATTTGGTTGAACTACCTGTTGAGATATGATTTTAATATGGTAAAAATAAATTTGGTTGAACTACCTGTTGAGATATGATTTTAATTTGGTAAAAATAAATTTGGTTGAACTACCTGTTGAGATATGATTTTAATTTGGTAAAAATAAATTTGGTTGAACTACCTGTTGAGATATGATTTTAATTTGGTAAAAATAAATTTGGTTGAACTACCTGTTGAGATATGATTTTAATTTGGTAAAAATAAATTTGGTTGAACTACCTGTTGAGATATGATTTTAATTTGGTAAAAATAAATTTGGTTGAACTACCTGTTGAGATATGATTTTAATTTGGTAAAAATAAATTTGGTTGAACTACCTGTTGAGATATGATTTTAATTTGGTAAAAATAAATTTGGTTGGACTACCTGTTGAGATATGATTTTAATATGGTAAAAATAAATTTGGTTGAACTACCTGTTGAGATATGATTTTAATATGGTAAAAATAAATTTGGTTGAACTACCTGTTGAGATATGATTTTAATTTGGTAAAAATAAATTTGGTTGGACTACCTGTTGAGATATGATTTTAATATGGTAAAAATAAATTTGGTTGAACTACCTGTTGAGATATGATTTTAATATGGTAAAAATAAATTTGGTTGAACTACCTGTTGAGATATGATTTTAATATGGTAAAAATAAATTTGGTTGAACTACCTGTTGAGATTTTTAATTTGGTAAATTTTAATGATTTAAAATTTACCAAATTGATCATTGAGCTGTTTTTTAAAACAGAGAGTAATATTTTTTGATATTTATAAAAATCTCAAAAATTGTGTAAAAAAATCCTAAAAAATGAACTTTTTCTTGAAAAAAGGTTTAATTCAATAAAATCTAAAATAATTTAAAAACACTTTTTACAAAATTTTTATTTAAAAACTTTGGCATATAAAATTCGCCGAATGGTCACACACGAGCAGTGAACACCCGAGGGAAGAAATGAAGTACATTAGAATAAAGAAGAATTATTTATCGAACGAAGCATATTTTGACAGTTGTCAAGACAAAAATAAAGATTAATAGAGGAAAATTTCAAAACAAGTAAGACAGACAACACATCCAAGCAGTACTCACAATAACAATAACTAAAAATTGTATCATATAAAAAACTAGTACGTACGAAGATATACAACAAATATAACCAAAATAAAAATTTTTTTTAAACCAAAAAATTGATAAACAAAAAACTTAAAAAAAAAAAAAAATAAAAAAAAATAAAAAACAAAAACAAAAAATATGGATAGCAATGTAAGGCCAATAGTTAAAGAACTAAACCGAGTTCATCATAATTAAGGTAAAAATAATATGTTTTGTGGCAATATATTCTCTATTTGATGTTAATAATAATAAGTTAATAAACTTACGTTAATAATGATACGCTCAGTACCTGTATTCAGTTTCCTCCAAAAATCAGTGAATAATGAGTGAAATTGGGTTGAATTTTGATAAAAACAATGAGTGAAATTGGCTTGAATTTTGAAAATAACAATCAGCGAAATTGGGTGGAATTTTAAAAAAATCACGGAGTAATCGAGGAAATAGCTCTGTGGCAAACTCACATTACATATGTCAATTGTATATAATACATTTTTAATCTAAACATTTTTAAAGTAAACATTAAGTAAACATTTTCCCTGCAAATTTTTCGCATGACCTTCTAATGACACTTCGAACAATTGCTAAATATAATTTCGGCATTAGAAAGCAAAATATTCAAATCAAATCAAATCGAATCAATATATTTTCACTTTATTAATACTGTATATATATACAATCGTGCGGGACATTTACAAACAGTTATAAACTGATGACGTGTAAAGACCTATAACGGTATAAACAATAACATAATAATAACAGTAATAATAATAAGTAACAATAATAAATATTATTAATAATGATAGAAATAAACAAGAATAATAATATTAAATACAGTAACATAAAACAGTATAATCTATATACATTTTACTACTATAATCAAAAAAAAAACATTAATAGCAAACAGTGATTATTATTAATAATAATGCAAAATAAATAATTTAAGAATCATAATAATATCAATAACAAAAAATAGAACAGATAAAAAGTAGAAAAAAAAAGGATAGTTTAACGACTAGGAAAGAAGAGACGAAGTAGGAGAAGTGCTAGGAGAGCTTTGATTTTATAATTAAATAAAATATAATAAAAAATTAAGCCAACTTATTAAATGGTACTCTTCTTGTGGCGGAGCGCTGTGACAAGACCATTAGGACTTTTTAGAGCATCTTATTAAAAAAAAAAAAAAATTGAAAATAAACTCCGTAGCAACTCCATCGCGAAATCTTTAAAGCGTTATAACTCGCCATTTCGCGGACTTTAAGGACAGCGTCGGAATAAGGGTTTGACAAGAGAGCCTACCCCTCCAAACATGTGTCCGGTATGCATATTTTGAAACCCTATACAGGCTCAGAATAGGCAGAAATATGAGCAATCTGACTCGCTGATTTTGAAAGAGAGGCAAGTGCGCTTTATTTAAAAACATAGTTAAAATCTAAACAGATATTGAAAAAATTTCGTAGTAATGATAACCTAAGTTTATCAATTTAAGTTTTGTGTTACTATCAACATAGAAAATTTACTTTATTTTATTATTCTTTAGAATATTTAAAAGGTATCAAAATATATTTGTAACAGAGAATTTTCACTCGTAAAAAACTCAAAGTTTCAATAAAGTTTATCTTGGTGATGGAGGTTTTATCTGTTGTTAATTTAAAGAAATGGAAAAAAGTGTAATTCCAAAAGATCTTGTGCTGATTCTTATAATTATTATTATCCTTGTTAAGTTGAATTATGTGTATACTAAAACTAACCTGTTTGTATATTTTAGTTTACATATTATTATATGAAGAATAGAGCCTTCGATATCGAAGGCTTTATTCTTTCTTCTTCAAGCCAACATCGCGATGTTGGCTTAGAATTAATTATAGACTATTTAAATACTACACTACAGATTTATAAATATATTTCTCGCAAAATATGTTTTTGGCCTTAAAGCATACTCAAATATAAAGTTTATATACAGTTGTACAAGACTACTTGTGAAGTACTTTTGCATATAAAGATTATATGCGGTTTTACCAGACTACTGATGAAGAACTTTATTTATAAATAGATTTATATGTTAATTATAAAGAGTTGAACATTAGAGTTTTTAATTAAAGAAATTTGTAATGATTGCAAAACTAGCTTACATGTTCCATGTCAATATATGAGCTTTGAGGAGTTTTTGTTTTCATGTTTTGTTTCAACTATTGTTTGGAGAAGACTGATTTATTTTTTTATTTCATAAATCTAATAAAACAACATGTTAAACCATTAAACACTTTTTAAAAATTTAGAAAAATTTTGACAGGATATATTAATGTTTGTATAAAATATTATTTGAAAATTTAACAACAGAAGTGAAATTTATATGTTTGTCTACTGAACAGTAATTTTTTGTGCAGTTACATATAAACAATGCAATTAAAAGCAAGAAAAAGTATTGAAGTCAAATATGTTAACCAAATAAAAAAAAGAACAAAATTAGTTGTCATGCTATGATTATTTGTGTTATAATAAAATGTGTTTTGTATGTATAAACTCTTGAAATATTTAACTTGAATTTGCATGTGTGCAATTTGCAAGATTTCTAAGTGTGTTTTTCATCAAATCTAATGTCTATGTTCTATAAAGCATGGTCAATACAAAGTTTATATACAGTTGCACCAGACTAACGGTAACGTACCTAAAGTATGCAAAGTATAAATAGCTGAGGCAGCTAAGCTCGTTACTGCATCTTTATACCGTCTTGTTAATTGTAAATAGTTAAACATTTAAGTTAAAAAAAAAATTTACAAATATTTTACCAAACTAGCTTACACGTTCCATGTAAATCTACGAACTCTGAAAAAGTTACTGTTTAACCTAAATAATGAGAAGGCTGATAAGGCGTACATCAATATTTTTCTTTACTTAACTTTAATAAAACATCATTTTTAAATCTTCAAACACTTTGTGAAAAATTAAAAAAAGTTTGGCAGTGTATTTTAACTTATATATATAAGTAGGATGAAAATTGTATATTAATAATCTATTGGAAAATTTAACAAAAAAAAATTGATACTTATTTGTTTTTCTACTGAACAGTTCTTTTGTTCAGTTACATATAAGCGTTGATATTACAAGCTATCAAAGAGAGTTGAAGTTAAACAATTTAACCAAATTAAGGTGAATTATGGCAATTATTGAAATGAAAAGAACTTCATCAAAACAAGTTTTTGCATTTGAAGAAGCAAGTTTTTTTCATTTTTTTACAGAAAAAAAAAATTTATCAAACTTTGTTGCTTTATTTAATATTATTTATCATCAATTGCTATTAAAGAGTAAACGTTTTTTACCAATTATAGAATACAATACCCAATATTTTGTTCAGGTTAAAACTATATATTAACAAACATGTGCTTTTTATGTATTGTATTTTGAAATTAAAATAAACAACAACAACCTTTTTACACTTAGCTCTTCATAAAGGTGTGATAAGTTAAGAGTTGTTCATTTTTGTAATCATTTTACACACTTGTGGACATCAGGTTATAAATTTTTTCTTATAGTTTATTATGCGACAATGCTTTGTAATCTTTTATTAATATACATTACCAAAGCCAATCTAAATCAGCTCTTGTTTACATTTGCTTTTAATTTAAGAGTGCTTCAAATTATCTGGGCTAGCTACAACAACCAATAAGCAATATTTTTAAACTGTGTCTATACGATGTTTAACTTTTAATTTAAATATTTTGTGATTTTATATGATGTTTTTATAGTATAATTTCATGAAATAAATAAAAAGTTTATTTAATTTACAACGTCGGTTTTCATGTTTACGGATTATTATGTTTAGTGCAGTGAGTTTAGTGTCAGAATTTTTTTTGTATATATTCATATTATGAAAGTGAGATTTTTAAATCCCACGAAGTATTAACGTGCATATTTTAATGTCAATCTATGCAATTGCATCTCAAATGTCAAATCTGCTTATTTAAAGGTGAAATAAGAAAAGAAAAAAAAGAAAAAAAAAGAAAAAAGTTAAAAAATAATTTTATAGATATCAAAATTAAAAAAAGTAAATGTAAAACAATGTTATAAGATTTAAATAAGTAAAGATTGAAAAAATAAATTAAAAATAAAAACATAAAATAATCTAAAAGAAAAAAATAAACAACCTTTTTTACAGATTCTTGTGTTAATAACAGGTCAAACATATGCTCTTGGAGAGTAAGAAAGTGGCAATTTTCTTGGAGCTCTAGACATGATTTCAAACCACAACAAAACGTTAAAAAACCATCTAGAAAACGTAGCTCGTCACCGAAAAGAGGGAACTTGAATGCAGGCACACTACCTCTCATGGGAATCACAGAATGAGTTCATACGTGAGTATACTTCATTGTTTTAGTGTGCCCTTTTAAAAGAAGTGAGAGAAGTGGGATACTTTACAGACATTATTGATGGAACTCCAGACGTTTCACACACTGAACAAATCACTTTTATTCTTCGCTTTGTTCATTTCAGCTTCAACAAAAAAAGCTGGGAGGTAAAAGAGCGCTTTCTTTGTGTTGAAGAGATGGAGAAAAAAAAAAGAGTGGATATTGCAGAACTATTTTGTGATGTTTTAATAAAAGTAAGTCTTGACTTGCACAAATGACAACGGCTCAAATATGGCTGGAATTTAATTTTTCAGAAAAATCCATTAGCCCTCTATATTCATTGTAGTGCCTGTAGTCTTAATTTAGTTGGAGCACATGCCGTTGAATCTTGTGCTGAGATGAAGACTTTTTTCGGTAATATCCAAGCTCTCTACGTATTTTTCAGCTACAGTCCGGCTAGGTAGAAGATTTTGCAAGAATTGACTGGAATCTCTTTTCACAAGCTTTCCGATACCAGGTGGTCAGCTCGGATTACCGCTGTTAAGCCAATAGCAAAACAACTACGGAAAATAATTACTGCCCTTAATCGTACTATAGAGGATCTTGACCTTACTGCTGACATGCTAAATCAAGTTAAGTCTTTGATAAAGTTTTTAAATCCTTTGAAACTGTTGTACTTCTGACCTTTTACTCCTGGAAACTCATTGAGTCTTTTCAACCAAATACATTCAAAGAGTCTGCAGCCTATTTTTCCATATGTATGCATCTTAATTTAAATTTTTAATACAATGCCAGTATCTGTTACAGAGGGTGACCGATCCTTCAGTAAACTTAAACTGATAAAGAATTATTATGGGACAAGAATGCTTTTCGGATCTCATGATGCTTTCAGTGGAAAATGAGTTAGCTAAGACTCTATCGTATGATGATATAATAACAAATTTTGCCGGTAAAAAAGCAAGAAAAGAGTGTTTTATATAAACTGTTTTTTCTTATTTGAGTTTCAAAAGAATGTCTTAATGCATTTATGTTGTAATTGTGTTGCTTAGTTGTATTTTTTTAAAGACGCAATGTTGAAAATATTGTCGTAAAATGATTTTAACAGAAATAAACCACAATTAAGAAAATTCATTTAAAACCATGTGTACTCATATATATGCAAGATTGCATTTGATAAAGTTTTTTTTTAAAATAATGTTTCTTTAAATGGGCGCCTACTCAACGTTATGCTTTGGGCGCCATAAAAGCTCTCCTGATGCTAACTAATAATACTTGGCTCTGCCATGAGATCGCTTTCGAATATTGGGGCAGATTTTTTGCATATGCCTTAAAATGACTAAAAGCATGTGTTTATAGCACTCAATACCGAATAGCTTCTTTAGTTTTAGCGGAATGTTTGGTATTTGGTATACCATGAATATTTAGTATACCAAGAAAATATTTGGTATACCAAATAATAAAGTATTATACCAAAAATAGTAAAAAAAAATAAAATAAAATATTATACCAAAAAAATATTGGGTATACATAGAAAATCTGGATGGGAATGAAAAAATGTATTTTGGACTTGGTGAAACTGCATTAAACATTGTTAAGCTAATCATACGAAATTTTCTCATCGAAAATAAAAAAGTGCGAATTAAATGATAATTATTTTTATTTAAACGTACGGTAATCGTAGACCAGTGAAATAAATAAACTATCAGTTAATTGATTAAATGATCAGGAAACTACTTGAATTAATAGTAAATTTTTTTTTTTTTTTTTTTTTTTTTTTTTTTTTTTTACCATAAGTAAATTTTTTTTTTTTTTTTTACCATAAAATGTAAAATTTTAAAAATATAAAAATGATTTTTCTTTAAATTGATAGATTGTTTGCCGAACTAAAGCTTTTAGTCGATCTATGAACACATTCAGCATGTTCTACCAATTAAAGTCAGTCAATGAATGTACACTCCCTGTGTGTTTTACCTATATAAGGTTATTATTAACGGTATTTCTATAATAAAAATCTTTTCGTTTTATTTAATTTATATTTTATAAAAATTACTGGTATCTAAATAAAAAAATACCGCTGGTTTTATTTAAACTATAGATTATTTAATATAGTCTGAAATATAAAAACGTTACTGAGCTGTCTAAAAAGGTATGGAGGTTAAAAGAAGGTGGAATAAACCCCCTACAATTAAAATGAAAATTTTAAAACTTTTTAGATTTTGCAATTCCATAATCATAAAAATTCTTTTTTTATATATATTGGAGAGCAGTGATACTTTTGAATCTCAAAGACTTTGCGAGTTTTACTTTTTATTACGTATTTACTATAATTTTATTACATTCTTCTTTTAGCGTTTTTACTTTATCCCAATCAATTTCTTCTCTACAGTCTTTTTATGGACAGCTTTAGCAGACTGATAATTACCTTACATTAAAAATTTATGGTGTTACGGAATTCTAGTTCTCACTTGTAATTTTTATTTTTGCGATCAACTGTTTCACTCACATACATTCTTAAGCTATTACAGTCAATAAAAAAAAAATCTAGGTTTGCTTTTTTACGTGAGCCTTTGTTTGTTTCTTGATTTTAATATGTTCCTAAATTGTGACTATTATTAAAAACGGTACGTTAACCAGTATTCAAGAATATATTTTTCTAAGTTTTTGGCACCATAAGGTAAGGAGATATACTGCAATCGTAAACAACGAAAGCCGTTTTGATATTTATAAACTTAAAAACAATAAAAAAATTAAACAATTAATTTAATTATTAGAATTAATTTTATTGTATTATATTGTTGAAAAATTAAATGTTTTCTGTATTAAAATAACTTCACCATGGGTGGACAACCTTATACTATGTTAGAAACTATGTGTTTTTTTGTTGGTAACGATATATCTAATTTTATATGTTATATCTGATTTATTAATCATTTAGTTAATAACGATTTTTATAAACTATACCATTTTATTGTAAATGGATTGACAGCATGACAATAATTATGTGAAGAAAAACCTGGCAAAACTGCCGATTGCAAGCGGGCTCAAAAAAAAAAAAAAAAAAAAATTCTGGGTTGGAGATATGCAAAAAATGTTTACAAGACTTGTAATTAATCAGATTTTACTATTGAAAAAATAGTGTTAAAGCTATCAACGGTGGACACTTTTTCCATAAACAACATAATTCATTAGAAAACCATTGTCTGAAAAAGGCATGGCGTTATTAAAGTTCCATCCCATGTTATAAATATTTTTAAAAAGAAGCAATATGATTTAGCTAAACAAAGTGTGTTTTTGGAAATAAATAAAAAACATCTAGTAGGTCTTTAAAAAATCAATATTGTTTAAATATAATTTGCATAGATCAACAAAGTTTCGAAACCTGAAGATTACTCTTATAACTGGGCCACTTCTTGCACATAAATTGTGGATTTAGTAGAAAAGAAGTTATTAGATTTCAATTTATAAATGAAAATGTACATTATAGCAGGTGTAACGGACGGAGCATCCGTAATGAAAAAATTTGGAATGTTAAGCGGTCATCAGCTGTATTATGGCCATGGACCTCATTATGCAGTGTTGGATGTTTTTTATATAAAGACTGACGAGTTATTCAGCTCAATAAGCATTCCATTCATTAACGATTTACAAAGTAGCGTAAATAATTCCTACATAATGGTTTGATTGGCTAGAGGACGATTTGGAAAGATGATAATATGTGTAAGAGATTGAGAAAGACAAAAGTTGTGGGCTTTAACGTCTGCAGTGTCATTGACGTTAGAGCCAAGCCATTCAGTGCGATGAGCGTAAAGTCACTAACAACAACCATATAGATAACCATCAGCATTAAAATCAAAAGATGAGATTCCAGACTCAAATTATTCTCAAAAAGAAAAAAAAAAGTCTTGTTAACTTTGCAAGAGATGAGACTCAACAGAAGAAAAATTACCACGAATTTTAGTGAATGATAGGTTTTGAGAACTTGGTGAAAAAGATGGTTTTTTGTGTTTTATAGTTTCGGTCTTTCGTCTTTTTTAAATTTGTTACTAAACTTGACTCAAAGCACAGATAGTACTCAGTACACTATCTATTAGTCCAAGTAATCCCTCATTACTATTAATAAACCCTATGCCGTAATAAAAGACTCCTATTGTGGCATCGAAATTGCACAATTAAAATACGAACAGGGACACCATCCATGCACAACATGGCACTGTTAATACTCTAATACTTTACAGCTGTTGATGGAATAAACCTCTATGAGAGATACTACAGAGTTTTGGAAACCTAACAATACATACAGTTAATAAGATAATAAATCCAAAGATATGTGTATCTGTGTATGTGAATAAGAGTATGTAAATATGTATGTATGTGTATATGTATGCATGGATATATGTGTATGTTTGTATATATCTATATATACATATATATATTTTATATATATATATATATATATATATATATATATATATATATATATATATATATATATATGTGTATATATATATATATATATATATATATATATATATATATATATATATATATATATATATATATATATATATATATATATATATATATATATATATATATGGGCGCCCGCAAGGGGGGGCAAGAGAGGGCAATTCCCCCCCCCCCTGTATTTTCTGAATATAGAAAAAAATCTTCTTGTTTGTAACGTTCTTCATGCCATAAAGTTTGTTACTAAATTTTTTGTAAAAAATATCTTTTAGTACAGTTTTGGAAAAAACCTAATTAAGTTTTTTCCGAATTAATTAATTGCTTATTTGTATGACAAACACGATATTTTTCAATCTTAGCATGTTTCGTAGTTTACACACTACATTTTCAATCAAAAAAAAAAAACTTTATGTGGAGGCTCTGTGCAAAGATTACAATGACGTATTATCATCTTCATCTTTTTTGGAGCCAATGCCTGTTTAATATACATTTAATAAAGATCAATAAAAAAAATGTGAATATTTTATACACAAAAACGGTGCTGACAAGTTTAAATTGTCTTATTTTTTCCACGGACATATAATTTTTTTCTTCTCTTTATTTTATATCTTACATATCTTGATTTTTACATAAAAGATAACAGGAAAAAAAGCAATAACAAAAAATGTTTTGCCCATCCTTAGAAAATTTATATATATATATATATATATATATATATATATATATATATATATATATATATATATATATATATATATATATATATATATATACACACACACATAATAAGGTTATAACGGGTCACAACTAAAATTTTGCCCAACTTTTAAAACAAGATATCTCAGTCATTTTACAATTTTTTTTAAAACGGTTTTTTGCATTTTATAAACAACAATTTTAAGTGTTAGAAAAAATGTCTTTTAAAGTTTTTTCGATTCCATTCCTTCTGACAAAATCGAGTCTTTTGTGTACCGAGCTGAAGGTGCGGTGTATAAGGTCTTTGTCCAAAATTACGAAGGCAAAGACTGACTCTAGCTTTGAGTTGAGTGATAGTTTTAGCCTGCCAGTCCTTCTCATACACTTTCTGCTTCAAAAATCCCCAAAAATCCTCAATTGGCCTGACTTTCGGGACGTTTGCTGGGTTGTCTTGTTTTTGTACAAAATTGACTTTTTTGTCTCTGAGGTCGGCGTGGACTGAGTTTGCATAGTGGGAGCTAGCTAAATCGGGCCAGAATACGTATTTACCATTCCTATAGTATTTGTTAATAAAAGGAATCAACCTCTTTCGTACGGTAAATATATTGATTTCAATAGCAATCAATATATTTACCTCACTCGTCACGGTAAATATATTGATTGCCAGGCCAGACTTGAAAAATTTGACACTACTCATTCCTCGAGGTGAAACTGCCACCCAAACAAGTAGTTTTGACTCGTATTTTGCCTTCATTTTGTTCTTCACATCAGTAGGAGTCTTTTGAATATCATCTGAGTAAAATCGGTTATTCCCAGCCAAAGTTGTGTTGGAAAGAGTGAAGTACGATTCATCATCCAAAATAAAATCGACATCACGAAATTTGAGGAAAAGTCGTCCACACTTTGGCCTTGCTAACTTGACTTGTAAGGCTGTCATCTTTGGTTTGACGGTGCGTTTTAGACATCTGATATTTGTTCTTTGCAATAGCATCTTGAAACGTATTGCTGAGTCGTTTTTAGCTTGCTAGCTACTCTTTTCTGTGAGCAGCCCTTCCGATGATTGAAGAAATTTTTCATCTTACGTATGTTGTTTACAGTCGCTATAGTGGTCGGAGGACCGCTTCCTTTTTTCCTAGTTAGTACTTTATTTTGTTCCAGCATGCTAAGCCAATGATTTAAAGTCCTTTTTGGAGCTCCCATGCTGATAAATTTATCAAAAATATGTTTTCGCCCCAGTCCATGGTTTTTTTGATAGTATTTATACAAAATGGATTTTAGATCTTCATACATTATAGCGTGATATTTTTTGAACTACAAATCATACGAACTATTTAAAAATATATTTGAATAGAGAATGCTTTTGAGTATATTCTGTTAAAATTTTAAAAATATACACAAAGCAGATCTTTATTGACATTATCCCAAAGTTTGGGCAAAAATTTAGTTGTGACCCGTTATACAAATAAGGTTAGGTGTCACTCATAAAGTTAAAAACTAGAAACCTACAAACAAAACAAAAAAAAAAGCTATAAATAATACATAGAAAGAATTTAAAATAAAACAAAGAGGGAAAAAAAAAAAGAAAAAAGAAAAGAAAGAAATGAAAACGAAGCACTAATATACAAAGATAATATTAATGATTGAAATAATAATATAATAAAAATAATAATAATATTAATAATAGAATGAATAAAAAAACATTACAAATAGTAACTATAACATGATAACTTTACTAAAAATTATAACTAATGATAAAAACTATAGTAAAAATAATTTTAATAAAGTTTATAATTATGACAGAAATTATTAAACATAACAATTGCAAAAATTAGGACAAAAAACTATTAATACTATTGAATCACTATCATTACAAATAATATTAATTTATAAAACAAAGGTAAATTAATGATAATAGTAAATTAGTAGAGTTAAAAAAGATAGTATAAAATAAAAGTAATAATAGTTTTATAAACACAGTAATATAAAAAAAGCAATAATAATAAAAGATAAAACTAATATTCATTAAATATATACTCAAATAAAAATTTCCTCATTTGGTTTCTATGTATCTGTGAAGGTAAGTGTATATGTGTGTTTGTATTTGTATGTGTGTATGTATTTAACTAATATTCGATTACTATTATTTTTGTTATGATTATTGTAATTAATTTACTTTTTATTTTTATCATTATTATTCTTATTGTTATCATTGTTACTACTACAACTTTTATTATTATTATTTTAACTTCTACAACTTTTAATGTTCGTTTTGCTGCTGCTGTGGACGATTAATATTACTATTGGCATTAATGATATATTTATTAGCTTTTATTTGTAAGGTTTTTGCTTAAGATTATTACATGTACTATTTGAAAACTTCCGGGAACGAACAACTATTTCAAAAATATATTGATATTGATTGATATATTGACATATTATATATAGATATTATGACATTTTCATTTTTTTTTAAATTGTAACACGGTCTAAGCACTAAATGATGAGCAATAGTGTCATAAACCATTTACTTATAATCAAACATCAAATATCGATTTTAAATTAGTCATACCTTTAAAATATGCATTTAAAGTAGTTGGGAAAAAAAATTAGATTAAACTTAAGATTTTAGCAAAATGGAATAGTTGACTAGAGTCGTCATAATGAAAGCGAAATTTCCTCAACACCTCAACCGTAAATGCTACATTATTAGGCAAAAGTAGTTAGGCACTTAATCAATTAAGAGAAACCTGTTTCATTGGATTTTTTTGGAAAAGAATATAGTTAATGCCATTTAAATTTTTTTTTAGACAGACTTCCGTACGACAAGCGGATTCAGTGTTCATGCTGTTAATAAAAAGCAAAAATGAGTTTTTCATTCAACTGCAAAGTCCTATAGAAAGTCAAGTGTCTTTTTTTTTAAATGTTCCGAATGTAAAAACCTTAAAGGGACTCATCCTTTTCAAAACAGCGGAAAAAAAATAATATTTTTAAAATTTTAAATTTTTCATGTTTTTAGTGTTTCAACACTAGTTTTAGAACCTAATTCTAATTTTGTTGCTAATGATGCAAAATAACTTTAATAATTTAAAAACCGACAACATGGGTTTTAAAGTGGAGGGGGGGGGGCACAATAATCAATTTGTAAAAAAAAGACCTCTATATCAAGAACTTTCTTTTAAAAAAAAGTATGTGGAGGGGGGGGGGGGGGGGGGAGAGCGTACCCTCTGGCCCCACCTGTGTTGTCGGCCCTGGTTTTTTTAGTTAAACACAAATTCTAATAAAGCGTAATTCGTTAAACATTTTTTACTCAGAACTCTACCAGCAGTTTGGGTTTGCATAATAAAAAAACAAAAAACTTAAATAAAAATGGAAAAATAAATATATATTTAATATATATTTGTATTAACGTATATACAATTACGTGACACACGCATATATCAAAATTTCATGAAAGAAGTTTATTACTGCAGAAAAAATATTGCCTATCGAAGGCATGGTATATATCTTATATTAAAAATCGAATTCGTAAATGAACTAATCTATAGTTCAAATCTCATATTATAATCATCTTGTTGTTGTAAATCAGCAAGTAGATTATCTGTTGCTGCTGTAAGCTCAATATCTTCCATTTTAAAAGTTCCATCTTTATAACAGTCAAACTCTCGAATCTATATGTATATATATATAAAAAGAAATTGTTATTACAGCTTAAGCCTTATAATTTTTATAATAAAAATAAAAATGAATTTTTTTTAAAAAAAGTCTAATAAAAACAAGATTTATTGTAAAATTATTTTATACCATGTTACTACAGAGGCAACAGAATATTATTTTACTTAAAAAAAGTCAATTTATTTCAGAAAATTTATAACAAATAAAAAAACAGGCTACCTCTGTAGTAACATAGTCCAATCAATCAATCTTTATGGATACACAAAAACAATGATCTAAACATTTTCTTCTCTTTTCTTGGTTTTTAACTTACAAAATATATCATTTATTTGATATATGCAAAAAAATTGAAGAAATTTGAAAATTATTTTATGTAATATAAAGATTTAATGAAAACATTGTTTGTTTTTTTTACCCCTGAAAAGCTTAGAGCCTCTTGATGAAGTGATAAGCATATTGGTTTCAGTTGATTTTAAATGTATATAATGCTGTCTACTTTTTAAAACATTTAAAATAAGCATTTTAATTGTTAACACTAATTAATTTTAGATGACAGTTACAGAACAGTGATTAACCTCTGCCCCAGTTCTTAAAGTTGTAAAATTTGAAACCTCACAATAACAAAATCAAAATTTTTTGAAAAATTTAATACCTGAATTTCTTCTTCTTCGTCTTGTTCCTCTAGCTCATCTTCTTCATCACTTCCATCAAATTCCTCAAAGTTAATGCGCGATATATCTTTATGTGCAACTCTTAAACGTTCTTCAAAAGGTTGCTGTTCTGAAGATTGTAACATAACTTTACTAAAGCTTTTTTTATTTTGAAGCTCAATTGAAGATTGCTCCTCCACAGCAACACAATATAGAGAACCATTTTCATTCACAACTATTGTAGATCGACCTATATATATATATATTTTATATATATATATATATATATATATATATATATATAT
>NC_061170.1:13678097-13738097 GCF_022113875.1 Hydra vulgaris
AGAGTATGTCAACTTAAAGAAAAAATGTATTATTTTTTTAATTTTATTTTATGTTTATTTTAATTTTTTCATGTTACCCACAGAATATGAACTTGCACAGTACATGAAATTTATTGAGTACATGACATTCATTAAGGATTTTCCTTGAATGTGGTGCTCCACATGTTTTGCAATCTGATAATGAGAGAGTAATTACTGTTGTAATGATAACGAGAGGAACTCTACAAGATTTCTCTTCAGCCTGGTATAATCTTGATAAATGAAAGACTTAAGCATCCTCATTCACAAGACTTTGTTGAAAGACATAATGCTACTCTGAAAAATTCCTTTATAGCTTGGATGAGAGAAAAGTCATATGCATGGAGTACAGGAATAAAATTTGTTTAGTGAAAGATAAACATCACATTTCCTGAAACAATAAAAACGGAGCCATATAAAGCTTTTTTGGAATCAAATCAACTTGGGTTGAGTATCAAAGTTGGGATCAAATACGCTAGTTCTAGATTGCCTAAAACTTAAATATTTAATTAGCTAATTTTAATACATTCTACTAAATATATTTGTTCTTAATTTTAAGGAAAATTTTGAAAATAGTTCATATCTCTTAAACATTTTTATTTAAAAAAGTAAAATGAAAAAAAAATCGACTTAGTTATATTATTATAGCATCTTACAAAAAAATATTTCTTTTAATAAATTTTTAAACTGTATTTTTAACTTAATATGAAGTAATTTAGCAATTCTCAAGAAGAGACAGATACAGTAAAAAGATGCAACTTTGCAGAATGACAAGTCCAGCAAAAATAAATTGATGAAACTAAAGATTAGAGAAACTAGATTGTTTGAGCAGCCATGATAAAATTTGTAGAAAAGAGAAAGAGATGCAATCTTACAACAATTGGACGAAGGCTCAAGCTTGTCAGATAGAGCAGTTCCAACTACATTTACAATGGGTTTTGGAACTTGTCTAGAAGAGAAAGAGCATTATTAGAAGAACAAGCCTTAATATGACAACAGAATTCCATAAAGGGATGAATAAGAGATTTGAAGAAGTAGAGAATGGGATCAGGAATAAGAAAGTGGCAATCATGATGAAAAGAAGCAACCATAGCGGTCCTAACTTTGCAATGGACTGTATATTGGTTTTCATGAGAGGTTATTAGTGAACAATAATACAAAAAGAACAATAATAAAAAAAGTAGAGGAGTCATTAAGAGGGTTGCTATTTATCAATGCAAGAATGTCAACAGTATTGTGATAATAGTTTGCATTAAGTAACAAAGTTTTGAGTTAAAACTCACAAGCTACTGCAAGTTCCAAGCTATCACAGAAGAGATATCAGATTGGAGGTTGGCTGCTTGTTCTAAATGATCAAAAAGTAAAGACTTTCTGTCAAGACGGGAGTAAAATGTTGAGTTATCAGTAAATACAGCTACTTTAGATGTAAGATTGTCAGGAAGATCATTAATGTAGATAAGAAACAATACAGGACCAAGGATAGATTCTGGTAGTACTCCAAAAGAGTAATGGTCTTTAAGGATGACTTAATTTATCTACATCTTTACTACAAAAAAGAGTAAAATTTAATTATGAAAAAGCAGAAAAAAACAAAGCGCATAATTTATAAAATGTACAGTATACATTTCTATTAACTGTATATATAATCATAATTGTGCATTTTGTGCGTAATTATAATACTGCACATATATTTGCACGCTCAATGAATTGTGCAATGCAATCAACCAATTCATAGATTGAACAAATATTTATCAATTTCATGAACTGTACAATTTCACCAATTGTGCATAACATAAACATGAAAATAATAATAATAATAAAAGATAAAAAAATACATTTGAGTGAGTCTTTTTTGCAACTTTCATCATTCGAAGAAAAAACATGGTATGGTACAAGTCTAGTAACAGCATCATTTAAAGATTTAAATGGATGTTTAATATCAGGAGAAACAACATGGGTTTGATCTTCAGTCAAAACATGTTTCCATCTAAAAATTCAATTTATTAAGAATAAAATAAAAAGAATTTATCAAACACTTTGATAAAATAATAAAAATTTACTTTTTAGTTAATCTATGTTCTTGCTGTGTAGCAACTTCAATAGGTGCAGAGCGTTTTACTGAACGAATCTACATAAAAAAAGAGTAATCGGTTTCACCATTTTCATTTTCTTCAATACACAATGTTTCCTAAAGTTAGGTAACCACAACATACTACATCTTTATTGTTAACACAATTGTCATTTTCTTGATGGTTAACACAAGCATTATGATAAATATGTAATGCATAACTTCTATATATACAAATAAAATGCTCATTGTTCTTGAAAAAAAGAGGATAATAAATTAGTAAACACTCTTATCTAATTTTTTTCTTTGACAGCTTGTTACTCCATAAGCATCAGGAAGAAGCATGATAGTATGATAGCTTCTTCCTGATGAACCAGCTGATGGAAAAACAAGCTGTCAAAGAAAAAAAAAAAAAATAAAATATATATATATATATATATATATATATACAGGCCTTGTGATGAATAAAAACTGAGCGACGCATAAGCACAACGTGATTTTTGACGTCATTAAATTCTTTTTATTTGCTTTTCATAATTATCGACATTAACTGCACCAATTTACTTAATTACCGCAAAACTACTTTAAATCATTTATGTAGAAATGTTATTATTTAAAAATGTTTTGGAATGTTTCGTTTTTTAAAATGTAAAAACATTTTTTTATTATCTCGACGTTTGACACGTTTTGCCTATACTAAACGAATAAAAAACATAACTAAACATTATTTTAAAGTTTTTCAAATAATTATTTTTTCTTTTTAAAATGTCAGCGAGTAATAAACTGGAAATTTTAATATTGTACGATTAAAAACTGTGCAATAGCTAATATTTTTACTAGCGATTTGATATACTATTTATTTATTTATTTTAATTTATTTTCATAAAGCAGTTAATAAAGCACAATCACTCCTATTACTAAAAAGATTTTAACGAACGTTTTGAATAGATTTTTAATGTTTACAAGGAATTTTATTTTTGGTAAAATGAAATAAAATGTTAGAATAAAAATCTTATAGGTATAAAAGACATATTTCAGCGAAAAAATTATTCTTAAAATTTATTATCAAAAATTATTTGAAAAACTATTGGCGTTCTATTTTTTAGCAGCTGTTCTTGAGCACGCTTCGTTGAGTTTCGGTAACTTTTAACAAAAAAGCGACTGTTATTATTTAAGTAATTTTTTTCGAGTTACTTTTTACAAAAATTTTAATAACTGTACTTTTTTATTGAATCAAGTAGAATACATTTTAATATTAATTTTTTTATTTTTTTTAATTTGCGCTTACCAATTTTTAAAATGTTCCCTGGAAATAACTCTTAAATACTTTAAATACGTTTAACAGTTAATAAATATTTTTAAATCTAAGGAATAATTTTAAAACCCCCACCAACAAACCCCCGTCAAATAATTATTTAAGTTAAAAATCTAAAACTAAAAGAAAGTATTTTTGTTCAATTTTATTGACAACTTGGCTTTTGCTGAATAATTTTATTAAAATGTTAGCTTAAAAAGATTTAAACTTTTTTTTAATCTGAATTTTTTGTACTTGTAAATAATGAGCATATTTAATTTTTTTGTAATTCAAACTTTTATATCAACTGCGTGCGGTTTTTAAAATACTTTATTAAATGTTAAAATAATTGTAAATTACTTTATTAAAATTCCGTTCAAAAATATCTTTAAATATTCTCAAACAAATTTTTTTTTGCTCGACGCAAATAGCCCTAGCTACACGCAAAATCGCTCTTGGACGACGTAAAATTTACATCGCCCGACGCTTTATCGCAAGGCCTGATATATATATATATATATATATATATATATATATATATATATATATATATATATATATATATATATATATATATATATATATATATATCTTTTCTGCATACTTAAAAACTTTTCACCTTAATTATTATGAAAGAAAATACTTAAATCTAACATCTTTCTACCTTTGGAAAGAAAATGATCTTTTTACTACTTTAGATGCACAGAATAACCTAATTGATTATGAAAACACTTAAGATAATCAAAGGTTCAAGTCCTCCACCTGGGTAGTAAATAATTTTTTTTTTGTTAAACTTACAAATTATTAGGAAATAATTTTTGAAAATTGTTCAAAGTATTTTAAACATTTATTAACTACACTTTAGTAAATTCAATTTTAGTAGTTATTACTGTTTTGAATAAATAGTAGTTAAATGTTTAAATACTTTATACAATTTTAAAATATTTAAACATTTAACGTATTTACTAGAAGAGATAATTATGGTAAACATAATTTTAAAAACGTTATATTTTTTTGATTAAAAAACATATTATATTTTAAAACTTTATACAATATTATAGAGACTTTATATTAACATTATAGAACTTTATACAACATTATCGAGATTTAAATGTTTAATGGTGCTAATTTTTTTCAGAAATTATGAAAAATTATTTTAGTTAAGTAAAATTATAATACTTAAGTAAAATAAGAACAAATTACTTAAGTGATTTACACCTTTTAAAAACTGTACGTTTTATAACAAATGTCATCCTTAGAAACGGAAATTTATTTTCACAAAGGTTTTAGGATATCAAGATAACATAAAAAATTTAGATCAAAAATCTGTAAAAACCCTAACTGAAAAACTTTTTTTTTCACTATTTTTAATAAAAAGGCAAAAGAAAAATTAGAAAAATTAAAATATTTTTAAGCGCTTTTTTTTGTACGGGTTCGTCCCATACCGCTCCAGCGGTACTAAAACAGGTTTGGGTTTGTCCCTGATATGATACTTAATTTCTTTCTTTTCTTGACATTTGTATAAATAAATTTAAATATATTTTTTTATTATTATTACTTTTTAAATTTGTAATAGTGTCTTTGCAATTAATGATTTTTTATTTTTAAAAAGTTAATGAGCAACAAATAAAAAATATAACTTATTGCAAAAATAATAACTCTATTTAATTACTTTAAAGAATTTTGTTGTGAAAATGCACCATATATTCCAAGTAACATTTATTTAAAATTCTAAGTACTATTTATTAAAAAATATATATATGCGCTTTCACTTGTTTTATGAAAAAAAGTTTATAGTACTCCTTGTGAAAATTTTTGATGCAGCCTAAAAAACGTTTACAAGGAATTTAATTTTTAGTAAAAAATGAAAAGTAGAATGGAAAACCAATAAAAGAATTACAAATAAAAATAAACTAATTTTTTTTTAAAGAAAAATGAAACTTTATTATCAAGCAATTTTGAGTAATGCTATTAAACAAAATTGAAATAGATATTAAATTTTCTTATTTTAGTTTTATATCAATTTGTTTTATTTGTAAATAACTTATAACAAACATTTATGTCATTCAAACTTTAGTAAATTTTTTTTAAAATAATCATCATTTAAGAGATTTATTTTTAAACAAATGAAAAAAAAATATTTTTGCTACTGATAAACTGTTTGTTTAATAATAATGGGGATAGGTATCACAATATAATACTTGCTTCTCTGAAAAGACTTTTGCTATGACAACAAAAACAAACACTTTGTATGATATACAGGCCTTGGTGGGAAGAAATGAGTGCGAGAGCGGCAAAAAGCTCTCCTAAAACAAACATGGCTAGCTATGCGGGCTGCTTCTCTAAACAGCTTCTAAGGAGAGCATTTGGTTTTTGCGAGAGCTACCTCAATACCACAATAAAAAATAAAAACTATAATAAGCATATTAATTCTATTAGATTGTATATATTTTAAAAACTTAAATATTCTTTTCAAACATTTTGAAAGTATTTTTAAAACGCAAATAAACATTATTTCCCTTTAAGAAAAATAGGAAGAAAAAAAAATTATTCAATTATATCAGAAATTATTTCAGCAATTGTAAAAATTAAGCATGGTTTCTTTTAAAGTAATTGCAAATGCATTCATTTAAAGTAAAATTTTTAATGCTTTTGTTAACGCATGCAAAAACCATGCTAAAACATAAATTTTATTCTTTAATAGCATACTTAGGGGTCGTCCATAAAGTACGTATGCTTTTTTTTATTCACCCCCCCCCAAGCATTTTGCAGTATGCTTTTTTGAGTACCCTCCATCTCCCTTAAAGTACCTACGCTTTTAACCTATTTATCTAACATTTTATGATATATTTTTTAATTTAGAGTCTCAATTCTTTCATAATTGACCCACTGCCCTCCCATCTCAAATACGCCATTTGCAGACCCCTCTTCCCCTCCGAGCGTACATACACTATGGATGATCCCTTAGTTATTTTACTTCATGGTAACGCTATTGAAAAAAATAGTCATTTAAAGTCTTTAAAATGTGTTTTAAATTTTAGTAACTAATTGTTTTTTATTATAAAAGCGTGTTTTTTATAATAAATAAAAAGCATAATTGTTTTAATCGCATTTGGAATAAAAATTACTGAAATAATGCATCTGTTTTTAAAAATTTAAGGCAAACAAAAATGTATGCATCAGGCTTGGTCGGGAAGCGGGTGCGATCGCACTCGATATTTGACCACGGAAATTATATTTAGTTGCGAAAAGCTGGCCAGATTTTTTAGGCGTTTTGAGAACATTTCAAAAACAAGCAAAAAAGCGCAATAAGATAAACTGGACCGATGAGAGAGTTAAAAAAAAGAAAAATAGCTTTTAACGCAAAACTTTAAGCAAAATAAATACAATTAGAGCAAATATTTTTGGAACTCCTCCTAGGCAAAGACTTAAGGGGTAAACAGATTCTATCTGTTGACCAGCCTCGCACCCCTTCGTCATCTATAAGGCTGGTGCAGATGTATTTTTAATACATTGTTTCCAGTTTAGGATGTTGAACGCTGGATCTTCTTGACTCGATTCATGGGTTTTGCTTGTGTCTCTGTTTTTATGACTAGGCAACTCATTCTATTATCTCCAAATGAGGGTACAGCTCTAAAACTCAGTTTTACGGTTCTGAGGCTGGCTGGTAGTCAGGTTTCCCGAACTCTGTGGTAGCTCTCAGAGAGGCTGATTCCATCAACAGCTGAAAAATATCAGAGTACTAACAGAGCCATGTTGCGCATGGATGGTGTCCCTGTTTGTACTTTTGGTGTGCATTGCCAAGGCCACATTGGAGCCCTTTGTTACGGCTTAGGGTTTATTAGTGGAAATGAGGCAATTGCTTGAGCTATAGAACAGTGTACTGAGTACTATCAATGTTTCGAGTCAAGTTCTTTAACAAATTTAAAAATGAATAAAGTAACAAAAACTATAAAACACAAAAAACCACAGCCATCACCAAGTTCGCTAAACCTATCATTCACCAATATTCGTGGTCTTCGAAGTAACTTTTCTTCTGTTGAGTCTTATCTCTTGCAAAGTTCACCAGACCTGCTTGCTCTTTGTGAGACTAATTTGAGTTCAGCTGTCTCATCTTGTGATCTTAGTGTTGATGGTTATCTTCCTTTAATTCGTAAAGACTCCAATAGCTGAATTGTTTGCCAAGAACTTTTCATCAATATCATCTCTTGATGCCACTAGTTGCGTTTTACCTGATATACCCGTCAAACAGGTTGATCCATTGCTCGACATTCGTATCACTCCAGCTTCTGTATCTAAAGTGATTTCCTGCTTAGACTCTTCTACAGCTTGCAGCCCGGACAACATACCTGTTATAGTCTTGCAGAAGTGTTCTCCAAAGCTGTCGTCTATCTTTTCAAAACTATTCAACAAGTGCTTATCAGAGTCTTGTTTTCCAGCCTGCTGGAAAGTAGCATCTGTTATCCCTATCTGTTATCCCCTATTTTTAAAAATTCTGGAGAGCGATCTGACTCATCTAACAACCGTCCCATTAGTCTTCTTCCTATCATAAGCAAGGTTTTTGAATCTTTAATTAACAAACACTTAATCTCTCATCTCGAATCTCATAACCTACTTTCTGATCATCAGTATGGATTTCGATCTTCTCGTTCTACGGCTGATTTGCTATCAGTAATAACCGATAGGTTTTATAGCGCATTAGATAAAGGTGGAGAGGTTAAGGCCATCGCTCTTGACATTTCTAAAGCGTTTGATAAATTTTGGCATGCTGGTCTCCTCCATAAGCTTTCTTCTTATGGTGTATCTGGAAACATCTTTAAGATTATTGAATCCTTCCTTTCCAATCGTAGTATAAAAGTTGTCCTTGATGGACAGCACTCTTCTTCTTATTCTGTAACCTCAGGGGTTCCCCAAGGTTCAATCCTTGGCCCTATACTCTTTTTAATTTACATTAACGATCTTCCAGATATTCTCACATCTAAGGTGGCATTGTTCGCTGATGATACTACCATTTATTCTTGTCACGATAAGAAGCCAACTCCCTCTGATTGCTTGCAGGGGGCATCTGAGCTCGAAAAGGATCTCACTTCTGCTACAGCATGGGGCTCGCAGTGGCTGGTGAACTTTAATTCAGATAAAACTCAATTTTTTTCGCCCAATCGTTATCGCAATAATTTAGACCTTCCTATATTTATGAACGGTAATGTACTCGATGAGTCTCCTACCCTTCATCTTCTAGGATTAACTCTTACTTCTGATCTTTCTTGGAAACCTTATATCAAATCCGTTGCAAAATTAGCATCTGCTAAAGTTGCTTCTCTTTATCGAGCTCGTCACTTTCTTACTCTGGATTCTATTCTGTATCTCTATAAATCTCAAATCCGGCCTTGTATGGAATACTGTTGCCATATCTGGGGCGGATCTTCTAATGATGCCCTTTCTCTTTTAGACAAGATGCAAAAACGCATTGTAAACATAGCTGGACCTGCTCTTACAGCCAACCTTCAACCTCTGTCACATAGTCGTAATGTTGCTTCTCTTTCTCTTTTCTACAAATACTATAATGGGCACTGCTCTAAAGAGCTAGTGTCTCTTGTGCCATCTACTAAAATTCATTCTCGTGTTACTCGTCATTCAATTAAGTCTCATCCTTTTTCTGTTACTGTTCCTAAGTGCTCCAAAAACTCTTATTCGTCTAGTTTTTTTCCTCGAACATCAGTTCTTTGGTTAATAAGTCGTCTTTTAATTTTAATCTTTTCTCTTCCAGTAACTTCCAACACTAATTAGTGGTTGCTTGCAACCTTGTTGGAAGCGAAGATAATTAAAAAAAACAAAAAAAAAAACGTTGCTCTTTTATAATTTTTTTTTTAAAAAAAAAAGCAACATTTTTTGTATATAGTAACAAAGTACTATATACAAAAAATGTAAAACAACGTAAGTTAAAAAATATAAATTTAAAACATTTATTTTTATTTTGTAAACAAATGTTAGTTTAAAACATTTATAGCTTTATGGATGTGACTCCGAGAATGAGCCATTGTATTAAAATAATTGTTCGTTTGATAGTATATTCTTAAAACAATTGATGCTTGAATTCTCAACGAAAACATAACAAAAACAAAAACAAAAAAAAAAGATTTTGAAAAATAATTCAACAGAATACTCTAGAACAGTCGCTTGAATTCTTTAGTAATTTCAGTTATTTATTAATTGAACCAATAGAACTAGTTGTTCGTAAATTTGGCGGGTTTTTTGTGTTCGCGAATATTCTTTATTTATTTTTCCGCACTAAGATGTTTGACAACATTCAAGTTTATATAAGTTTCCATGTACGTCCGTAAAACAAAATCTTTTAAAATTTACGATAAAATGAACTTATTATTTTGCGGACAAACAAGGAAACATACATAAACTGAAATGTTCTCAAAACGCCTGAAAAATCTGGCCGGCTTTTCGCAAGTAAATATAATTTCCGTGGTCAATTATCGAGTGCGATCGCACCCGCTTCCCGACCAAGCCTGATGCATATGCAAAAATATCGAAACTTGACCTTCATTTTTCTGTCTTTTTTTTAAACATAAGTTTGCACTTTTGTAGACACTTTTGCAGACATAACAAGTGTCATTTACCATTGCAAAAGAATGCAGGCATTTCAAGAATTATTAAAAATAATTATTAAAATGACTGCGTTTTTTATTTTAGTTATACTAATAATTATACTTTAGAGAGAAAAAACTATACTTTGCAAGTGAATTGCTCTCGTAAACCGTTTTAGGGGAGTGTGGTTGAGAGAGCCATAAATTGCTCCCGTAAATTATTTTAGGGGAATGAGGCCTGATATATAATATGTGAGGCCTGATATATAATTAATTGACTGATGTGTCTAAATTTATTTGATTGTTTATTTGACTAGGGTCCATCATTCAAATAAAATCCAGTTCATTTTATGAACAGCCTTTTAAACTTTTTTTAAAACAATGACAAGTGGGAATTAGGACAAATGAATTAGAACTCCAAAACTGATATATTGTTAACTAGTCTATGCTTTAAAAAATAATTAATTCCATTACTTTAATACCTTCCTTTGTTAGCATTATTATCATTAGCAAATTTCAAAAATCAAAGTCTCAAACTGAGCAGTCCTAAATCAGCATTGTACTGTTAAACTGTTACAAAATTGTTTACATAAACTGTGTTCATACAGCAGTGTGTTAACATGAAGACTGTTACAAAATTGTTCATAGAAACTGTCCTTAGTTGCTAAATAATAACTGTTGTGAATACTTAAGAATTTAATTATTAAAGTTTGTATAAAAAATATTAACTGTTGTGAATCCTTAAGAATTTTAATATTAAAGTAAAAATTACTTACTTTGTTAGTCATTGTGTTAGTTTTTTTTACTTGTTGAGCCAGAAGTTGTTTTTGCTCTTCTTGTGCAGTACCTGTTGTCGAGTTTTTTAAAATTGAAGAAATTAACATTGTATTTGATAGAGAAGTTTTTTGTAGTTGAGCATTACCTAAACCAGCCATTCCTAATTGTTTTAAAAGTTGGTCTTTTTGAATGGAAGATAAATTACTGAGTTGTTTGTTAAACAAATTGCTAATATCTGTGGTTTTATCATTAAAATTAACAGAAGACTGGCTAGTGGAAGCAGATTTTTGAATAATATTTTGACCAGCAAGAGTTTTACTTGAAGAAACTAGAACAGTTTGTGGAGTAAAAATAGATGAACTTGAAACTAAATTAAAGTTTAGAACAGAGTTACTTTTTATAGAGCTATTTTGATTACTACTAGAAATAATAACATTTTGTTGCTGAGAAACAATTGGCTGAATAAGTTTGCTTTGTTGTATTAACAATGACTTTTGCAATTCGGCTAATTGAGCAGATGACAACTGAGATGCATTTACTAGTTGAGTGGATAAAACAGTATTTCCTCCAGGTAATTGAACAAGAACTGGTCTGACATTTTGCATGGAAACAGATGGATTTATTAGAAAAAATTGATCATTAGAATTATTCGTTAACAATCTACCATTGGTTACTGTGCTTGGTGCTACTGACTTATTAACCATATTTGTAAGGCTTGACAACAACTTTAATGGTGCCTTTTGCTGTGATGTTTGCAACAAATTTATATTTTGAGGTTGAATTTGAAGTTTTGCTTGCAAACCAGGTTGGTTTATTGTGTTACTTATGAACCTTTGTTGCTTTTGTTGCATGTGTTTTTGATTTTCGACCTAAATAAGTTTAACAAAAATAATTTTTTTTATTAAATTTAAAATAAAAGCAAAAATTACATTTTTTATTTATTTAGTTAAAACTAATACTTTTTGTTATTTAGTTAAAACTAATGTCTTTTGTTAATAAAAATTTTTACATCAGTTTTACATCATTAGGGTGTAAACTAGCCCAATGGGGCCCCATCAAAGGCGCTATTCCCAAATGCTCATAAAATAAAAATTCCTAATTTAAAGGTAAAAAAATCCCAACCTCTAAATTAAGTTCACCAAATTAAAGTTTAATAATAATTCTAAAAATTATTGAATATCAATTATTATTAAAAACTAACAGAAAAATAAAATAAGAAATTCTAATTTAATTATTGTGTAAAACTTGAAATAAAATTGCTGTTATTGGTATAACTATGTGATTGCATAACTGCGAAAATGTCTCTTGGAATAAACTTATTTAGTTTTGGGATTTTCCAAGCAATTTTAGGGATTTTCTTGGCAATTTAGACATTTATAATTGTATCCAAAAGAACAATCTTATTATTTCAAAAAAAAATGTTATTGAAGATATATTAAAATTCATTCAGCCAAAAATTTCTGAGTTTAAAGACGTTGATTTTAGGCATGCTGTTCAACAATTTAATTACTGTTATAAAAAAAAGTAATTTCTAGTACCAGTTTGTAATAATCACAAAACATTTTTTGTTTCTAATTTATAATTCAGAGGTGGTCTTTTAAAAAAGTTAGTTGAGAAATGAGAGTGGATAAGTAAAAAATGATTTTAGTCGATGCGATCACATAATTCAGTTAATAAAAATACCTAACAATTTGCTTCTAAAATTCATTTTTCAAACTTTGCAAAAAATTCTTCGCAATGCGTTCCAACAACAGCATTAACTGAATTATGTGATCGCATCGACTAAAATCATTTTTTACTTATCCACTCTCATTTCTCAACTAACTTTTTT
Source organism: Hydra vulgaris (assembly GCF_022113875.1). Taxonomy (NCBI): domain Eukaryota; kingdom Metazoa; phylum Cnidaria; class Hydrozoa; order Anthoathecata; family Hydridae; genus Hydra; species Hydra vulgaris. The sequence continues at coordinate 13,690,682 of NC_061170.1, forward strand.
AAAAGACCACCTCTGAATTATAAATTAGAAACAAAAAATGTTTTGTGATTATTACAAACTGGTACTAGAAATTACTTTTTTTTATAACAGTAATTAAATTGTTGAACAGCATGCCTAAAATCAACGTCTTTAAACTCAGAAATTTTTGGCTGAATGAATTTTAATATATCTTCAATAACATTTTTTTTTGAAATAATAAGATTGTTCTTTTGGATACAATTATAAATGTCTAAGTTTAATAAAACCATATCTAAATAATTCTTATAACAAATATTTTGTATCTAAAAGTTTAATATTATAATATATATGCCGCATGGACTACTAATTCTTGTTAGTAATTAAGTTACTACAAGAGTTAGTAACTAAAATTAACATTAAATAAATTACTGTTGGTGCTAGTAATTAAATTACTAACAACTACCGAAAATATGTTGTTGATAGGCTATGCAAAGTAAGGTATCCATAGCAAACAAACCAATTAACCTCATAAGCATTGTGAAACTCATTTTAATACATAGACCCAATATTATATACTTTGCGCAAATAAAATACTGTTAAAACAACAATGTAAAAATGGGTTGTTGCTATGCAAAATTAACTACCAGATCAACCAAGTTAAAACATATATAAAATTTGAACGGGGGCTTTATTTGAGTTTCCAATCAATGGAAACTCAAATAAAGCATCATATAGCTCAAAGGAATATTAGACAGCGCATGGCAAATTGTGGCTATTATTAGTTATAGAGCGGCAAAAAAAAAAATAAATTTTAATCTGTGATTTTCAAAGTATAACTGAGATAACGTGCAATGACAAATTTATTTCACACAATAGTTTTTCTTATCTCTTAATACTCCAAAATAACATGTACTAATTTTTCATTTTAAAAACGTAGATGTAATTGAAATATCACACAATGTTGATGTCACCAAAATTATTTATTTATATATATATATTTTAGGGTGGCTCTTAAAACAACTTTTTTTGAAATTGTCTGTTGTGTTCTATGTAATAAATTAACACCAAATTAAAAAAATTTTTGAATTAAAAAAATTTTTAGGGGTCACACAAGACCCTTAAATATCAAACAGGTCCTATATATTTTAAAAAAAAAGTTCTTCATATGTATATCATGTTGAGTCTCAAAAGAAGTGAAATTTTATAAAAATTTCAAAAATAATAATAATTTTATATAAAGATTACTAGTTTAAATTTTATGGTTTAAAAACTATTATTTATTAACAAAAAATAAACAATAGCATGCAATCGCATGTGATCGATATTCTTTAGTAATTAAACAACGGCTGTTGTTGTTTTTGCTCAGACTTAACAATTGTAATTTTATTTCGCTATATGATATATGTATAGAGACAATTAATATTAATTATAAAATTGAACTTGCAATAAATGTGAAATATGAAATTTACAAGCTTATGTTGATTATTTTTAAAACTTTATTATTATTTTTCTATTTTTAAAAGATTTCTTTTGATGATACAATTTATTACATGATGGTGTTAGGGTTCGTCTATAAAAGATGTCAAGTAGAATTTAAATTAGAAGTAGAAGATCATCGTCTTTTTTCTGCGAAGATTTTTATTGAACATAAATCGCTATATTACTTTAAACCCCCCTTAATGCCCTCCAGTAAAAAAGAAATATATATTTAAAAGAATACTTTTAAAATGAAAGTGGCAACGATATATTAATATTACAAATAAATCAAATTCTTAATAATAATTAATTAACATATACTGATTACTTTATAATATAAAAATATATAATTCTCAATATATCTTTGGAAATTGAAGTTTAATTTGATACATCGTTGTGAAACCACTTTTAATTTTGTGTTGATTTCAAACTCATCTTCAATAAATGTTACAGACATTATTTTATTTTTGCTGTCCAATCTATCTATGCAAAGCTAAAATGGAAAAGAAGAAAGAATATAAGAAAAAGATCCCACACATTCCTGGAACACATTTCAATTGCAGATATCTCAGGGAGGGGGGCGGATAATTAAGAAATATTTTGACAAATTCCTAATTTCATCAAAGCGCTGTAACAAATTTATTCCTAGTTAACACTCTGATCATATACACAACTTTTTATAGAAAAATACAATAACTTCCCTGAATAAAAAGATTATAAATGTTTTACTTTAATAAGAATGACTATCAAAAATTGTAAAGTCCTTCCCCCTCCAATTCCCCACCTACCCCCCTAACCCCAAAGAAACAACCAGCTATTCGTTTTGATTTTTTTTTAAATACTTTTTAGAGTATTGATTCCCATCAAACAAAAATATATACTTTTATTATTTATATTTTTTTGTGTGTTAACATCTTTATTTTAATTATAATTAATGTCACAATTTGAAAAATACATGATTTTCTAAGCTTTAAAAACTTTAGGTAAAAATAATGATACTTCTTATTGAAAATATATTAAATATGATTTGTAATGATAAAATTTTTCTGTTGAAACACAAACAATCAATTTGTTTCTATAAAAATAACTACATAAACTAGACAAATTTGCAACCTCCGTGAGTGACTTCTTTACATAAATGTGTGAACAACATTTAAACGATTGCTGTGATTCTGTAATACATAGTCCTATAACTTTCTTAAAGACTTAAATAATATATAAAATATTATTAAAAAAAAACTTAATACGATTAAAACTGAGAGATTAATTTAAAAATGATTTGATTTCAAAAAAAATTGATTCTTTGTTAACATCAATAAAGCATACCATTTTTTGTTTACAAAATATTTATATAGATATAATAATTGATTTAAAAAGTTTATAACTGTAAATCTGATTAGGTTGAATTAAAAAAAGCTAAAACAGTTTAAGTTTACAAAAAATTATAATTAAAAGTCTCACTTGTTGAATCAACTGCTGCTGTAGAACAAAAAGTTCATTTTGTTGCTGTTTTGCTTGTTCAAGAGCTTGTTGTTGTACTTGATTTTTAATAATAGCAGTATGCTGTTCCTTAAAAATTATGTTTTACTTAAAAATATATAGTTTTAAATATACAAGTTTTATATAACATTTCATAAATTATGTTTTAGTTAAAAATATATAGTTTTAAATATATAAGTTTTATATAACATATATATATATATATATATATATATATATATATATATATATATATATATATATATATATATATATATATATATATATATATATATATATATATATATATATATATATATATATATATATATATAATGTTATTATATACCCTCTCTCAACACTTTAACTCCCAAACACGAACCTTGACAAACAAGGCTACTGCACAGATAAACAAGTTAAGTGTGGTATTACCAGGGATGTGATGAGGACGTGATGGGGATCGATTATGTAAACAAACAAAAAAGTTAAAGAGGAGATTTTACACAGTGGCCGGTGTTGTTTTTTTTTATTTTTTTCAAAGAGTTTAAAAAAATTCATAAAAATTATTAGTTTTAAAAAGCGTTTTACAAAGAGTTTCTTCTAATAATTTTTTTAAATTGCGCTTTTCTCGAAATATGTAATTAAGGCCTTTTGAAAAACGGCTGCAGTATATCAAAAACAAAAAAAAGAAGCGATTTAAATGAAAACTTTAGAAGATTGCTCATAATGAAACAAGTTGATTAATTAAAATTAAACATATATAAAGTAGAAAAATAAGCCTGCTGTAAATGTAACTCCTAACAAAAATAGAAAATTTATTTTGATTAAAATTAAATGACAGAATGTAAGGACCGTTTTTTTTTTTTTTTTTTTAGCCGCACCTAAATTCCCAATTTCCCAAAAATGCTGTATGAAATTTTTTCCTGGGTAACACCCTGCTTATATACTTTATGTGTGGCTATATATATATATATATATATATATATATATATATATATTTAAACAATTTAAAATGTATTCTACTAAAAGAGTGCTCAATGTTCTTAAAAGAACAGAGCAATTACAAATTAGTAGAAAATCACTTAGCAAAATTTTTTCTCCATTAACACTGTGTTTCATCAATTAAGACTTATCAGAAATGCATTTCTGATGAGTCTTTATTGATGAAACACAGTGTTAAATGAAAAAAAATTTTGCTAAGTGATTTTCTACTAAATTATATATATATATATATATATATATATATATATATATATATATATATATATATATATATATATATATATATATATATATATATATATATATATATATATATATATATATATATATCATAGATGAGTATTTGACTTTATGAAAATCCTGGAAATTTTTTTCTGTGAAAATCCTGGAAAATTATTTTATTAAAAATTGATCGTATTAACTGATATCAAAAACTTTCGTAAACTTTTAAAATGGAATTTAAATTATTTTACTTTTTACAAAAAGGAATTTTTATTACTCAAAAATTAATTTAAATGAATAAAAAAAATTAAAAAATTGTTACAAAAATTGATCTCGTGAAAATTTTATTTATAGAAAACATATTTGTTTAAATGCAAAAGTTGTCATACTAAAAATTTTATGTAAAAGTATATAAACTTTTTTTCAAATTAATAACAAAAAAAATCTGGAAATTTCTGAAAAATTAAAGAAGTTTTAAGTGGATTTCCGGAATTCCCAGAATAAAATCATCAATGATATATATACATACATATATATATATATATATATATATATATATATATATATATATATATATATATATATATATATATATATATATATATATATAAACTATGTTAGTTTATTCTACAAATAAAGTGCTTAATGTTCTTAAAGAACAGAGTACTCTATTACTCACTCCATATTGAAGGTAGAACCTACATTGAAACACAATGTTCTTGAATAAACTTTCAAAAGAAATTTAAGTAAAAGCATATTAGATAATTTTTTAAATCAAGTTTTGTAATGTTATAAAATTTGCATACATCACACATTTAAAGGAACAAACAAGCACTAATATGTTCAGATAGAAGAAAATAATGAATAAAATTTACTTAATTATTCCAAATTTATTTGAATAATGAATGCATAATACTGTTACAAAAACATATTGTCTAATGTCAAATAAAAATAGTTAATTGCAACTACACTTTAGACATTAGATCAACTAAAATACCCTCTCCATAAACAATCAAAATTTGCATAACACTGTCAACAGTGGTAGTCAACAAAGAACAAGGATTTACAAGAAGCAAAACAAAATTCAGAAGAATTCTATTATTCTAAAAAGAAGTTAATATAATAATAAATCTTTTTAGTATAAAATATATTCCAAATATTATTAATAACCTATAAGATACTCCAGCTCTAACGTTTGCCTTATCCCAGGCTTCACCTTACATCCTAGCAACAATCTGCTCAAAATTCAGTAGCATTATGAATTCAGTACCAGACTTTGACTGGATTAGACATGTATAATAAATGATCATAATCATGGTTGTACAATAAACAAGTTTTGATTGGGTACCACAAAGCAAAAATCTATTATTGCAAAAAAAAAAAAAAAAAAAAAAAAAAAAACCTTGAATGCAATTGGTTATGATAGTTAACTCAAGGTTTTAATTTACCTTACATTTTAATTTAAAAAAAAGAGAAAACATTTTTTATATTTTGTGATGCAGAAGAATTTTTTTCCAAAAAAATATTATGCCTAAACGGGTGCTTGAAAAATTAGTTTTATCCAAAATCTATTCAATGTGCAGTTATCTATATTTAAATTAAAATATTTATAACCATTATAAAATTTTTTAACTCAGTTTAATAAAAATTAAAGGTTTATCAAGGTTTTACTTGACTTTAAGATGGTTTACAACATGAATATTGTTTGGAAAAAATGAAACAATTTTATTGTTAATTAACATGCATTAATATAAATTATTAATGCATGTTAATTAACAGTTTTTTTACAATTCTCTGTTTATTAAAATATATTATATTTATGATGTAAAAATTTTAGAATAAGTTTTGTGAAACTTAGATAGAACACATATAAAAATCTAAAAGAACACACAAAAAAACACATATAAAAAGCATATTTCTACACAAAAAATATACTTGTTGGTTAAATTTAATAGAAATTTATTAATTTTATTAAAGTATTCAACTTAAGATTCAATAAACTTATTTCTATAAAAAAAACTTACTTGCAATTGTTTTAGTTGCTGCTGTCTGATAACATTTTGGAGATTTTCATTCTGTTTAAGTACAGTGTTTGAAGATTGCTTAATTGGAGAAATCATTACATTAGTATTAGGTTGTTGCAAAGCAGATTGAGTTGTTTGATTGTGTTCTTTAGATATTGAATTTTGTAAAGACGAGATAGTAGAAGTGACAACATGCAACTGATTTGTACTTTGTAATATATGTTGTTTCATTTGATCTTCATTAAGATGAGAGGAACCTTGATTCATTAACAATCCTTTATTAAGAGTAAACAAATGAGGTTCAATTTTTTCCAAAGTTTGTAAATGCTCACTCATAGCTTTGTCAAATGCTGAGGGAAGAACGGAAACTGTAAATGTTTTTAATGATGAATTAGAAGAAGCTTCTATTAATGTATTCTGAAGAGGATTGCAAACAACTACACTTGAAGGATTTATTGTTACAGAGCTAGAAATAGGAAAATGAGAAAGACGAATTCCTTGACTGTTAACACAAGATGTAGAACTCACTATTTCCATCTTTGGACGTATACTTTGCACAAAAGACTTTGGGCGAATGGATTGAAAAGAATTCATTGAAATAGGTTGTATATGCTGCAAAGCAGGCAGTTGGTTATTTTTTATAAGATTTGAATTGACAATTAGAGGCAAACGATTACTTTGAACTTGTTGAGCATGCTGTTGATCTGTTGAGCTTGGAATAAGTATAACTGGTTTGTGCTGGATATTATTTTGTATAACATCTTGTGAACTTAACTTTTGTGACACTGTTTGAGGTGGTTTATTTAGATTATTAACTATGAGAACTTTTCCTGACACTCCTAAAATATAATAAAGATTTTTCACAAATCATCTTACGCTCTTAACAAAATTTACTTCAAGGCCAGAAAGTTCAATATAGAAAAAAAGTTTTTTCCATAACGTACTATAAAACATATAATATGTTTTAAAAATATTATAAAACAAAAAAACAAAAACACTATTAATTAAAAAAACTTTCTAGTCATTACTATTGCGGTTTTTTAACAAATTATAAAACTTAATGTACTTCTGCATTATTTTAATTGCTTCAACTTTTAGACAACATTAAAATGTAGCTTTATTGTTGTTGAATGAGACTTTTTTTTACCATAAAAATCTCTTACCACTACAATGTAAGGATATATATATATATATATATATATATATATATATATATATATATATATATATATATATATATATATATATCTGATAATATTAATACGCTAATTTAATATTATTAGACGAATTACGTCATTTTCTAGGCTTTTCTATTTTAAAGTAGTTTCTAGGCTTTTCTATACGCGGGTTTTTTTTAATTTTATTTACTAACAACGCGTATTACGGGTTGCTTACTGCTAGTATATATATATATATATATATATATATATATATATATATATATATATATATATATATATATATATATATATATATATATATATATATATATATATATCTATAAAAATTTGCAAATTCCATGCATGACTTTCTTGCTTGACCATACATGAACTGCATTTTAATGATTACTGTGACTTTATTATACATAATGCAATCCTGAAACTTTTTGGAAATCTCTACTCATATCTACAATACTATTATTATTTTTTTAATATACTGCTACAACTTTCGATAAACTAAACTTTATTTATCTATAACTAAAACATGCATTTTCCTGTTCCATTTGTAATTCTGCTTCAAACTTAATTTATTCCTTTGTAACATTACTAATGTATACCATTCTTTGTTTTCAAAATATTCATAGATTAGAATTAAATGAGATTGCCAGTTATGAAAATAATAAACAAAACATATATGAGTATCCATGTGTAATTTTTTGGATATATATATATATATATATACATATACACACACACACACACACACATATATATATATATATACTCACACACACACACACATATATATATATATATATATATATATATATATATATATATATATATATATATATATATATATATATATATATATATATATATATATATATATATATATATATATATATATATATACACACACACACATTTATTGTGCACAAAACATCATTGATTTTATCTTTGTGAATGAAATATTAAACTAAGGGTTCAAATTTAGGCAGCCAGTATTATGTTTTTTTACTGTATTCACCTTCCCTAAAGGTACAGTTGAGAAGACTACTCTGTTTTTCTTTTTCTTTTTAAATTTGTTTTGATAATCTCTAAAACACAAACACAAACAAGAACAAGGTTGTTAAAGAAACAAATTAAGCAAGATACTTGAGATATGATATTTGTGACATTTGGAGATGAGATATTTGCAACATCAAAAAGTGTGTGCACCAAAACACATTTTTAAACTAAAAATTAGATATAAAATGTAAAAATTAAATGCAAATACCAGCAAGATTTGCAGGTAAAATAACTGTTTGCCCGAAGTTTGTTTTTGCGCTACTGATCTGATTCAAAACCATTGAAGATGAAGAACTAGTACTTTGCAAAGAAGGTTGTTGACTTATTGATGAAATATTCGATACAATTTGTGATGCTTTTTTTAAATGAAGATTTTGAAGTGTTCCATTGGTAGCAGGTAGTAAAGGAGAGAGCATTCTAGAACTATTAACTGGGGTTTTAGCGGAATGATTTGTTCGATTTCGTAAAATAGTAGGGGGCTGTCTCTTAATATTTGTTTGAGTTTTCAAAAGATCAGCTTGTTCATTTGCATTTATTAACAAGCTGTTAATTCTACCAATATCAGAGGCACACATATCATTTGCTGATGAATCTACTAAAAAACTGTTATTAGATGCAGAATTTGCTTCTATACTCTTATTTCCAATAGCATTATTTGTTCCCCTACTAATGTCATCTGAAGAATTTTGAAATGAAGCTTTGTTTGCAGGAGATGTTCCAGTTGCAATTGATGCAAGAAATGAAAGGCGATTAAATTCTTGTTGAAAGGATGTTTGATTTGAATTCGCCATAATAAAAACTAAAAAGAAAAAAAGAAGCAAGAATTATATATATATATATATATATATATATATATATATATATATATATATATATATATATATATATATAAACAAGAGAAACATTTTTTCATTATCAGGGTGTTAATATATAGTCTGCAATAGACACAATAAGGCAAGTGCAGATATATATTATTATATACATATAATAAAGCATATGAACATATAATAAAGCATATGGATGAATTTGGGGCCTTTTGGAGGATATTTTTAAAAATCCCTAAAAGATTTAGCTTATTTTGTAGTCATTTATTTTATCATTAATTCATATTGTCTAATAAATCATATATTCAAGGAAATAATAACCTCTATTTAATCAGTAATAATAATACAATATCAAAATAAAACCTACACAAAATAGTTGAAAAAGTTGCAATTGGGCCTTTCATTTCTAAAGTAGGCTATTAGTTGATAACAGTGTTTTTAAAATAAATATATGAAATAAAACTTAAATAAATTGAATTTAAAATACGCAGCTATAATAATAAGAGCTGGTTTTCATTTATTCTTACAAAATATAATTCAAAATATTTTTTATTTTTATTTATGTCACTGCCCATAATAAACTTGTATATATTTTTAGAGGAAATAGAGGGATGAAAGATTGCCTAAGAGATGGCTAGTCCACACAGGCCCACTGACAATGCAACTGTTTAAGGTATACAAAATCAGCTTTTACATTACTATTATCTGAGTCAAAATCTTATAAAAATGAAACTCTGTTTTACATAAGTATGGTGTGAAATGTTTTGAATAAATTATGAACCTAATAACATATAATAATTTTGAACACTTGTGTAGTTTTTAGTAGTGATATCTGATATTAAAATTTATATTAAAAAAAATAGTAACAGATTTTTAAAAACTTCCTATAAATTTTCATATTTTTTATTTTTCATTGTTAATACTTCTTTTTAACTAAAGAAACATCATTTTAAGCACTTCCTAGCAATATATAACAGAATATTATTTAAACAAATGCCTAATATATAAGGTGTTGGGTTTGATACTATTATTTTAAAACCTGGACTAAAATGGATGAAATTTAAAGTTTAATTTAAGATTCAAAAATCAACTTTATTAATGATGAAAATAACGTTGCTAATTAACCTAAATTTGATATGCACAAACTTGTTAAATTATATAATCATTATAAACTTTTAAAACTTTGTAATGATTTAATTGCTTTTACTTTAAAGCTGTAATAAAAATATTAGAAAAATACATCTCTGAAAATCTGTTTTTCAGTAAATTTTAACTTTTTAATTGGCAAAGAAAATATTTATATTTTAAGTATGAGTATGTTTTAATACATAACTTTGACATATTTTAACTTTTTGCATGACTTAAAATTTTTTTTCTTAAACAATTACTTTATTTATAATTATTATTTCAGTAAAGTTAATTAATGACAACATTTTTTCTTAAATTTTATTGGATTTTAATAACTACTTATAAAAAGTTATATTAATGCTTTCTTAAAGAGAGAAATAGTCAGTAAAAGGCGCCAATGCGGCTTCACAACATTAACACGTGAAGGGGGATTCCTCTACAAAACATGGCTGCTGTTCGAACAAAGAAAAAATGGCCTAAACCCGAGTGATGTCAGATTTAAAAAATAAACGAACGAACCAGAATCGATCCTCTACCTAAAGTTAAAAATTGGAGTTAATTTAGCGATACAATAAATAATTACCTCAACGGTTCATCAGCACTCACTTCGATGCCATTTTAATAACATGATCAATTTTAGTACGATATAATCATAAATATAATGCCGAGTATTTTTACCCCTTAAATCAGGCAAAATAAGTAGTTAGGGTACTGGCAAAGTATTCATTTGATAGGCTAGTATTTGTTTTTAAAAACTTTTAATTATAAACAAAAAATAATTATAACAGCCTTGTTTTATTTTCATTTTTACATTAAGGTGCTAAATAAGTTTTACGTACGAATAATTATTTTCTGCTGATTTATAAATCGTCACTTACCATAGTTTGATCGCTTCTTGATTCTTTGATTTAAGTTTTATCGGGTGTCCGCATAATTAGCAAAACTTCAGGGTCAGTTAAATTATGCAAATTACTTATGCTTTTTCATAATTTATACCTGAGTTTCAAACTTTTATCGTTAGATCCAAAAATTTATGTTTATTTATTTCTTTTGATTATTCAAATCATAAATTGCATTGCAATTTAATAAACACAATGAGTTTTTTTGGTTGATTCCCTAGATAAAAAGAGGTTGTGTATTAAATTATTGTGAATGAAAATAACTGTTTCAATGATCGCAAAAATATATAAAACATTTAAATTATATCTTAAAAACCTTTTAATAAGAATAATTTTCTGATTTAACTATATAAGTATATATTTTTATATGTTTATATTTAACCTGAACACCACACACAGTATATACTTTGTTTAGACCATTTATTATTTACTTATATCAGCTTTTATATATATTTTTTTGAATTAGTTTATTAACTTTTAGAGTTAATAAGCTAATTCTTATTAAAAACTTTACTAACAGTAACGTCTTTATTAAGTTGTTTAAAATTTTCTTAAATTTTAAATAACTTAATAAAGACCTTACTGCTAGTAGATAAAATCAACTAAATAAATTCCCACATTACCTTTTGAGTGTTATTTTTGAGTGAAGCATGTTGAGTACAGTACTTCCAGAGGGGTAGTATAGTCAATCGATAATGACATCTATCTATAGTTAATAATAATCTGTTGTCTTAAAAAAAGTATAGTTTTTTATACTCTTCACTCCAGTGTTATTACTGTTCGTGCATCACTCTATTGCATAACTTTTACTTTTAAATTCTGCAGAAAATAAAAGTATTTTTTTTTAGTGACTTCATTATCAAGCTCTAAAGCTGATGCTTATCTAATGATGTCTTAACTTCTTTTGATTTATGTGTTTTAAACATATTCATGTGGAACTTCACTTATTACTATAAAAAAATATCAACGTTTTTTTATAGTAATAACGCACCTACTGCCTACCAACAAAAAATCCAAAAAATAGCTCACAACCCAACTGTATTTCTACAGATATGCTTATTTTGCATTAATAAAAGAACTTAACCATTTCAATCAAAAACATATTTTGCTTATTTAGGACTTTTATGGTTATATCGATCCTAATTACAGGGTCAAACAAGAATATTTTGGAAGAAAGGCAATGTACTAAGTTATTCATAGACATATAAAACTATATGTGAGGCTTAATACAGTAACATAAGCACATGGAGTTTACATTGATTTGCAGAAAGCATTTAATACTGTGGATTATGGAGTTCTATTCATCAAAGGTTATCATTATATCAAGGTTATATTGTTATGGTATCAGAGAAATTGGTCATATATAGATTAAATAATACTATTTAATTAAATTAAATAAATTTGAACCATTCTTAATTTGTTACTGTTTCCTATACTTTTTTAATACTAAATCCATAACATTAGGTTTTCCCAGGGCTCAACTTTTGGTCTTTTTTTTCTTATTCATGTAATCAGTCTTAATACGTTTAAAATAGATTTTTTTAATATCACTATTTTATTATTATCTTTAATAATATAGTTAATGTTATTTTTGTTAATGTTTCTACTAATATTGGTCTTAGATTAGATGAAATCAATCAATATATATTTCTGAAATATTTGATTGATTACCTTCTGTTATAAAGTAAAGGTTAAAGTTCATTAAATTCTATTAAAGGTTAAAGTTTGTTAAACTTCGTCTTGAGATTATTTATATTTCCTGCTAAACCATCAATTAAGAGCACAAAGATTAATTGGGGGTTTGGGTAAGATCATCTAAGTATGATAGGTATATATTATAAAATAAAGAAAAAAAAATAATTCTTTTTTTTTTCACAGTTTAGTGTAAAAAAGTGTTTAAAAAATCATATTTAAATGAAATCAGATTTAAATCCTGAGTGTGACAATGAAGATTCATTTAATATTCTGCAGATACTTGGAAAAGGTGGTTGTGCAACTGTATATTTAGTAAAGCACAAGAAAACTGCAAGGTTTTTATTTAATTATAATATGTATAGTTTATTTTAAAAGTTTCATAGACAATGTTATACTTATGAAGTTTCATTATTAAATATAAATTAAATTTTTTCAAAATAAGTTTAAAAAAAAAAACAACTTAGATGAGTGCAATGAATGGGTTAAGTTAGAAAAGTTAATTAGAAAAATGTTAATGAAAGCTACAGGCTATAATTAATTTTTTGTGTTGTCGCAAAATAATTTTTTTTTTGTTTTATAAAATTTTTCAATTGTTTTTTATTTATTTGTTTTTTTTAGACTTTTTGCTATGAAGAGAATTGAAATTGATCCTTCTAAAAAAACAAGAAGTAAAGAGCATGTTTTGAAAGAAGCACAGTAATTTTTATAGTTCCTTATAAGGTATTCCATGAGAAAATTAATAGCAAATGGGTTTGGTGATAATTTTACTTTAAAAGTCAGCTATTTTTGTCAGTTTTTCAGTAGCACCAGTATAGCTTTTAAGAAAATAATCAGTTTTTGATATTTGTTGTCTATAAAAACAATTAGAACTATATCAATATAGGGATTGTACTTTGCACTTTGTGTTCATAACTTCTTTTTTTAAATTATTTGACATTGACAGTTTTCATTTGTCGTCGAGGTTTATACAAAAGAAAACTAATGTAACCTATTCCTTAATGAAGTCTAAATTTTTGCTTACTATTTGATGACACATTATGTCAGGTGATCTTTTACTAAAACAGTAGAAACACGCAGTATTAAAATGGGAAGACTTAGTATTAATTTAATATTTTACTAGCTGTTGTTTTTTCTCCATAGTTTATCATTAAATTAAAAAAATAAGCTATATAATCAAAATTATTAAAAATTAAAAATATCATAAAAATTAATATATTAATATAAATTAATCATATTTAAAAATACTAGTGATAAAAGTTTTCTCACCTTAAAACTGTATATATGTGTTTGTATTTTGTGTTTATTTATAGTTGAATTAAAAATTAAAAGTATAAAATGGTTAGTATCATTTTTTTTTTAACACCTTCACTTCCAACAAAGCTGCATGCAACCACTATTAGAGTTGGAAGTTACTGGAAGAGAAAAAATGAAGTTTATAGAGCGAGATAATAATTGTCAGATGACTTAAAATATTGCAAATTATATGAATCAGGTAAACAACATAAAAAAAGCGAATTCCAAAGAACTGATATTCAAGAAAAAAAACTGGACAAATAAGAATTTTTAGAACATTTAGGCACAGTCACAGTAAAAGAATGAGACTTAATAGAATGGCGAACAACACAAGAATGAATTTTAGTAGATGGCACAAAAGACACTTTTTAGAATAGTGCACGTTATATTATTTTCAGAAAAAAGAAAGAGAAGCAAAATTACGATGATGTAATAATGGTTGGAGGTTGGTTGCATGAGAAGGACCTACAATGTTTACAATGCATTTTTGCACCTTGTCTAAAAGAGAAAGGGCATCATTGGAAGATCTACCCCAGATATAGCAACAGTATTCCATTCAAGGATGGATTTGAGATTTATAGAGATAAAGAATAGAATCTGGATTAAGAAAGTGTTAAGCACAATAAAGAGATGCAACTTTGGCAGATTTTTGAAATGGGTTTGATATATAGTTTCCAAAAAAAGGTAGGAACTAAAAGTTGATCCTAGAAGATGAAGGGTAGATGACTCATTAAATACATTATATAATACCGTATATATATATATATATATATATATATATATATATATATATATATATATATATATATATATATATATATATATATATACCGTTTATAAATATAAAAAAGTCAAGATTATTGTGATAACAATTAACTGAAAAAAAGGGTTTTAACTGAGTTAAAGTTCATCAGCCACTGCGAGCCCCATGCTGTAGCAGAAGTGAGTTCCTTTTTAAGCTCAAATACCCCCTCCAAGCAATCAGAGAGTGTTGGCTTCTTATCAAGACAAGAATAAAAGATAGTATCATTAGCAAATAATGCCACATAGAGAATTTCTGGGAGATTGTTAATTTAACTTAAAAAGAGTATAGGGCCAAGAATAAAACCTTGAGAAACCCCTGAAGTTACAGAATATGAAGAAAAGTGCTTTCCATTGAGGACAACTTTTATACTACATTTGGTAAAAAAGGATTCATCAAGGAATCTTTAAGATGTTACCTGATATACCATAAAAAGAAAGCTTATGGAGAAGACCAGCATGCCAAACTTTATCAAAGGCTTCAGAAATGTTAAGAGCTCTCCACATCTATCTAATGCATGATAAAACCTATCGGTTATTACCGTTAACAATTCAGCAGCAGAACGAAAAAAATAAAATTCATACTGATGATCAAAAAAGTTATTAGATTCAAGATGAGAGAATAAGTGCTTGTTATTTAAAGACTCGATAACCTTGCTTATGATAGGAAGAAGACTAATGGAATCGTAATTAGATGAGTCAGATTGCTCTCCAGAGTTTTTAAAAATAGGAGGATAACAGATGCTGTTTTCCAGCAGGCTATAAAACAAGACTCTGAAAGGCACTTGTTAAATAGTTTTAAAAGTATAAACGACAACTTTGGAGGACATTTCTGCAAGACTATAACAGGTATGTTGTCCGGTCCATAAGCTGTAGAAGAGTCCATAAGCTGGAGAAGCAAAGGTCAATAAGCTGGAGAAGAGAAGCAAGAAATCAAATTAGATACAGAAGCTGTAGTGATAGGAATGTCAAGTAATGAGTCAACCTGTTTGTTGGCAATATCATGGGGACGTAGCTAGTGGAATCAAGAGGTGATATTGACGAAAAGTTCTTTGTTTTAGGTGAAGTAAAAAAATCTGAACCATACAAAAGAGATGCCTTTATTATTGATACTGTTAAAGATTCTTCAGAAGTCCTGAAAGCCTAATTTTTGAGATAATAAACAGATGTCTGTTTTCTGGAGAATTGTTTTGCTGATAGATATAGTATAAGTAATGGTTTTGATAACAAATCGCAGCTGCACAATACGAGGAAAACCATGATAAAGATTGAGGCTTGACTTAGAATTATCGAGAGGGAATAAAAGATTCCATTTTAGCCTAAATCCAAAAAGTTATGTAAGAAGCACATTTGTCAACAGGAAGACGGAAGATTTCTATTCAAGGGCCATCGTGAAGAAAATCACGCAAAGAGTCCCAGTCAGCTTTAAGGTAGTTGTAAAAGGTACAATGATAAGAGGGATTCTGATGATGAAGAAGAATGAGATAATAATTTTAGAGAGATCAAAGCACGTAATCAGAAGCACCTAAAGGTGAATGTGGAGAAACCAAGCACTAACTAGGATCAGAAACAAGACATAAGTCGAGTTAAGAAGTTAAATGATTTGGATTGTCTGAAAAACGAGTTGAAAAGTTGACTATTTGAGTCAGAGATCAAGAAAGGCAAATTTTTGGGCTTTAACGCCTGCAGAATTACTAACACTTGAGTCATTCAGTGTGATGAGCATTAAAGTCACCAACAACAGGGGTTTTGGCTGAAAGATTATGAGAGATGGCTGGGTCAATTTGATCAGAAATAACGTTGAAAAGTGTGCAGTCTTGGGATGAAGGAGAGTAATATAGAACGAAGAGAAAAGCGATAGATTGAAGTGGTGCTAAACAAAAGCACATAGAAGAAAAGTCTGTGGTTTTAAACCTAGTTTCTCGACAAATGGGTTAATTCTTAGAAATGTAATTGTCTAGGCCAAGCATGTGACTATTGGAGTCTTTACGAATTAAAGGAAGATAACAAACATTTTTGTGTTTAACAATATGTTATCTTTAGAAAAAAAAAGAAAATGTTCTTTTTTTTTTCTAAAGATAACATATTTGTCATCCACTTCTTGTTTTTAAAAGGCAAATATATTTTTTTAGTCCATAAATTGTTGAGTCACCAATTAAATAATGCAATGACTTTATCTGGTACAAGAAGTTTCCACCCATTTATTTCACAGGATTCAACAAACATCAATGTCAAAATAGTCTTTGAGGAATATAAAGAGAAGAATAAGGAATATTATATATATATATATATATATATATATATATATATATATATATATATATATATATATATATATATATATATATATATATATATATATATATATATATATATATATATATATATATATATATATATATATATATATATAGAGAGAGAGAGAGAGAGAGAGAGAGAGAGAGCAGTAGGAATTTAGTCATTCAACCTTACTGGCTCAATAGAATGTCTTCAAGAAATTATTGCAGGATAATATTATATCTGCAAAAATGATATGCTTAACTACATTGGTTTGGTATCAGTAATTGATGATGAAAATTAAGAAGTCCTTGTAAAATTTATACATCCTTCTTTACTTAACACTTTATTACAGTTTTTTTTATAAGCAGTTGACCTTTGGTTTCTTATAGATTAGTTTCTTATTTAAAAATTGTATTTTTTTAATTTTTTAAAATTAAATTTTAGAAGTAATATTTTACATGTTATGAATTAAATTTTTCAAAATAAAAAAAAGTAGACTATAGGTTATTAGAATTTTCAAAACAGCTGTAGGTGAAGTACAATTCTCATATTGATATAGTTCAAATTGTTTTTATAGAAAACATTCATCATATTCCTTGTCTTAAAAAATTATAGAGTGCTAATTTAAAGGTCACACGAAAAGTTGAACTGTAACTCGTAAAACAAAAATTTACAAACAAACAAAAAAATTCCCAAAATAAGTTGAATTTAAAGTAAAAATATCTCTAAAACCTATTTGATATCAGTGCTGAAAGTATGCATAGTTGTCTATGTAATATAGGTGACCATTTTTACAAAGTATAAAAAGATCTTAAATGATAGGCTACATGCTGGTCCAACTTTCTCATGGAATATATATATTCCATATATATATATATATATTTATATATATATATATATATATTTCATATATATATTTATATATATGTATATATATATATTTATATATATATATATATATATATATATATATATATATATATATATATATATATATATATATATATATATATATATATATATATATATATATATATATATATATATATGCAGAGGTCAAAACATAACGTTTCTGCCCCTTTGATATATATATATATATATATATATATATATATATATATATATATATATATATATATATATATATATATATATATATATATATATATATATAATTCATATATATATATGTATATATATGTATATGTATATATATATATATATATATTATATATATATATATATATATATATATATATATATATACACAAAGGTCAAAACATAAAATTTCTGCCCCTTTGATATATATATATATATATATATATATATATATATATATATATATATATATATATATATATATATATATATATATATATATATATACATATATATATATATATATTATTTGATAGTACAATCCTTTCGGTTAATAATGGAAAATAATTTCATTCAAATGGCTGCCTCAGCTGGCCATGCAGTAGCCTACACGATCGGTCCAATTTTTAAGCACATTATCGATTGTGTGCAGCCGTATTTCACCAACGGTTTCACAAATATTGTCTTTTAAAGCGTCAATTGTCTCTGGCTTGTCGGCGTAACACTTATCTGTGAGGGCACCCCACAAATAATAGTCCAATGGTATCAAATCGCAGCTCCGAGGTGGCCAAACGACATCAGCTCTTTATGCAAAATTCGTCTCAATGATGTCTCCGAAATGTTCAATTATTGAGAATGACGGTGAACTGATGTTGATGGCGCTTCATGCACACTTTCTGCGATACCAGCAATATTCTCGGGTGTACGCACTGTTTTTGGCTTTTCACCCTTTGGTTTATCGATGAGGATGCCAGTTTCTTTCACTTTTTTCACAAGATAACGAACATACGGAGCTGACGGTGTTTCTCCTCTTCCAAAATCCATACGCAATTTTCGCACATTCTGCAACATTACCATGATTTTCAAAGTAATGTCGCAATATTTCCCAGCGTTGTTCAAGCGTATACACAACCATATTCGTTCAGCGGAAGGATAAAACTTATTATCTGTGAAATAAGCACTAGTTGAAAAAAAAAAATGTTAGATGGCCCTGTATATATATATATATATATATATATATATATATATATATATATATATATATATATATATATATATATATATATATATATATATATGTTTATTATTAGTTCAATAAGGATTTTATTTTACCATTAAGAATAATTTATGTACTATATGGACATTTATTTACAAGCTGTAAAATCTTTAAAAACATTTTTAAATTTTTATTTTAAAAGCAGACATAAAATTTTTTTTCATGCAAGGCTAAATTTTCAAAGATCTATATAAATATATGTATATATATATATATATATATATATATATATATATATATATATATATATATATATATATATATATATATATGTATATATATATATATATATATATATATATATATATATATATATATATATATATATATATATATATATATATATATCAGAGTGTAAACTAACCCTGTTGCGCCCCGTCAAACGCGTTTTTCCCAAATACTCATAAATTTAAAATTTCCAATTTAAAGATGAAAAAATCCCATTCTCTAAATAAAGTTCCCAAATTAAAGTTTAATAATAATTTTTAAAATAATTTAAAATTATTATTCAAAACTAATAGAAATAATAGAACATAAAAAAATTCTAATTTATTAATTGCGTTAAACATGAAATCAAGTTGCCATTATTGGTATAAAAACGCAATTGCATAACTGCAAAAATTGGTTTCTTGGAAAAAACATTATGAGAATTGGGATATTTGGAGTGATTTTTGGGATTTTTGTGACAACTTGCAATAAAGTTTGAAAATAGTTTTTTGCAATGCATTCCAACAACAGCAAATATTATATAAAAAAGTTAGCAAAGTACTAATCTAAAAGATCCAAAATAATAACAAACTTGTTTGGTTTAACACCCGCAAATGCTATTTCTTTAAAAGTTTCGCCCTAAAAAGTTAAATAACTTATTAAGTCTTAGCGTAAACTCAACTTTAAGTAGTACATGTATTTCGTCAACAAAAACATCAAGAAGGTTATGTCAGATACCTTTTGATCAATTACAGTTATTACGGAAAGTCTTTCAGTTATTGTTTTTCTTTTTTTGTTTGGTATTTTATATCAACTAAATTTGCTAAAGTTTTTTACTTTTTTACTGTTATTCTTCGATGCCACGCGTGCAATCGCTTGCTAATAATATTACTCTATAATTAAACAACATTTGTTGTTGTTTTTGCTGAGACTTTGTGATTATAACTTTTTTTTTTGCTATGCGATTTATGTATAAAATAAATTATTATTAATTATAAAATTGAACTCGCAGTAAATGTGAATTATGAAATTTATGACCTCGTGTTTACTATTTTTAAAACCTTACATATTTTCAAAAAATTTCTTTTGATGACACAATTTAATTCATGATGATGTAAGGGTTCGTCCGTAAAGTACGTCGAGCAGAATTTAAATAATAATTAGAAGTAGAACATCATTGGAGATACTATATTACATTGAAAAAGAAATATATATTCAAAATAATACTCTTGAAATGAAAGCAGCGACAATATATAAAGATTAAAAATACATAAAATTAATTATTCTCAATAATAACTAATATACACTGATTATTTTATAATAAAAAAAGATATCAATCCTAATATATGTTTGGAAATCGGTTCTTAGTTTGATATGTCGTCGTGAAACAACAGCTAACTTTGTGTTGATTTCATATTCATCTTTAATGGTACAAATGGAATTTTATTTTATTTAAGGATCAATCAATGTATGCAGCGCTGAAGTAGAGTAAAAAAAAAAGAACGCCAAAAAAGGACCCCATGCTTTCCCAGAACACATTTAATCTTAGGGGAGGGGGGGTGATTGAGAAATACTTCAATTTTACAAATTCCCAATTTCGTTAAAACGCTGTATCAAATTTATTCCTGGTTAACACCCTGTATGTATATATATATATATATATATATATATATATATATATATATATATATATATATATATACACACGTATATGTGTGTATATATAAATATATATTTCTCGGAATTAGGGTTGGTCGACCTAACTGCCAACCTTAAAGTGTTTGAGGTCAGCAAAAGATTGTCAACCTTATTTTTCCTAATTCTGAGGGTCATGCGAAAATAAACCAAGAAAAAAGAATTAATATTGACAGACATTAAAAGAAGATCTTAATTGAATTATTTTAATTTTTTGATGCCCACCTTGTAAGCCACCTTATAAGCTTGTTTCAAAAAAAGATCAACCAAAGGTTTAAAAAACAAATTAAGATTTACACAATGTTAATGTTCAAATCAAGTCAAACTTTGATGAAACATTGTCAAAATCTGAAAAAATAACACCTCTCGCACTAATTCCATATAGTTAGACAATAGAGAAAACTTTGCAGCATTTCAAAATTTTGTAAATAAAAAAAACATGATTTTGTTTAAAGATGGATTTTCAAAAATTTGTGAGAAGACCCAAGCAGTGCATACTTTTTGGTGATGCTTCTGGTTTGCATATAATTTTTGTTTGTTTGTGTAGGGTAAAAGTTTTTTTCGTTTTTGCTTTTGCAGAAAACTATACTTTTCTAATACAGGCAATGCAAAATTTTTACTGAAATAGCAGCCAGGCGACTTTGTTGTTTATTTTGTAAAAGATGAAAAAACTTGTTAGTCAAATCATCATACAAAAATGTTACTAATGCTATAACTAAACAAAATAAACAAGACCTCAGCTTAATTTTCCAGAACTTTAGACACTCTTTTGATTTTATAAAAATCCACTAATTTTTTTGGTTTTTTGTTAATAAATTCTCTTTAATAGATGTTTAAAATGTTTTAAGAAGAAAAACATCTTAAAGTTGTTTAGCATCAGGGATCTATTTTTAAAAAATCTTGATCCAGCTCACTTTCAACTAACACTTTCTAAAACAGTTATCAGTTTTGTATCAGTTTTTAATCTTTTAAGATCAAGCCAAAAGCCATTAAGATCGCCAAAAGTTTTGATTGAAAAACAAAAGTATCAATACTAGCCTGCCATTATGGAAAAAACAAAAATGTTTGAGTTTAAATTTTTTTGTGTTCTAAAAGAATCCATTTTATGATAGCAAGTTTTTCTAAAACTTGCTATTTAAAAAAAAATTAAAGTATAAAACTAACTTGTTAAAAAGTTATTATTTGTTAAAAACAATGAAAAAACCTTTTTTACTTGAAGAGGAAATGCAAAGTTGCCCACTACCTAAATAGTATTTTTTCAAGAATCGTATTAGATATTGATCAGAAATTTGACATGCATTTCTCAAATATATGTACAAAATTGAAAGGTTTTAGTCAAATCTGAAATGCTTCATGAAGAAACTTTGCTCCTCTTGGCGAGACTTTGGAGTGACCCAATTTTAAAAAATTTCTTTTTACATTTTTCAGACTTTTATTTCGACTTAAACATCCTCATATTGTATCATGCAGAAACTTCTTTATTGGTAGAGATTCTCAATATTTGTCTATTATACAGGTATAAATATTAAATTTTTATTATTATTTGAAAAGTTGTAACTTTTGGAACTTTTTTAACTTCAACCTTAAATTACATTATTTGGTGTCATTTTTATTTTTTATTAGGCATGTTTTTTAAAATTTCATAGATCTGGATAGTTAAATACATGGCGCAATTATTTTTAGGGGTGTACCGGAACCAGGCTGATTCCGGCTGGAACCAGATTCACCGGAATTGTCAATAAAATTCTGGCTGGATTTCTGGCCGGAGCGAGAATTATGTTTATGTTATTTTTTACCTTCAAGATTAAAGTGAAAACCTGCACCTCAGCATCATAGGTGTATTATATATATTTATAACCTATAATATATATAACCTATTTCATTAATTTGATTCTTTTTTCATTTAAATATAATGTTATTTTTATTTATTTTATAAATTTTAATGTTGATAGTTTTAACCTGCATAATATATATATTTAAAATTATTTCTTTATTTTCTATTTTTCCATTTGGATTAACTGTATTAGACATTTTGGGTTAACTGTATTAGTTACTGAATTAGACATCCTATATTTTTTAACTATTTAAAAGTTTAGTAACATTTAAAATGAGCTTATACTCAGAAGCAGGTAACATTTTTGATGAAAAAAAAGCTAATTTGTTGCCCAAAACTGAAGAGCAATTCTTTTTGTGCCACAATATTCCTAATCTTTACATAATTGATTATTGCAAATATAATTACATTGTGTTTGTTTAGAAACTTGTATTTTTTACTTAGGTTTACCTATAGTTCTTCAATGCACTGTAAGTTAATGACTTTTTGATTTAATTTTCAAAGTGTGTCACATCTTAAAAAATAATGGTAAAAAATAAATTTCGGCATTCCGGCCTAAAATATTGTATTTTTGGCCAGAACAGGAATAGATTTAAAAGTCACAAATTTTTGCCGGAATCCCAGCCAGAAGGAAATTCCAGTACATCTTTAGTCTTTTTTATATTTCAATTGACTGTGGTTTTAATAAACTTAATTATTTTTTAGGTTTTTCAATAAATGTGTAAAATTTCTAATTAAAATATAGTTTCAATAAAAGATTTAATTTTTTATTAGCTAGGGTATCAAAATATTTAAAAAATATTAATAATTCATTAACAGTAATGTTTGACCCTGAACATTTTCTTGAACACAATTTTTTTATAAATTGTTAAAAAAATGTTATCATATAAAAATGTTTTTAAAATATTGATAAATACAATGTTTTTTTTTAAGTTTTTTTTTTTTTTGATAGTGTTAACTAATGTACTTATTAGGATTATTGTGAAGGTGGATCTATTTATGATAAAATTGTAGAAGCAAAGCATGTAAGTGTTTATTAAAGAATTTATGTGTGTATGTGTGTGTGTGTGTTTGTGTGTGTGTGTGTGTGAGAGAGAGTGTGTGTGTGTGTGTGTGTGTGTGTGTGTGTGTGTGTGTGTGTGTGTGTGTGTGTGTGTATATATATACACACACACACACCAAATTACATACGGAGTCGCTAATGAGTGGCAAGGGGTCATATTTATTTGACAAGTTTTTTTATTTTTTATTTTTTCTTGTTAGAACTATTCGCGCCAGTCGTTCAAAGTTACGCACTTTTGAATTTTTGACCAAATTTGCAATTTTTGTAATTGGAACAAACAAAGCCCAACTCAAGTTGGTTACCCCCAAAAGATTTGTTACAGGACTTTCAATATTTGGTGTAGATTTAACTAGATCAAAATGTGTTGATATGTTTCAGAAATATCTATTTAAATTTTGTGTGTGTTATTTTAAATTCTCATTAAATTTTAAGTGCTCATCACAGAGCACCGCGGTATAGAGTTTTACTACAAAGTTCACCATAATTTCATTATCAATGTCGTTTATATGACTAAACCGACATTAATCCTCGAACCTCGGATATTAAAGCAAGAACTCTAACCACTGCTATAGCTGCTATTATATTTATTATATATATAATAAATTTTTCCCTTTAAGACAAATATCTCTAGAAAATTCGTAATATAATATTTTTTTAAATATATTTTCAAGGTTTAGAGTCTACAGTAAGGTATTGGATCAAAATTCAAATTATTAGAAATATTAGAAAAGTTTTGAATTATTAACTCATAGCCAATAGCGAGGTAGCAGGCGTCATAGCTGACTCCTTGTATCCTTTCTTCGTCTTTTTAAATGGCTTTTTCCAGGAGTTTTTCATTTGGAGTAGGTTCTTGTAAGTTTTTCCTCACTCTTCGCATGCTTTACATTATCTTGAATGAGTTTTTCTGCACGTTCTGATGAGTCGTTAACAACTTCGACAGATTTTACAAAGCTTTGAAACTCATTGTATCCTGGAAATTCTTTCCGAAAAATCTGAGGGAGTTTCATCCATAGACATTTTTCAGAAGTATGACCTAGAACATCAAAAATTAACCAGGAATCTGGGGAAATATATGATTCAAGGCCTGGTGGTTGGTCTTTATTAAACAGAAAACTGTTATCAGAAGGGATTTTGGCTTTGATTCGACCTGTTTCTACATTTTTAATGCCACTCCGTTGGGTTGAATAAAGAACTTTTGCCATCTTTTCCATTTCTATGTAGTGATCTTTATTAGAACATGCTAGCGCCAGCACCACGGTTGATGGATCCAAATACCACATATGGTTTTGCCATGATTTTAATACCACTTCTGTGGCAGGCTCATACTCATTGAAATGGCACATCTACCAATAGTTTCATTGATCCTAAGAGTGTGAGTTAAAAATAATATATAGTAAGTATAACAATATATATAGTAAGTAAGGTTAATAATGACACTTATAACATCTAATGTAATAAGTGTCATTTGTTTAGGCCATTATTTTAAAATAATTTAGTTGTTACTTTTTTGAAATAAATTATTCTTAAATTATGACACTAATATATTAATATTTTGGAAATTAAGTTTTAATTCAAAAGCTGCAGAATCAGAAAACTCGCACGTGAAAAACCACGATGCCCAGAAAAGAGAAACGTAGTCAGCCATTCTTTTGATCTCTTTGACAATTTCATCACTCATTAACTACAAGCTCTGCCAGTTCACAATAATCTTTGCGCTTCTCAAAAGTCTAACTGTATATAATTAACAATTTAATTAGATAGATATATTTCTTCTAGGTGTTTTAAAGTAATATATTTCTTAATTTTAACCTTACCTGACTATTTCCTAACTTTTTTTATCTATCAGATCCTTGCAAGTTTTGAGCGCCAATAGAGCCTGCTTCTCCAACCAGGTACCCTTAACATTCTGGTAATTAAATTTCATCAGCATCTTCTCTTTGTTTGCATCAATAGCATGCCAGTTCTGCTTTAGAGATTTAAATAGTCGATTCTCCGGTCCACCAGATTTGTTTACTGCAACTTCATTGCAAAAGTGTTTTATATGGAGCTCTCCTTCATGATGGCGGCAGGCTAACAAGAGCAATGGTCGGCCATGGAAATTAGCTAATCTTGCACAAGCTCCTTTTAAATAGCCAGTGTTTGAAGCAGTTGTATCAAAACAAACTCCGTGGATAAACTGCTATAGATCAAAAGAATCTAATAGATTTTGAATTGCTGTGAACTGAGCCTCACCACTGCCGTGTTCCAACCCTGGAGCACCTAACAGATGGGACTGATTGTTATGCCTTATAAGTACACAAATTCGGTCTTTTTTCTCATCTATGCTACCCATATAATCTTTGATAATTTTGCCATCAAAATGCACAATGATGGGTTTGCCGCTCTCCTTAACCATAGTGGTTATGTTTGCTCTAAAAACAGCAGCATCTTTTCTTATTATTGTATCACAAATCCTGTGAGTAGAGCTGTGGGATAATGTTACGTTTTCGATATCTCCACGGGCATTGCAAAGAAAAGAAGATATAAGTGCTGTTGTCTTTTGGTACCTTTAGAGCCATATTTTTAACTGTCTTCTTCTTCGAAGCGTTGCCAACCTTAAAATCGTCTTCGGAACTGCCATCATTATAGTCCAGGTCTTCATCAGTAATCGTTTCACTTTTCAGAGACTTTCAAAATCCTGATAAATCATGGATAGGGTTTTCAACTATACTAGAGGTTTTAGAGTTATTTCTTGATGCAGATCTTTTACTAACATCTACAAAGCGACCGTCCAATGCTCCAATCACCATCCTTCTGCAATCTAGCTGGTCCTGTATGAAGGTTAAATCTTCAATCTTATCTGCTACCAGTCTTAGCCTATCAGTCTGTAAACTATGTTCAAGAAGCGTTATGTCTTCTCCAGCCCAAAATAAGTAAACTATTTACTTCACAATAAATTGGCTTAGTATTGGCTGTTTGACAATGTTTTTGAAAATGTTAAAATTTTATATTTATCACTTACCTGTCATTGATTTCTCAAATTTATTTCTTGTCTCAAGATAACCAATTTCAATTTTGTTCTGGGATTTCTTCAACACTATGTACTTTTCTACATATTTCTTGACGTGGTACATCACCCTTTTGTCACTGATGACTTTGAAGTCTTTCTCCAAGGAATTAAAATCCCGCAAAGGATACAACTGACATTGTAAAAGTCATTGTTTGTTATGCATTTTAATCTATGAAGAACTTGCGTAAATTAAAAACATAACTTATAAAATTGTCCTTACTATATTTGACATAAAACATGAAATAACGTTCTTATCTATTGATCTCTAAAGCTTAAAGCTTACTTGAAAGTTTTGGACATTAAAGGACAAGCGATGAGATCCTTTAGTGCTTTCTTTGGAAATTGTTCTCTTAAAAATAAGTAGCGTTGGATAACATGAATCCTAAGGGGAAGCTGGTTTGTTTCCATTCTATCCAGAGTGAAGTTAACTAGGAACATGCTGTTGCGACTCGATCTCCTTTTTTTTAACCCCTTCTTGGGACAGGGGTACACCTCAGATACTTTTGTTGTCATAACTAGCTTTAAAACTAAATTTCATAATGATAATCATTGTTTTAAAACACTATAAATATTTTCATAATTTGTATGAAGTTTAAAATTATTTAAAAGGTTATTTATAATATTATAAATGTTTAAATAACCTAATTTATTTAACTATAATTATAAAATATAACATAATTATGTTATGTTGTTATAATAAACTTACTTGAGGTGGATATAATTGATTTTTTACAATTGAAAATTTTTAAGTAGCTCAATGAACTATTGTTTTATAAACTGTGCTTTTTTAAAATCTTATCCAATTTTTGCGTTTTAAAAGTACCACCTGGCATCAAATACAATAATAATAAAAATGGGCACAATCGGTATGGATAAAAAACCTTCCATTCTTTGTATTGACGCAATTAAGTTGTTAAAGATTTATAAATTTCTATTTGCGCCGATCATTTGAAAATGCCCACAAAAACTCAACAAATGTAAAAAAGTTAAACTTTAAACGAATGGCGCGAGTATAAATAAAATTTCAAATGTGGGAGAAAAAATATTTTAAGGTTATAATTAATTCAACTTAAAAATAGTACTTTTCAAAAACAATACTTCTAAACAACGTTAACGATGGGTTATCTGAAAAATACACATGAATGATCAGGGCGGCCGAGAGCTTTCATGATAGCCAGACTGAAGCATATTAGCCGCCATAAGGCCCCCCTAATTGCTTATTGACTTGATAATTGGTGATACAATTACCAAGTCAATGACTGTGTTTTTATTTCAAATACTGTTTACTTACATCCACATTCTTGGATTATGGATTTTGGGAAAATCTGGATCTAATTTGAATTAAATTACATAGTTTCTTTTAAATTAATATTGACAACTTTTTTTTTCTCTTTTTTACCAGCAAAAGTTGTGATTATTATTATGTCATCTTACAACAAAGTTGTATCCTATTTATTTTCAACATGCATGTTTGATACACGTTTTTAAATTCTTTGTTTTAAAGTGGCTCTACGATAATTTTTTTCAATTAATTTTACTTAAAGGTTGTTCACCTTTTTTTTTTTTTTATTTTAATTCACCTCCTCAAGGCCGAGAAGGCCACTACAGACGAGGAGGCTACTTATTTGTGGTTATAACCCTCTCTCAACTCTATAGCTCCGAAACACGAACCTTGACGAGCAAGGTCGCTGCGCGGAGAAACGAGTTGAGCACGGTACTACCAGGAACGTGGTGGGGATCAAACTCAGAACCACTCGTTTATGAAGCGAGCGCTCTACCACTACCGCATATGTACCTTCTCGAACAGGTACCGACTTTGCATAAAAGGTTTGAATTAAAATGCATATAGATTGGAAAATAGGCTATAGACCCTTTGAGTATATTTTGTTGGGAATGCCTAAAGTATTTCCAGAAGTGAAAAATGAAGACTACTTCAAACTATTAAGATACAAAATATCTTACATAAAGTTGTCTTTTATTTCAAGCTTTAATTTTAACCGGTTTTTGATTTTTAACCAGATAAATGAGAATATTAGCAAATCCTTTTTACAATCCTAATTTTAAATTGAATTTGTTGAATGGAATGACGCAACTCAACATTAAAGATATTCACTTCAAGCTTATTTTCATAGAACCCAGGTAAGTAAATGACTGGGGCTAGTATTTGACTGTGGCCAAGGTTTTACGGACGAGACTGCATAAACATTGGTGCATATTGACTTGTTTTTATATATCATATCAATATGCATCAATATTTATATAGCCCTAGCTATAAATCTGGCTTTGGCTCAGGTCAAATACCAGCTCCAGTCATTCACTATACCCAGGTTCATTGCAGTTTTACTATAATCATTCGCTTTGCAAAAAATTCTGTATCATTGTGAGGACAAGTCATCTTTTTATGGGTTGATGTTTTAGCTGAAGGTAAAGCAACAGCTTGAGAGCAGCAGAACCTTCTATGTTTGTTTTGAAATTAGCTTTATAGCGACAATCAGAGCTGAACCTTTTGAGTCCGAAAGCTTGTAAAGCTAGATCTTCCATTTAGCGGGACTGCAACTGAAAACTAAAAGTTATTAGATTTTTATTTATCTATGACAATAACCAATAAAACTTATACATAAAAGAAAAGCAATACCAGGCTTTCATATGTTGACAATTGACATTGCTGCAGCCAAAATAGCATTATTAAAAAACTTATTTAAGAGTTTACTGTAGGTAAGAGTTTACTGTTATAAAGAGTTTACTGTAGGTACTATAGGTTTTAGACTAGTCATTTTTAAATATATGCTGAGTTTGATGAGAAAACGTAAACGAGTAACTTTCAAATTTATTCAACAGCAGTTCTTTGTGACAAAACCTGATGGTTATATTATAGTTATAAATAATTTATTTCTTAAATTAATTTATTAAATAAATAAATTGTTTAAAACTATAATTCTTTTGTAATATAAACAAAGCAAGTTTTTTGCTATGCACATCACCAATTAAATTTACTTTATGCCTCAATAATAAAAACAGATTTATATTTTTTTCTAATTAAAATCTCATTATGACTTTTTTTGTCTTTTATCTTCTGATGCCCCTAACAACTATGGCACACGGGGCATGTATGCCTCTTTTGATCCTCCCTCTTGGGACCTGTGCATTGTTTATTCTTATTTATTTAAGACATTTTTGAAATTGTACACTGATATACACTTAAAAAGTTTAAAAAAATTAAAAAAAAGGTTATTATAGTTTGTATTATAATTTAATATATATTTACTCTTACATAATATAAGTATATCAATTTTTATATAATTATTCTTATAAATTTAAAATCTTGGTGCCTGGGTGAAGTGTATTATATGTATGTATGTATGTATATATATATATATATATATATATATATATATATATATATATATATATATATATATATATATATATAGATATAGATATATATATATATACAGATATAGATATATATAGATATAGATATAGATATAATGTTAAGCATAATTTTCATAAAGTTATCTTTTCTTCTCATTGTGTAATTTGTTTGATAAAAGAAAAGTACTCTCCTTAATGTATTATTTATTTATTTGATACAAGAAAAGTATTTTGTCTTTTCTCCTCATTGTGTAATTTTTTTGTTTGATACAAAAAAAAGACATTGCCTTTTATTTTCAATGTGTAATTTATTTATTAGATACAACAAAGGTACTTTGTCTTTTCTCCTCATAGTGTAATTGGTTCAATTAAAAAATGTGTTTTAAAGTGATGAACTTGTTAATTCAATTGTTACATGGTGTATTTGGAAACAATCTTCCATCTATTTTTTGGCAATCACAAGTACTGAAATTTGCTCTCTTTATGTTTTCTTACACCAATGTATGTTTTTTTTCCAATGAGTAAATAATTCATTTCTAATAATATTTTAGAAATGAAATATTTCTCTCTGCCTCTTGTTCCTGGTTTGCAAAAATGTCTATTACCTTAACCAATAATGATCAATAAACTTATTTTTTTTGCAGATAGAGGTCGTGTTTATTTACACTCGGTGTGATAAGTTTGTACTGGATATGGAGAACAACTCAAATAAGCTTGTTGCTTAGATGATGATGAGATTTTTGCAAGATTCATGCACTTTTCCAACTATAAAGTCTGTTAATTATAAATGTCATTTATAATTAATTATAAGAGTTGTTTATCTATAGTTTTCTTAGGAACAAAAAAATAATTTATTCTAAACTAATCTTAGCCAAAAGTTTGTGCAAATATATATGTTTGGTTAGTTTTATAATTTTTAGAGAACAGGAAAATTTAGTTTAAATTTAGTTTAAAACATTAAATTTAATTTGGAAACTGAGTTAATTTTGCAACTTAACGTTGTGGTTTCAAAAGCATTGAAACCATTTTTTTTGTTGTGGCCTTAGGCACTGTTTCTTAACTTATCATTATTATTATTATTGTTATTATTATTATTAAAATGATATTTATACAGGATTTATACAGGATACTCACTTTCAGTTATAAAAGCTGTTATCAACATGTGTCCTGTTTAAAAACTAAAACTTAAAACGGAAATTACAATTATCCACAAATAACAAAAAGTATAAAAAGTATTACAATTAGTAAAGTGTATGTATCTGATCACATATATTTTGTGTGACTTCAGCTGCTGAGTAGAATGACTAAAACTTATAAAACAGGCAGTGCCATACAAGGTTTCTAACATTGTTCAATATACTTAAGATGCTATACAGAAACTTTAATTAGCTTGATTGGCTGTTTCACACCCTTTATACTCAAATTATTTTTTTGTCTTAATTAATAAAGTTTTTTTTATTTTCTGAAATTTTTGTTATTTTCTGTTTTTTTTTTTTTTTTTTTTTGTTTGCAAAATTTTATTGAGTTTTTATATTTTATATTTTTACAGAAACAAAAATTATTACTAGAAACATTAGTTTTAAAGGTATTTATAGTTTTAAACTTTCCTTTACAAAATTTTTTACTATTGATAAAAAAAAGTCAAGTATTTATTAGTTTTTAATAAATATAAATATTATAGCAACTTACATTTTATTAGGGTGGTTTTGTATTTTACAACTTACATTTTATAGTGGTTTATCCAAATATTAATGGCTGTTCAGTACATTCATTCACAGAAAATATTGCATAGGGATATTAAGACTCAAAATGTATTTCTCACTAAGCAAGGTTTAGCAAAACTAGGTAAGTTATGTAGTTAGATTCAAGTTTCTTCAAAATTATTGAAAATTTAAATATTTACTGTATTAAAAATTTAAATATTTACTGTATTTAAAGTAAATATATTAAATATTTATATTGTATTATATATCTTATTAATTGTTGTATCATTTTATATTCAAAACCAATTAAGACAACAGTTAACTATTAACCTAATGTATATATATTTTATATATACATTAGGTTAATAGTTAACTGTTATACTTTTGCGAGAGCCATAAATTGCATTCATAAACTATTTTAGGGGAGTGTGGGCAAGAGCGAGAGCTAAAGCTCTCTCTCTCTCTCCTCTCTCTCTCTCTCTCTCTCTCTCTCTCTCTCTATATATATATATATATATATATATATATATATATATATATATATATATATATATATATATATATATATATATATATACATATATATATATATATTAAGAATTTTTTTTTATTCATAAGTTACTATACATACTTTTCAATTATTAAGGTGATTTTGGAATTTCTAAAGAAATGGAAAGTACTGTTGATTTAGCTCAAACTTGTGTTGGTACTCCCTGTTATTTGAGTCCTGAAGTATGTCAAGATATGCCTTACAGCTCAAAAGCAGATATTTGGGTAGGTCCAATTTTGGGCCAGAATTTGTTTATATAATTTATTTTTATAATATTGTTTGATGGTTTTGAACTGCTGTTTAAAAAAAGAATAGGTAAATTTTAGATTATTTTTAATATTTTTTATAATATTGTTTGATCTTCATGAGTTAATACTCTTTGAATAAATTTTATTTTGATTTCATGTAGGTTAATTGTATTGGTTTACTAAAAATCAATAACATTTATTTTTAAATTAGTAACTGCATAGTTAAATAATTTTTTTTTTTGCAGCGTACGGAGAGCCGAAATTAATATTAACTGAACAAAGTTAAAAAACTTCTAAAATATTTATCAGATTACTCCTATAATAGTTAGACTGTTTTTTGCACGATGA
Source organism: Hydra vulgaris (assembly GCF_022113875.1). Taxonomy (NCBI): domain Eukaryota; kingdom Metazoa; phylum Cnidaria; class Hydrozoa; order Anthoathecata; family Hydridae; genus Hydra; species Hydra vulgaris. Next base: position 13,724,218 of record NC_061170.1, read on the forward strand.
ATCTAATGGCACTATTAAATTGTTTATTTGGCTGCTAACGATACCTGAAACGCCTAACCAAATTTTATTTTACATAGCTAAGCTTAAGTGACTTTCTTAAAATGCCAAAGTTATAAAATAAATATCTAATAATGTAGGCTGATTGTAAGTTATTTTATGTGCTTGAATGATTAGATCTATAGTTGGTTACTCATTTTTGCTGTTCCAAGTCCTCGTTATTCAGTTCCAAACCTCTAGAAACTAATGCATAATTCATATATAAAAAAGTAATTTAAGCTAAAACCTTGAAAAATGTCAAAATTAAAATCTATTATTGTAATTTGAATGTTGTGGTTAAAATAATAATTTAAATGTTGTGGTTCAAATATTGATATAATTTCTATGTATGCTATTTATTACTTTTTATATATAGCAATCAGAGACTCAAGCTTACTAACAAAAAAGATTTTATTTCACATCTTTCACAAAAACCAATTGTGTTAAGTATTCATTGATTATAAAACAACTATAAAACGAAATAAAAATATTAAAATAAGTAATTTTAAAAGTTGTATAACTTCTGGATCAAATCTTTTTACTTGAGCTTTTTGTGAGTACTAATAAGTGAATCTGAAGAAGGAAGAAAAGAAGAAGGAAGAAAAAAAGAAATGACTACTAATAAATGGATCTACTGATAATACTACTAATAAGTGGATCTACTGGCAATAATGGTAATAAATGAATCTGAGGAACTTTTTTAATAAATCAATATTAGTTTTTGTTTTGGAACATATGCGTTAAGATGTTCTTGAAGCTTCTTAAAATACTTGTTTTGTGGTTCTTGAGCTTCTCCAAACAGCATTTCAATAGGTAATTGTTGTTTAACATGTTTATCTAATAAGAAACAATGTAAATTTTGTGGCAAATATGTAGAATTTTATTCATGGTATTATATAAATATAATACCATGAATAAAATTCTAGATATTTGCAACATATATACATTTGGAAATTATCTGAATCAATTTGCAATCTTGGGAATAATAGTTGTAATACAACATGAATCATTTTTATCAAAAATAAATCAAATTGAGTAATGTTACATGCTATTTGAGCATTCTAGAAAAACCTGCCAGTATTTCCATTATTTAATGTACCTAACCACTTGACTTGTTTAAAAAATATTATAAATTTTAAGATGTGTAAATATTTATATAAGTTTGTTACACTAACCTTGGTCTCATTGAGACCCAGTTATTCCATAAACAGTCAGAATAAAATACATTAAAATAATTTTGAGACCACCCGGGTATCATTTCATTCATATTCATAGCAATCCTTTTTCTTAACTCCTTGTTCCTTAAATTTTAAACTACGGTGCCATTTATTTCATGAATACTAATCATTGTGTATTCACTAAAATTTATAACTTGTAACTAAGCAATTATCTTATCTCAGTTGACAAAAGCAAAGTTGTAAAAAAAAATGAAGTAATGTTTTTGAGTTTTTGAAAGTTTAAATTGTTTTTTTGTTGTTGTTCTTTTTGCAAGTTAAATTTTTATTTCTTTTATTTTACAATATAAGGTATTATTTATACCTTTTTATGGATTTACAATTTCAACTTAAAAAGAAAACAAAATGCAACAATATACTTGTTTATAATTACCAAGATCTAAATTTAATTATTTTAATTTAAATAACCTAACTTTTACTTTTTTATTTCTCAGGCTTTAGGATGTATGCTTTATGAAATGTGTGCTTTGAATTACCCTTTTGATGCAACAAATATAGTTACACTATATTATAAAATAGTTAAAGGAAATTATGTGGTATGTTATCTTTTTATATTTATATATTTTTTGTATATATGTTTTTGTATTTTACTAGACATAAAGTATAAATACAAAATATATCAAAAATATATCTTGTAAAAGTATTCCTATAACAGAGTAATATCTTTATATTTAGATTATGCCCAGTAAAAATATATATAAATGACATTATTTTGAAAATGTTTAGTAACTGCCCTAAGTATAATTACACATACAAATAAAGTTTTTTTTTTAATTTTATAGTTTAAATATTTAAAGTATCAAAAAAAGTAAAAATATAAATGAAACAAAAAATCAAAAATTTAAATCAAATTTTAAAAATGCTAATAAACGTTTAGTTTAGTTATAAAACTTTGATTGTTTTTCCTAAAGCATTTTTATTTTGAATGAACATTTTAGTTTTATTTCACTTTAAAGTTTGTTGACTGATAAAAATACTTGACAATTGATTCATAGGGTTAATACCTAATGGCTGAAACGACATATGACATAGTATGAAATCTACAATATGACATACATGAGTTGTCTGTATTGTTATTAATTGATGGCTGGAATAGGATCAAGAGCAGGATTAATAATGACAATGGATCAACAGTGATTGAATTATAATTTATTATTACCGTTGGTAATAAACCATTCAATTCCTGTTATATCAAAATATTTTGAATGAAGTTAAATTTTTAACTGAGTTTAGTTAATGGTTTAGCAAACAACTCCAACAATATTATATATCCATTATTCCAGGATACAAAGTAACCTAATCATTAAAAGTTGCTATGCCAACTTATCTAGGCAAACTATTATCAATCATACTTCCTTCCTAATTTTAGAAAAATAAAAGAAGTTTTTATTTTAGAATTAGTATGTATGCACTGTATATTTGATGTATTTTGTTTGGTTGGTATAAACACTATTTTTGTAACTGTAGAGCCAGATTGGTATAAACCATATGTATGTCTCACTGTATATATGTCACTGTACATAAGATACATTGACATAAATTCAGCAAAACAAACATAGCAGCCATCACTTAATCTAATAAGTTAAATTTAAGAATTAAAAAATTATTTTAGACAACAAGGTTATGTTTCTTTTAAGAAATAAAAACTTACTTTTAAAATCCAAGATAAAATCTTTTAAAATAAAAACAAAAAATGGTCTGAGATTTAATAATGTCTCTGGCAATAAAATAAAATGGGTAAGGAAGACAGCAGAAATTCATCAAATGCTTTTCTTGGTGTTCTGTGAAAAGATTTTTAGATCTTCTTTTAGCACCAGAAAAACAATTGATATTTTACAACTAGAAAAAACAATTAATATTTTATTTTTTCAGCAAGTTCCTAGCAATTTTTCTCAAGATATTTGTCAACTAATAAAACTGATGTTAGCAAAAAAAGCTGATGAAAGACCAAGGTCAATCTATATTTATTAGTTTCATCATGTGTTTGTTACTATTATTATGAAGATATGGACATTTTATTTTTAATTTATAGTGCTACAGCAGTATTAAATCTCCCATTTATTCAACAGAATTTACATTTATTTCTAAAAGACTGTGAATCAATTCAAGAGATAAAAGAAAAGTAAGGTGAATTCTGATGTTTTTTTATTTTTATTTTAATTGTTTGAAAAGAAAAAATTTAAGGTCTATTTAAAAAAAAAATTATATTTTCCTCAAAGAATTTCTCGTGACCAAAAAAGGTTTAAAGAAAAGTTTAAAAGTCCAAGTTCGTTTAATTACAAAGGTTTGTTAAATTTGATATTTTTTTTAATAATGTTTAATTACAAAAGTAAGGTTAAATTTAATACTTTATTTTATTATGTCTACTTACAAAGGTATAGTTAAATTTTATGAAAATAAATTAAAAATAAATTAGGATTATTGTGCAAAATATAAAAAATTTGTTATTTTCTAAAAAAATGTTTTTAGAAAGTAGTGTAGTTTTACCACAAGTTCTAACTTCCAAGGAAACAGGCGTGTATGCAGATGATTTTATTGATGAAAGTGAAAGTGATTATTCAGATGATTTTGAAGACGAAAGTTATGAGTATGATGATGATTTTGAAGCTGATGATGAAAAAGAGGTGTTTTTTTGTCTATTAAATTGTAAAAAAAAAGTGATTAGATAAAAGAGTGTCTCATAGAAATGGTCTACTCCTGCATATTTAGGTTTACAAAGTATTTATGTTTTGATCACTTTTTTGAAATGTCCACTTTAATCCAGACACTTGTTTAGGCGAAGAAGAAAAAAGACATTATTCTTTATTACATTATTAAAACAAAAAAAAATTTTTTTTTGTTATAATAATGTAATTAAGAATAATGTTTTTACACAGAGATATTGTCTGCAGAAACCCAAACTCAACACCCCCCCCCCCAAAAAAAAAAATGTATATATATTTATATAATATATATATCAACCCTTCGAATTAAGGTCAGCATTTGGCAATGCTGACCTAACTGCCGATCTTAAAGTGTTTGAGGTCGGCAAAAAATGTCATGCTTAACAGCAATCATCAGCCATATGTTACAAAATTAAAAATTAAACTTTAAAATTACAATTAGAATTACGGTGACGTGAGTTCTAATGACTCCATGGCAAACAAAATTTTAAAAAGTTTTAAAAGTATAATGTGGCGTAAACATGATGTAAACCAACCAGGATCAATCTGTGGTATTAAATGAGGAAACAAGGAAATTATTTTTGTCTACACTTTAAGATTATTTCACTCCTTGTATTAAGTAGGTTTTCTTCTTTATGCAACAAAATTTTAAACTTCTTGTTCAAACAGAGGTTGCAAACTCTTGATGCTGGGTTGTATGGTTTGTATTGTTTAACAATCTTCCATCTGACTAAAGGTGTAAAGTTTTTTTCTTTTAATTTACATACTTCTTTAGATAACTCTGTATCATTCGCATCTCTAATTGCATTAATAGATTTTATATGGTTTGCATACTGAACTTTTAAAGATGTCTTGCTGAGTCCAAAATACACTTTTTCTTTATATTCTGGATTGTTTGAATAAATGGTGGCCTGATAAACAATGTTGTTAGAAATGCAATGGTTGTTCATTGGACAATTGGATTTGTAAATGCAGTTGCATTTCTTTTCATTAATTTTTGCCTCCTTATGTAAAATGCTTTTATTGTGAGAGTTGATAATGGATTTAATGTTTGGCATGCAGGAATAACTTATTTTGATTGTGTTTTAAAAATAAAATCTTTTTATTCTATTTAGCTTAGAAGCATACGGCATGATAATTATACAAAAATATATACATATTATTAAAGATGAATGTTTAAGCAATAAAATGGCATATAATAATGTAATTTTTTTGTTTCTTTACTTTTGTCCACCACCACTTTGCAGCAGTTAAACATAAATAAAGATTGCTGTGTCTTTTTTGATTGGAAAAATTGATTGGAGGTTCAAAAAGTGATTTTCCTGCTAGTGTTTCACCAACATATATAGACATTTATAAATACTTCAATTTTGTGCAATTGAAATTTAAAACCAAATCTGACATTATTGATAAAACTCAAAAAAAGCTTGTAAATATTTGGTTAAATGTAAACCCAAAATTGCCCTTAATAAAAAATGGGCCAGTTTATTTAAAACTAGTGAAAGAAAACTTATTAATGGAAAAAAGTGCAAAAAAAGTGTAAAAAAAAAAAAAAAGAAAATTATTAAATCATCCAAAAAGCATTACAGTTACTTTTTCAGGTATTGGCGAATCGTATGCATTTGATATTAACATGGAGTCTGATTCAGTATAAAAATAAAGTTGTATTTTTCTAATAAAAAGTTTTTCTAATTAACATTTTTTTTTTGAAGTAAGTTATTATTTAAAAGATATAAGTTTTGATAAAAACATAGTTAAACCTGCTCTTTGTAAACATGGGACATGCTCTTGCAGCCAATCTACAACCATTATTACATTGTCATAACATTGCTTCTCTTTTTCTTTTCTACAAATACTATAATGGGGACTGCTCTAAAGAGCTAGTGTCTCTTGTGCCATCTACTAAAATTCATTCTTGTGTGACTTGTCATTCAATTAAGTCTCATCCTGTGACTGTTTCTAGGTGCTCAGGAAACTCTTATTTGACTAGTTTTTTTCCTCAAACATCAACCCTTTGGAGTTTGCTTCCTTCATCTTGCTTTCCTCATTCATATAATTTGCAATCTTTTAAGTCGTCTGTAAATCTTGTTCTACAGTTTCTTGCTCTACAAACATATATAAATATATATATATATATATATATATATATACTATATATATATGCACTATATATATATATGTACTATATATATATATATATATATATATATATATATACTATATATATATATATATATATATATATATATATATATATATATATATATATATATATATATATATATATATATATATATATATATATATATATATATATATATATATATATATACTATATATATATATATATATATATATATATATATATATATATATATATATATATATATATATATATATATATATATATATATATATATATATATATGAATATATATATACTATATATATATATATACTATATATATATGTACTATATATATATATATATATATATATATATGTATATATATATATATATATACTATATATATATATATACTATATATATATGTACTATATATATATATATATATATATATATATATATATATATATATATATATATATATATATATATATATATATATATATATATATATATACAATATATATATAAACAATATATATATATATATATATATATATATATATATATATATATATATATATATATATATATATACTTTTAATTTTAATTTCTGTTAAAACTTATATCTTTTAAATAATAAGTTACTTAAAAAAAAATGCTAGTTAAAAAAACTTTTAATTACAAAAATAAGAATTTAATTTTTTACTGAATCAGACTCCATGTTATTATCAAATGAATTCGATTCGCCAATACCAGAAGAAGTAACTGAAATGTTTTTTAGATGCTTTGATAATTTTCTTTTTTTACAGCACTCCAATCTATTGGACCAAACTGAATATTTATTTTTGTATTAACTTTGATGTATTCTCTTACATCAATGTGTAAGAGAATACATTAAAAACCAAAGTTCAAGAGAATACATCAAATAATCTCGAAGTGTAGGCGCAAAATTAAATTCCTTATTTCCTCATTTGATACCACAGATTGATCCTGGTTGGTTTATGTCATGTTTATGCCACATTATACTTTTCCAACTTTCAAAATTTGTTTCCATGGAGTCATTAGAACTCACGCTGCTGTAGTTCTAAATGTAATTTTAACATTTAATTTTTAATTTTCTTATATATGGCTGATGATTGCCGTTAGGCATGAAACTTAATTCCATAATAAAACTTAGTTCCGTAATAAAAAATTTTTTTTTGTTTTTAATTTTATATATATATATATATATATATATATATATATATATATATATATATATATATATATATATATATATATATATATATATATATATATATATATATATATCGGCGTCTTTTTTAATTTTAGTTTTTTTTTTGCAACAACCTTGCTTTTTAAAAAGCATTGCAGTTTATTATGCAATTAATTTTTTGTTAAATAACATTGTGTTTTTTTTTTTAGTTTTAATGAGAATTATACTTTTATGAGAAAAGTTATACTTTTGTGAGAAAAGTTATACTTTTGCGAGAGCCATAAATTGCTCCTATAAACCATTTTAGGGGAGTGTGAATGAGAGCAAGAGCTAAAGCTCTCGCTTCCCACCAAAGCCTGTATGTATATATATATATATATATATATATATATATATATATATATATATATATATATATATATATATATATATATATATATATATATATATATATATATATATATATATATATATATATATATATATATATATATATATATATATATATATATATATATATATATATATATATATATATATATATATATATATAAACAATTTTAAAATGTATTCTACAAAATAGAGTGCTCAGTGTTCTTAAAAGAACAGACCAATTATAAAGTAGCAGAAAATCATTTAAGAAAATTTTTTTTCATTTAACACTGTGTTTCATCAATAAAGACTCATCAGAAATTAATAAAACTTTATACTAAAAATTTATTACTAAAACTTTATACTAAAACTTTTACTAAAAATTTATACTGAAAATTAAATTACAGGAAGTCGCAAATGTCTTAACTACTGTAAATTTTCACACATTTGTGGAATATGCTGACACCATTATAAAAGAATTCTTTAGAATCGATTATTTCTGCTTCTTTTTAAAAATTATTTTTTAAAGGGGGGATTTAATGTAATTATTATTTGAGCTCACTTTTTTTTATAGTTTTTTAGGAGAAAATTTTTTTCGTGCCTACATTTAGAAATAAATTCTGATTTTTTTTTTAATAAACATTCTTGGTTTGCATGTGTAATAATTTCAAATTTTTCTTGTAGGCATAGTATGCATTTTTTGGAAATATTGTTATATGCAGGTGCTGTTTAAGGATGGACCAATTCAGTATAAAATCATCAATATTTTTAACTTTTAATTCCCATATATATTTTGACAACAATGGTGTCTTTTGAATACTTTTTATTTTTAAAGGATTGCTTATGATTGGCAAAACGTTTTCTCCGTCCGCCCTCTATAATGTCAATATATTGTTTATCAGGTACATTCTTAGAGGAAACAACACATTTATATACCACATTTTTGGATAAACAACTTCCACTCATTGGACAATTGTTTTTTTGTTTACAATTAAAATTTTCTGTAGTTTTTTCATTTAGGATTTCTTTTTTGTTCTCCTGGATGACTATTTGTGGATGATTTTGATTTTCCTGGGATAATTGATACATTGGTTCAATAAATTCAATTAAAGAATTGTCAGAAATTGAGCATTTATTATATAAAATAATAAATGACAATTTCCTATATCAGCATGTTAACATACAAACATTTCAAACAAATAAATCTGCTGTAAATATTTTAGATTTAGATTTAGCCATTAATAGTAAATTTGTTTTAGGAAACATATCCAGAGGTCATTTAATATTGTTTTTTGATTTTATTCTTAAAAATGAAACAATGAATAAAAATACAGAGGAAATTAAATTTTTATATAGAAAAGCAGATTACAATAGCATTAATGATTTCCTAATGAAGTGTCAATTGGCTTCAGTGTTTTCATAACAAGAATGTTCAAGAAATGTATAATCAAAACAAAGCCTGCAGATATCTTACAAGTTACATCCATCTATCTTAAAAAACTGTGCTACTGCTTTCTAATGCTAATTTTTATGGAGTCACTAGAAAAAAGTCAACTTTCAAATCAATTTAATTCAGAAAATATAACTGCACTATATAAAAAAGGTGGCAAGACTGATTCTGGAAAAATTATAGACCTATATCACTTCTGTGTGTTACTTTTAAAATACTCCAACGTATAATAAAAACAAGTTTGAAAAATATCTTCTTGAAAATAGTATTATAGCTATTCAACAGCATGGATTCAAAAAAGGTGATGTACTACAAATTTACTTGAAACTACTCTGGATTATATTACAAGAAATGTTGATCAAGGAATTCCTGTAGATGTAGTTTTACTTGATTTTAAAAAGCATTTGATACTGTACCACATCAATGGGTTATCTTAAAACTTAAAGCATATGGTGTTGGTGGCTTATCACTTCATCAGCTTCAAGCTTTCTTATCTAATAGAGGGCAGAGAGTTATTATGGGAGATTATGTATCAATTTGGACTGATGTGTATAGTGGAGTTTCTCAAGACTCAGCGTTGGGTCCACTATTTTTTATATTAGTTACATAACAAACTACAATGCTATTAAAGTTTTGTAAATAATTTTCTATACATAATTATTGAAAAAAACAATTACATAAAAATGTATGCTATAATTAAAAACGGTTTCATAAACATGTAAGCTATAATAAAAATGATTTCATAAACATGTATGCTTTTGTTAAAAATGATTTCATAAAAGTGTATGTTATAATTAAAAACAATTACATAAAACTTAATGCTATAATTTAAAATGATTTCATAAAGATGTATGCTTTAATTAAAAATGATTTCATAAAGATGTATGCTTTAATTAAAAATGATTTCATAAAAGTATATGTTATAATAAAAAAATGTTTTTATTCAGATTACCCAGGACAACATGTCCCAAAGGTCTTACTTTCTTATGCTAAAATTTTTTTTTTATTTGTTTGGGTGCAATACTAGACAATGAGGAGTTTTTATAGATTTAAATTTAAATTTAGAAAATATTTTAATAATTGGTCAGTTTTTATAACTTTGAGAACTGAAATTAAAAGCTATAGAAATTTTAAAATTGCTTTACTGTTTTTTAACAATAATTTTAAAACTGCTATAAAATAAAAAGGATTCAATTAAAAATAATATCTGTCTTATCTGCATATGTAATTTGTGATTTATTTAAAGGAAGACAAAAAATTTAATACAAACATTGACTTTGTGTTGTTTAGACAGAAGTTTAATTCTTTCTCCTAGATATGTGCCCACTCCCAAATAAATTGTGGTTCCTCCTCCTTCACTTCTAATGAAAATGTAATTTTACATTATATTTTATAGTTTATTTTACAAAGTTTGAAAAATAAGGAGAGGGGCCATGGACTTAACTTTCCCCTCCCTCCTTGTTGTAGTGATTGCTGAGTCAGAGTGCACAAACAGTAAATTTTACCTCAGAAATTGATTGTTGAGTTTAAAAAGTATTATGCTCATATTTTCACTAGATTTCATAAACAATTAATAGAGTTATGATTTTTTTCAAAAACATTCAGGGCACATAGTGCTTTGTTTTTACATTGTCTATATTTACTTTTTGTTTCCCCAATTTAGAATAATTTTCACTTAGTTTTCTTTGTTAACTTAATTTTATCAATTCACATTTTTACTTAGTTAGTTACTTAAACACTTCCTCTCTTTGTTCATACTGGGTGGAATAAATTGTGTTTTAAGTCATTGTGGGTGTTATATTGGGTGAAATAAATATAATTGTGTTTTATGTCATTCTGTATAGGGGTTGTCTATAATTTACGTCATGCTATAAGGGGGATATGGGGTTGGTGGTTTTGTGACAACTCATATAAAACTTGCTTCTTAAGTATTACAATTTTGTGACAAGGGTGGAGGAAGTCAAAAATGGTCAAAAATTGCGTGACATTTATGGACGACCCCATAATAACAAGTGTAATATGTGTAACTGTGCAAGATATGAATATGTTGATGTGAGAATCAGTGTTGGTTAGATAGTGCATGACCAATATGTGTATGCAAGTAAGAATTCTTAGGATAAACAATTGAATCCAAAGGATAGTGCAAGACTATGTATAAAAGTGCAGGACTATGTATAAAAGGGCAGTATAAATCAAAATTGCTTTCTATGAAGAAAAGTTTAAATTTATTAAAATTAGGAATTCTTAGTGTAAAATAAATGTGAACAAATTTTAAAATTAAGTTTTAAAATTCTTAATCAAATTAAAGATTTAAGAATTAATTATTAATTATTATTTAAAAAAAAAATTTGTAATAAAGAAGTTTATTTAAATTTAAAGGAGTTTAATGATGTTTTGGTAAACGCTAGAGAGGAAGTGGAGAGAAAAAATAGAGAAAGTAAGTGATTTTTTTGATACTTTTTCATTATTTTTTAGTTATATTTTTTGGATATGGGTTATTAAAATCATTAAAATGATTGGTATCAAAAAACGACTAGCCTAGAAAATAAACTAAGCTTCCATTGAAAATACACAATAATGCAGAATAAGATAAAAAAGCATTTAGAGTTCTAAGCATTTATTGCCTATTTATTATTATGCTATATCTATTTGTTTAAAATAAAACAAAACAAGTTTTATAGAAAAAAGAGAATTTTGTGTCAACCAGAAGAACAACACAGCAAAGCTAGCTTTTAGACTTTAAAAAAAATTGCAAACACTTCCTTTATGAACAACATTGAACAAGGTCAACACCACTATTCAGAATATCAGCAGAGCACAATCTAAAGAGCAATTTTAAAGTATTTTGCAAGTATGTTAAGGACGTTATTTTAAGGGCTGTTGAATGTGGAAAAGAAAACAGATTCATAGATTATGCGGAATGGAAGGCTAATTGCATTTGCTTCTTGAATCAAACATTATTGTTCGGGGCAATAAAAAGTGCAAATGTAGTAAAGATCTTTAATTGTTCTGTCGAAAAAAAAATGATTCAATTTATAAATATTGTTTGGGAGATAATGCAATATTTATAAATAAAATTCCTATGAAAAAATTTCAAATTGAACCAAAATAGTGTGTTTGTCATATCCAGTAGCGTATTTGTATTAGACGATGTAACCAAAGAAAAGGTTGACATGGTAATTGGTTAATCAGTAAGAGAAGATTAACAGAATGCACAGTTAATAGAATACAAAACTGTATGGCTATGAAAAATAAAATTCTGCACCAAATAAAAAAAACATTGTGCAGTTCTTTACCATTGTACTAATTTTCCTTACCAGTCTTATAGCCCAGTATTTTGTTTTATTGCCCCGTGTTATTTACCAGTCTGAATATATAATATCATTAAGAAAAAGTTTAAAAAATTGTGCTATGAGAAACTTTAAAAAAATGCTTTCACAATCAAACACAGAATTCTAATGGCCGACTCAGTAATATTATAAGGTGTCCAAAAAACATTTTTGTTCATAAAACCTTATTTGATTTAGGAGTAGACTCAGCTGTATTGTATTTTAATGAGGGAACTGCTTGTGTTCAAAAAGTAATAAGTCATCTCAACCTTAAGAATGGTGTAAAAATTGCAGTGTCCTCAATTTGTAAGGATCAGTTAGGTGTTGCCAATATGAAAAAAAAAGGCAATTTAAATCAAAAAAATAGGAGATTTCAATTAAAAGTTATTGATAAGGGTTAGGCAGATGAAAAACGACTAAAAACCATTAAATCATCTTTTTTATGGGTTTTTTTTATGGATATTTTTTCAAGTTATAAAATGTTTATTGTTGGTTTTTAGCTTCCACTTTTTTGTGCAATTTATAATTTTTGAAAAGTCATAACTTTTGAATGACACAAGGTTTTTGCTTCAAATTTTTATGATTAGTTCTAAATATTATGATAGAGGGCCAGAAACCAATGTCAAAGACTTGCTACTTAATGATTGGTATTTTTCTGTTTTCATTAGCGAATTCCCTCCAAATTCTGATGTCTTTGCAAAAAAATCAAAAATTTAATTTTTCATTTTATGCACATAAAACGTTTTGCCAAATATAAAGTTAGTTTCTAAGTTGTTGTTTTTCAAAATGATTCATTACAAAATTTTTTTTTTGAATTTATTTTTGCAATGAAAAAATCAGTTTAAAATTAAACTTTTTTTTTCTTAACTTACTCAAGTTATGCCCTATTTAATTAGAAATACTGAAATATGGGGTAGTTTTTTTTTAATAATAAGCCATCTTAATCTCTTATTAACTCATTTTATATGTCGTTTTTCATATACCTGGGCTTTTAGTTTATGATCTAAATAGTAAAAACCTGACTGTGGTACATCATTTATAGTAAAAGGGTACTTATGCTATAAATGTTATACTATTAACACGAAAGAAAATTATGGTATTTGTTTTTGACATTAAAAATGCCATTAATAAAGTCAAAACTAGTTTTTCCTTTTCCTTTTTTTTTTTTTAAGTTAAAAATGTTATTTTCCTTTACAGTAGCTATAATGAATTACAGTTATGAGTTTATACACTATATATCTGTTTCATATATTTTGTATTTTCTTGTTTGTTTTTTTACATATAGGTAAAGTTTATACATGTTTAGAACTTGTATTTAAAGTCTTTTAAAATCCTTTTAATAATCCCTGTATGAGAGAAGTTTGTTTATAATAAATCATTCTGTATGAGAGAGGTTTATTTATAATAAATCATTCTATAAAAGTGTAAAATCTTTTAATCTATTAAGA
>NC_061170.1:13743097-13840597 GCF_022113875.1 Hydra vulgaris
AAATTGATAATATAAAGCAAGATGTTATGGTAACATTTATGCACCCGCACGGTCCTTTTAATAAACTTTTCTGGCCATCTAGAGTAGATGAGTGTTGGGTTCCAATTACCAACATAACTTGTATAATTGATGCACCTGTAACAACAAATGGACATTTGTATACTTTGATCGTCGATGCATCTAAGCTAATCTTAGCATTATATTGACAATTTCTTTTTTTTGTATTTTATTTTGTAAATAATGAAGTAAAACAGAACAAGCATAAAGCAATAAAATTTTTGAATACAATATTTTCAAAGTTATCTTAAAGTTAAGACACGTGTTTAAAAAAAAAAAAAATTTTTTTTTGAGAAAAAAAGTGGGGCATGGTTCCCAGTGCCCCAGCCCCATGGACCTTCTGGTCATCTGACCTGAAATAATTTTAATGCATGTTTATCAGGACTACATAAATGCTAAAAGTTTCAAAGCTCTAACTAGTCTGGAAGATACTGAAAAATCTATCTCAAAATTCCGGTCAAAAAAGTGGGGCACATCCCTCCAGCCCCCTCCCCTAGTGTCTTGGGCCCTTTTTTAATTTTAAAATGCACATTTATTGACACTACATAAATACCAAAATTTTCATCGTTCCAGCTAGTCTGAAAGGTAGTGAAAAATGTATGGCAAGGTTCCGCTATCAAAATAGTGGGGCCTGTGCCCCGTTAACCATGTATGGAAAACCATATACTTGCAGATCAAAATTTTTATGTTTTCTGAAAGATCATTAAACATAGAATAATGTGTACAATTTTTTTTTTTTATATCATCAAGGCCACATGGCTTTCTTGAGCATCAAAATCAGGTATATAGAAAATTGCCTAAATTTATTTAAATTGATAATTACAGGTACTTAAAAATATTTTTTTACATTTCTGATTATTTCATTGGATTCTTCAACCCTGAAAATAGCCAGGTACAAATTTTTAAGTCAAAAGACTAAATATTTTTAAAGCTATGTGACTTGGAACCTTTAAACAAAGGTCAAATTTCTGAGGGGACAAGAGGGGCCTGGCCAAGATCAGTTAAAAGTAAAATGATCATATTTCATGATCCTCTTGGAGCTAGAAGCTAAAATTTTCAAGGATTTTTTGTTTTACTAAGTACTCTCAACTGTATAAAAATCAGCAAAATCTGAGATGTATGGTGACATGACCTGGCTCAATTGACATGGAATTACCCTCTTATATTTAGACTTTTAAACAATGGTGGATTGATGAGCTCAACTTTATCTACTCCTTTAAATACTTTGAACATATATATCATATTTCCTTGTAGTCTTTTCTTTTCTAGAGTTATTGTATTAAGTTTGGCAAGAGGATCTTCATATGTAATGTTTTTCAGGTTGTTGCATCGTTGTGTTTGAAAAGCATTTCCTCTAGTATAGTACAATCTTTGATTACACTTTACTAGAGGAAATGCTTTTCAATTAGTTCTTGTATATTATATTGTTTGTACTAAATGCAATGTTCAATAAGTTTCCTCTCAGTCAGGATTTGTTAATAGATAACATTTTTCATGAGGTTATCATTTCTTATACCAAGGCCATATAGTTTTGATTTGTACAAAAAAAAATTTTTTGTTTTGCAGTAGTTTTGGGACTATTATTTTACGTGTAGACTTATTTGTCAATTTTTCCTAAAACTATTAGTCAGTTTTGTTATTTGTTAAAAACAATTTATGAATAAATAAATTTTTAATCAAATTTATGTTTCTATAATTGTTGTCAATTTAATATGGAGCTAAACCTAGTTTTTAAAGAGCCGCCCTAGGTACAATAGCTAGAGGCTATTGTACCTCGCTGACCTAATATATATATATATATATATATATATATATATATATATATATATATATATATATATATATATATATATATACATATATACATATATATATATATATATATATATATATATATATATATATATATATATATATATATATATATATATATATATATATATATATGTATGTATATATATATATATATATATATTAGGTCAGCGAAATATAATGTTAATATAATATTTAATCAAAATATATCTAATAAATATTTTATATGCTGTATTTTATATATATATATATATATATATATATATATATATATATATATATATATATATATATATATATATGTATATATATATATATATATGTATATATATATATATATATATATGTGTATATATATATATATATATATATATATATATATATATATATATATATATATATATATATTATATATATATATATATATATATATATATATATATATATATATAATGACGGAAAAAACACACAAAAAATAACAGGTCTATTTGTGTTAATAAGTATTTGTGTTAATAAGGTATATATAAATACAAAGGAGGTAATCCACTGTTTTAGGGTGGTAGCCCTCCAACTAATGGATGCAGATGGAAGCCCCTTGGGCGATGTTCGTTGTGAACAGCTCTGTTTTTTAAAAAATAAATCTGATGTATTAAGTTTTGGTGACAATGTTCAAATTATTTGCAACTTCTACAATAAGGAAGAAATACTTGAAGCCAAAGCAGTGAAGTGTCAACTTCTTCCTGAAAAGCATATTGTAAAAAGACATGGAAGTGATAAATGTAAGAAAACCGTGAAAGATTTGTTAAATGTGCTTCTAGACCCTAATAATAAGTTGCCCAGTTTTTATGCAGTGAATTTATCTAGATTGCCCCCTGTTAGAATAGAACATATTGATAAAAGTGCTTTGCTCCAGGAGGTTCCTTATCTTTGATCAGAAGTAAAAACAATTTTTGAGTTTTCAGAATGAAAGGAAAATTATGATGAATACAATGAACCACCGTGTTTTAAAAGTCACCAGGCAAAACCAAGTTCACAGATGATGAATACAATAAACCAACATGTATTATATGAAAAACAAATTCAACATGCTTATAAAAATTTTAACAGCAGTCAAACTCTCAATAATGCTGACTATCCTCACCTAACAAAAGAACAACTTATACAAATACAAGCAGAAACATCAGTACGTCAACTGATGTTTCTGCTTGTATTTGTATAGGTTAAGAAATGGTAATCAAATAGGTTAAAAAAACATTCGAAAACATTCCGATATTCGAAAACAACCGATAAAGAAAAAAGTATTTAAAACGAATAATCTTATTTTAGGTTCTTCTAATTCCAATAAGTGACTTAAACCTAAAAAAATGTTGATATTTTTGTTTCACAACTAGATTTTCTAACAACACAGAAAGATGTTATTGATTGTACCTATGATATTTTGCAAATTGGAAATGATTACTTTGTAAAATGTGAGAAGTTAAAGTCTAAATACCCTGGATACTTTTCATATTATTTATCTGTTTCTGTTGACCATTTTCAGTTAAAAAGTAAAGTAGATTGTCTAATTTCAAATGAAGCCTGGCCAAATGGTCTACTTGTTAGAAGATATTTTAAGCCCAAAAATGACCGACAATAATAGTATATCATTTTGTTCCTTCAACTGTCGTTCGTTTAAAAATAGTGTTTTTGCTATAAAGAACATGTGTAATGAATATGACTTTATTTTGCTCCAAGAGCATTAGTTATTACCCTATGAGCTTGGTTTATTAAACAATGTTTATAATGATTATTATGGTACTGGCTTATCTACTGTCAATATTTAAAAAATTTATATTTAAAAATTGTTTCAAATATTGTTCCTAAGCTGTTGCCAAATGTATACATGCCAACAAATTAAAACGATGAGCATAGTCTCCATAATTACATTGATTTATGCTCAAAAATAAAGTCTATTATAGATGAGGCAGATGTTATTCATATTATTATTGCTGACGACTTCAATTGTGAAGAAGGGTCGAGATTTTTTGATGAATTTTCAAATCTTGACACAGAAAATAATGTAATTAAATGCAATATAAATCGTATAAGCAACACTTTTACATATGTTAGTGATGATGGAAATCATGTCTTATGGTTGGATCACGTTCTGTGCAGCCCAACAATTGATAATCTGATAATAAATATTTCAGTTCTAACAGATGTTATAGCATCAGATCATAAACCAATAACGTTCTCTTTTTCTTGCTCATTGGAAAATACAACCAAAATAAAAAATAACAATCCTTATCTGAAATTGTCTTGTAATAATACTAAATAGCAGACTTGTAATGACAAGTCATTATCCCTTTATGAGAAAAGGTTAGACCTCTTATTACAATCTAAACATGTACCATTTAACTTGTTTACTGATGACATAGGAGTAACCTATAGGGTTGATGTTTATATAGACTTATTTTATAGTGACCTCATGAATTGTATTCAATCTGTTGTGGCTGACACTATACCACACAGTGGGGGCAACAATATAAATTCTGAATTTAATACTCCTGGTTAGAATTATTTTGTTAAAGACAATTATGATATTGCTAGAGATGCATTTAAACTATGGATTTTGTATGGGAAGCTAAAACATGCTCATCTTTTTGAGAAAATGAAGAGTACTCGTGCCACCTTTAAAATAGCTATGAGACACTGTAAGAGACATAGTGAGCAAATAAAAGCTGATAAATGTGCAGAAAATTTTTATAACTCCAAAATGTTTTGGAGCAGTATAAATCGTACCACTAAAAAAAGCGATGAGTCACATTGCTAGTGTAGGAGGAGCCACAGGAGACAATGATATAGCTTATATGTGGAAAGATTACTTTTAAACAATGTATAACTCTATAAAAAACACAGAGTACAAAGGCCACTTTGCTGAGAAAATCCAGCTACCTAAACAAGGTAATTTAAATATTAACATAAGTCCAATGATGTTATCGCATCAATAAAAAGTCAAAAATCAGGAAAAGCAGCTGGTCCTGATGGTATATGTATGGAAGCTTTTATATATGGTGGAAAAAAATTACATCTTCTAATTAGTATGTTTTTTAATCTCTATTTAAGACATGGATATTTATCATCCAAGTTCTGTGAATCTTCCATTATTCCTTCGGTGAAGTGCAAAGTGGCCAACCTAACTGATGTGAACAATTACAGGGCGATTGCACTATCCCCAGCTATATCGAAAATATTTGAAAATATTTTGTTACAAAAAATAAATATACCAGACAATTTAGATGATTATCAGTTTGGTTTTAAACAGAAGCATTCTACAACCTTATGTACAAGTTATTTAAAAAAAGCTATTAACTACTACACATCTAGAGGTAGTCATGTGTTTACATCGTTTTTAGAGTTTAATAAAGCATTTGATAACATTGATTACTGGCTTCTGTTCTGTAACCTATTAGATCAAGGAATATAAAAAAATATTATAATGTCTGCCTGCATTCTGGTACAGCAACCAGGAAATGTGTATTAGTTGGCAGAAAGCTAAATTTCCTGCTTTTAATATAGGAAATGGTGTGCAACAAGGTTGTGTTTTATCACCGTTACTATTTAGGTTTTACATTAGTAATCTTGTATTTAAAATTTCAAATATGTGGCTGCAATATAGGAGGGGTTGTTCTCAATATTCTTGCTTGTCTCTACAAAAATTATTGAATGCAATTAATGCCGAGGCCTTTTTAATTAATGTCTTTTAACACAAAGAAGACAGTTTGTATGGTTTTTAACCCTAAACAAAAATCAAAAATTGTGTCTTTGTCATTTCCAAAATTGAGTGTAGCAGGTTGCAATCAGGAATTTGCTGACAGCTTTAAATACCTCGGTCATATTGTGAGAAATGATCTAGTAGATAATACTGATATAAAAAAAAGAGATAAAAAATCTATATACTCGAACAAATATGCTAATAAGACGCTTTTACAAGTGTTCAAACCTAGATAAAGTAAGACTATTCCAATCACATTGTATATGTATATATAATGCTTCCCTGTGGAGCAGTTTTAGCACAAGAACATTAGCACACCTACGATATTGCTGTTACAAATGTTCAAAAATGTTTTTCGGATATTAAAAATATTGCAGTCTGACTCAGATGTTTTCAGAGTTAAGCTCCCAACTTTTGAGAATATTTTGTTTAACTATAGGATCAATTTAAAGAAACCGCTTGATGAGTGTGCCAAAAGAAATCTCACTTTCGGTTCAATTAACAGAATAATAGGACTGTCCAAATGATGGATAAGTGTAGATGACTGTATCAGTTCTTTTTATTGATTATTATTTTTCTTATTTTTATCTATGGACTAGTGTTGTCACGGTGCCAAAATTTCAGTATTCGGTACCGATACCAGTAAAAATCCACGGTTCTCGGTACCAATTTCGGTACCAAACCAAAGATTAATTTAGACTAAATTTGCCAATAAAAATTCACAATTCTTTGTATCAAAGCAAAACACAAAAACATGCTAGCTGAAAAACACACTGTTTTTATTAATAAAGTTAAACAATGCCATTCTTCATACTTGTTTAAAATTGTGTTTCAACTTTTTCCACAAATAATAAATGAAAAATTACAAACCTAAAAAACGCAATTTTTATAAATTAAACGAAATATGCCATGACCAACAAGTAATAAACTAAAATATTATTATAAATGTAAAAAAACAATGGCATAATTTAAGTATTTCAAGCCAAGGATTGTAAACATTTAAGTAATTAAATAACTAGATAAATAACAAAACAATAAGCCATGACTGAATAATCACTCTTATTTATAAACTTTAACATTTTTATAAATTAAACAAAATATGCCATAACTGAACAACAAGTTGTAAATTAAAATATTATTATACATGTAAAAAAACAAAACAACAACGGCATAATTTAAGTATTTCAAGCCAAGGATTGTAAACATTTGAGTAATTAAATAACTAGATAAATAACAACATTTTTTTCAAACAAGTTTCACCCAAATCAATACTGGTCTACACAGTTATTCCTTAAGTTACTTTCTTTGCCATTTCCAGATTTTCCGATAGAAACACTAACATATCAACATGTTCCTGACTCAGTCTTGAGCGTCTTGGGCTAACAATGTACCCTGCAGTACTGAACACTCTTTCAGATGAACAGCTAGATGCAGCAATGCAAAGGTACTTCCTGGCAAACTCTGATAGTTGAGGTAGAGTACCCATATTTGTTTTCCACCAGATAAGTGGATCATCCTCAGCACTGACCTCAGGCATCTGATCGTACACCAAGAATTCACCATTTATTTCGTCACTTGCAGAAAGAGGTGCTTGACTTGAGGATGCTGGCTCTCCTTTTTCTTTCTTTTCCCCTTGAATGGTGGAAAGCAGAAACTTTAAGTGATTTTTGGATTTTTTAAATGGCCTGACTTCTTTACTTGACAATCCTCCAGACACCCGAGATGCAATTCCTTCTTTTTCATTGCCCATTTTTTTCACCTCATCCAGGATAAATTTGCTTCACATCATCCTTTAGAGAGACAAAGCTGTTCTTAAATCGTGGATCAAGGTAGGTTGCAGTGTTCAAAAGAAACCGAAGCTGCAGGTCATCATAGCGATGCTGAAGATACTCGTGTATCTTTTCCTTCATCTCTTTGGCTAATCCAGAGTATATATCATATTTTAATTTGAATGTCTGAACCAGTCGGATTTGTTCATGACTGAGACACTCAAATATCTTCCAGAGTAACGGCAAGACTGAAGACAGGGTGGTATGTTTTTCCCCGCCAAGTGCATCAGTAAAAGGACTGAGTGGCTCAAGAACTGCTTTAACAGTTTCTAAAACTGTAATATCTGAGTCTTTTGGCATCAGATGCCATATTTTCCTGTCTTCAGCCAGGACAGCACAGACAACCTGCTGCTGCTCCAAGAAACGTTCCACCATATCGTATGAAGAATTCCAGCGAGTGGGTTCATCATAAATGAGTTTGTGGTCTGGAGAGGACAGATCTTTCTATTTCTTGGTCAGCTGGCGTGAAAGTTTTGGGGATCTTGTAAAGGCAGAAATAGTTTTTCGAAGCCTTGACAGCACTGCAAACACCCTGTTTATGTCTAATGCCTTATTTACAGCAAGGTGGAGATTGTGTCCAAAACAAGGAATGCAGGTGTAGTCCTCAAAGGCTTTTTTGTTATTTGAGGCACTGTCTGTTGTGATGCCTGACATTCTTGCAATGTCCAACTTCCAGTCTTCAAGTTTTTCATCAAAGGCCTCCTTCAAACTTTCAGCAGTGTGGTCTGTGTTGAGACCACAACAGCCAAGACACCAGGATTGCAATTCCCATGATTTAGTAATGTACTGCAGAGTTAAAGACATGAAAGTGTCTGCAGTTCTACTTGTCCAAAGATCTGTTGTGCAGCTGTAAAATGATTTGTCACTGAGATGCTGGATTATGAGGTCTCTGGTGTCATTGTACATGCGGGGAATCTCAGTGTACATAAAAAAGTTTCGACTTGGAAGCTGGTATTTTGGGTTGAAATGATGGAGCATTTGTTGGAATCCACATTTTTGAACTGTATAAATGGGCACTTTATCAATACATATGAATTCAGCAACAGCTAGGTTCAGCTTTCTTGCCTCAGGTGAGTTTTTGTCATATTTTTGTTGCCACTGAAAAGCTTCTTTAACTGTTGCCTGTTTATGAGTTTGCGGGGTGTTCCATGGTCTTCCTCAGCTTGCAGCTGTAAAAGGAAAATATAATAAATATACTTTATAAGTATAGAAGTCAAAAATGGGCTGAGTTGAACAAATGAAACATTAGTTTTTCTCTAAATAACAAACCTCAGCTTTTATAATAGCCTATATAAAAGCCTATATAAAAGCCTATATAAAAGCCTATATAAACAATTTTAATAAATAATTAGTACTTGTAAAAAGATTAAATATTTTAAATTTTGTTAAAAAATACTTTTTGTATAAAATTGTTTAATCCATTACACGGTAGGTAATTACAAAATTTCTATTAGTAGCACCATGGAAGTAAAAAAGTAAAGGATTAGAAGGATTTTCCCAATAATTAAATTTAATATATGTAGTTTTATTCATTTTATAAGTATGTATTTTTTATAATAAATTTAAAACTATTTCTATAACTATATTTATTTCCATTTTTATAATGCGATAAAAACCTTTAATACTTTAATCGAAAAAACTATACATAAAACTTTATTCGCTAAAACGTTTTCTTCGATAAATATTTTTTATTTTTTTGGAATTTTTTTATTTATTTTTTTGAAGAAGGAAAGAATCAGCAAAAATATATATTTATATTATCTTTTACTAAATTATAATTTTTTTTATTAAATTAAATCGTTTAAAATTATTTTTGATATTAATTTTATTAACAACAACGACTTTATTCAAAACATTGAACGTTGTTCAAAACTTTTAATGCTTAAACGTTTTAATTCGAAGTCACTTAAAAAGTTACATTTCGCTTTTGAAGTCACCGATTTTATTTTCTCTGTAAAGTCATTCTATTAAAGACGTCAAAATCTTTTTTACAAAAGACTTTTTACAAATAACTTTTTACAAACGACTTTTTACAAACGACTTTTTATGAGCGACTTTTTAAAAACAACTTTTTACAAACGACTTTTTACAGAAATACTTATTAAAAGAAAAGTCTTAACAATAGGTTGTAAAAAAACGTAAAAAAAGTATATATTTTTTTAATTTAATTTTTAAGCTTATTATTGTTATTTTAATCTTTCTGTAAGACTTATTTTTGGCTGTTTATTTCTATAAGACTGGTTCAGACATTCAAATTAAAATATGATATATAATTCATAACAGAAGCTCTATATTTTAAATTAGTTTGAAACTTACCTGCTTGAACTCTTTCGTCAGATCCAGGTGTCGGTCTTTGAGGTGTTTTATTAAGTTCGATGTGTTTCCTCCTTTTGAGAGAAAACTTCGGCGACATCGTTTGCAAATGGGTTTTTGATTATCAATGATAATGATGTCATCAGCCGCAAATCCAAAATATTTCCACACATGGCTCTTTCCTCCTTTTTTTTCAACAAGTGGATTTAGAGCTACCACATCAGCTGCACCACCGGTCGCCATTTCTCAGCAGTTTAATAAAGAGGACGCGCTACTGCACGCATGCGCATCAAGGAATCGGGTTTGAACGGGTCTTCGGTACTACCAGTACTTGAGAAAACATGGTACCGTGACGTTTAAATTTTTTTAGTACCGACTTGGTACCGAAGTACCGTGTACCGTGACAACACTACTATGGGCCTTGTTTTTATTTATATGTACAAGATGTTTGAATCAAATACATTAATAATAATAAAAAAATATATATTCAAATGTATATAATATATTCCTGTCTGCACCACACGTATTTGCCACCATGAATATGTATTAATCATATTATTTACATTTAAAATGCAATAACATACTTTTTATTTAAGTTGCTGAAGATTTTTTTGAAGAATCTCTTAATGCAAACAAAGGTGCTTTTTTGAGGTAAATTCTAGTCTAGTCTCATTTTTTTTTTTTTTTAAGTATAAATCTTCCGTCAAATTTAAATAAATATTCAATGCACTGATTTAATTTATATATTTAGACGTCACTGTGAAGATGTGCTTGGATCATGCATGTTTGAAAAAGTTGTGAAGCTTTGCCAACAGTATAAAAGTAAATCAAGAGACGACTTGACGTAAGGCATTTTATAAAAAAACTAAATCATTCCATCCGGCATTTTTTTTTATATGTAAAGCTATTATAGTAAATATTGCCTTGTTAGGAATGTTTTAAAAAAGTTGGTCAATGACGAACTACTGGAAACGTGCTACCTAATTGATGAACTTGATATCAACCTACCACAAAAGTGCACATGAGTGCATTCATTTTTTAAATTGAATCTAATTTTGTTTTTATATGAATGAAGTTTTATTTTTAATATTTAAAATACTCTTTTGTGTATATATATACATTTGTGTGTATATGTGTGTGTATATACAAAGCTTTAATATGTATATATAAGCTTTTTTATATACACACACTTATAGGCTAAATCAAATTTACATGCACCTATTAAAGTCCATTACTATATTTTGATAAACTTAAGTTTCTACATTTGCGCAAGATTTTATCGAGAATGCCTATTTATTAAAAAAGTAAGGACTTGCTTACATATATAACAAATAAGTTATTATTTTCATTAATCAATATCACACTGTACTTTATAGTATAGTTTTAAGTTAATATTTAAATAATACTTTAAGTAACCAATAATTTTTAAAATATAATTCTCTTGAATTAAATATTTAAATTTATACCAAAGTAACTATATTTTTAACTATCATAGTAAATTAACATTATGTATTTATTTTAAATAAAATATAGCAAGAATTTGTATCATTTGATATTTTTAAAATATTTAATACCTAAAGTCCGGCAATTTATAACTATAAAACCTTGTTTAAAAACAATACTATAAAAAAAAATTTGTAAATTTGTATGAAACAATCACATGTTTTTTCAGAATAGTTATACCATACACTTATTTTTTACATAAAACTAGTTCAAGTCACAGTCTTTAAAATTGCAAATCATATTTAACACTTCCCAATACTTGATTGTACTATTCATAGCAAATTAATCTTAAAGAGGGCTTGATTCAGATTTTGTTCACATACAATGACCTTTGACACATTCAATGACATTTAACACTTTTCAATACTTAATTGTACTGTTCATAGTTGCAAATTAATCTTAAAAAGGGCTTGATTAAGAATTTTTTCATATACAATGACCTTTAACTATCGCAGCATGTCCATAAATTAATATTTGGTTGCATAACCCTTCGCAGCTATTACACCAGCGATACATCGAGGCATGCTTTTACAAACAAAGTGTGCAATGCCTCCAAGTTGACTGTGTGATGCCAGTCACGTATTATTATCTCTATCAGAGTGGCTCTGCCTGTTGGCTTGGTGTTGCTAATGTTCCTTTTCAAGATGCACCACAGATTTTTAACTGGGTTTATGTCTGGTGATTGACCTTGCCAATCATGCATCTGAGTCACGCAGTGTTGTTGAAGCCAGGCTTTTACCACCTTTGAGAGATGACAAGGAGCACCGTCGTCTTAAAATATGAAGTTACCAGTTAGATACAGAACTGATGCACTGGGTAGCATGCGTGTATTTAATATTTCCAAATACCTTTCTGAGTTGACCGTAGTACTCTTAGGAACCACGTACTGACGCCCTGGTATATATATATATATATATATATATATATATATATATATATATATATATATATATATATATATATATATATATATATATATATATATATATAAAAGGTCCTCGTTTTTACTGCGCTCTGACTGCCATTACAACATTTGCCAAAATTTACCGAATAACTTGTTAAAAGGGTCTACATTTGCCGACTTTCTAGTCAAAAAGGGTCAAATTTGCCGACTAAATGAACGAAAAAATCATTGATGGGGGGATGGGGGGTGTCACATCCCTCCACACACCCTCATAGCGCCGGCCTTATACGCATAAGTATACTTTTTGCGCTTAAAAAAAAATTCCTCACATTTGGTTTCTCATAATGGATGGTGTCTTTCAAATTTAACTTCTCTTGAAGTAGTTTTTTGCAATTTGTGTTTATTTTTTGTTACTTTATTTAGAGTTGTTGGTAGTTTTTAAAATTTTATTTAGTTAGAGGTAAAAATTGCATAATAAGTCATCTTGCCCCGGTCACGGGACCAGATGACAAATTTATGAACTTTTTATTTTAACATTTATTACAAATTGTTATATTTGCAAACTGAAAATTCATGCAAACAATGAAAGATTTTAATAACATAAACATACTGAAAAAGTATTATTGCTTCACGACTGACAGTTTTGCAACTCAGGGCTCAGGGACTGATAGTTTTGTAACTCAGGGCTTTCAAAACGTTCGCCATGTTGCCCCGCTTTCCCATATATATATATATATATATATATATATATATATATATATATATATATATATATATATATATATATATATATATATATATATATATGTAAAATTTTAAAGGAACTAACAAAATTTAATTAATGTAAAAATCCACGCACAAAAAAACTAAAATCATTTTTTTATTAATATTTTAAAAAAGACGATTCTAGGAACAAAATGTAGAGGTGGGGGGGGGGGTACATATGGGTGGGTATGTAGGGGGTATGGTGGGTACGTAGGGGTACGGTGGGTATGTAGGGGTGGGGGTGGGGTCCTTAAAACAACCAAAATGCTTTCTTAAAAAAAGAAGAGGTCTTCAAAACTAAAAATTTATACTGTTATTTTATAAATTATAAAACTTTTAGCTGCCGTGGAGCAATCACCAATACGGTAGTGGTGTAGTGGTCGAATGCTCACCTCATAAGCGAAAAGTTCCGAGTTCAATCCCCACCACCTCCCTGGTACTACCGCGCATTACTTGTTTTTTCGCGCAGCGCTCTTGTTCGTCAAGGTTCGTATTTCGGAGTTATAGAGTTAAGAAAGGGTTGTAACCACAAATAAAGTAGCTTCTTCGACTGTAGTAGCCTTCATGGCTTTTGGGTGAGTTAACATAAAAAATAAAAAACTTTCTTGCTATAGAAGCAAGAGATCTAAGGTTCAAAGCAGGTTCTAAGTATATTTCGTGCCGTCGCACAGTGCCTTAAAGATATAAAACTATTTTTAATTATTTATACAAATTTTTCAAATTTTATTTATACCAGTTTTTCATACCAATTTTTATTTTAAATTTTATTTATACCAATTTTTCTTTTACATTTTTTATTTTTTCCGTGCTATATTTTTTTATTTTTCCGCGCTTAGATCTTAGTTAAACTAAAAATGCAAGAAAGATAAGCATGGCGTTTATTTATTTATTTATTTATATATATATTTTGTCATTATTAATATAAATTTGTACAACATTTTACCGTGAAATATATGACTGGAGCAAGTAGAAGACAATAGTCTTATCATCTTGCCCCATTTTTGTCGTTGACAAAATATAATAAAATGTAAACCAAATACAAATATAATAAAATATTTATAATACATGTGATTTTTTTTTTTTTTTACTATGAACTTCATTAAATAACCAAGCAAGTAATATAAAAGAATTTCAAGAAAAAGTGAAGGAAAAAAAAATTTAAATTGAAAAAAGAAAAATTTTAAAAATAAGAGATTGTTTCATTAATGTTGAGGTCTAGTAGCTGTTGCTTTACAACGCATTTAAAATGTTGGAATCAGTTTATCGTTTTTATTTTGTTTGTTAAAAATGAGTTTCACAATTGGGTTAAAGAGGTTTTCGGAATATATTAGTTCTTGATAGAGTATTTTGTTTGATATTTGTGATTAATAAGGTGAAAATAGTTATGAAAGACTTCAGGGACCAGATCATTTTTGAGTTTAAACATGAACTGAAGTATGCAATATATATTTTGTTCGTAGATATTAGGAACTCTCACTTCCCTCATTAAATGTTCAGAATTGGCATTTTTATTTGCGTTTGTTAATATACGACACGATTGTTTTTGTTTTTTATATATTAAATCTAGTTTTGATTGGTAGGTACTAGCCCAGGCAATATTTCAGTAGTTTATATAGCTATGTATATATGCAAAATAAAAACTTTTAAGGCATGCATTATTTAAAATATATCTGGTTTTATGCATAATTCCAATGTTTTTAGATATTTTGTTTTTTAATATATTAATGTGGTCTTTCCAGCTTCATCTAATATTACCCCGAGAAATTTAACTGAGAACGCTCAGTTTAGTCTAACTTTGTCTAATAGAATATCTGCAAGTTTTAATGGTAGTTTGTCTGAATTGTAAGGTTTTGTGAAAAAGATATAATTACTTTTCTCAATGTTGACAGAAAGTTTGTTTGCTTTAAACCAATTGCTCAACTCTTCAAGTTCCTGATTTACTGTATTAAAAAGTGTAGTAATGTTAGAGTGGGTATAGAAAGCATGAGTGTCATCTGCAAAAAGAATGAAGTTCAATATACTGGAAGATAAAAATATGTCATTTATATAGATAAGGAAAAGCAGAGGTCCTAGAATGGGGAACCCTGGGGAACACCGCATGTGATGATTTCAAAGGGAGTGTATGTTTTATTGAAAAATAAGGCTTGTTTACGGTTTTTTAGATAGCAACTGAACCATTTTAAATTCTTATTTTGTATACCATAATTATGAAGTTTGTATAGAAGGATTTCGTGATCCATTGTATCAAAAACCTTTGAAAGGTCGATAAATACTCCAAGGGTGTGTTTGTTTTTGTCAAAGCCACTTAAAATTTCGTTAACTAATTTTATTACAGCATGTTCAGTTGAGTGGCTTTTTTTAAATCCGTATTTGGTCATCGTAGAAGATTTTATGATTTTGAAGGTATGTAAAGAGTCTATTATACATTATGCGCTCCAATATTTTTGAAAAGCACGGGAGTATGGAGATGGGTCTATAGTTAGATAAAGTCGAGTCATCTCCGCTTTTAAATACTGGAACTACGCGTGCTAATTTTAGGCGGTCAGGAAAAACTCCATTTTTTAATGAGAAATTAAAAATATACATTAGGGGATACTCAATAACGTCATAAACATTTTTAACAACTTTAGAGTCTATGTCATCAAGACCAGGACTTTTTCTGGACTGTATGATTTCAAAAGCATTTCAAAGCTCATCAGGAGATAAGTCACACTCATCCATTGTGAAGTCTACTTTTTTTAAGTATGATTTAAAAAGTTTTTTACTTGGAGTTATTTTATTTGTTAACGTCTTTCCAATGTTTAAAAATAATTGTTAAAGCTTTCAGCAATTTCTTTTTTATCACTGATAAATATGCTTTTATCATTAGTATTTAAACGTTTAGGCAGTGTATTACCAGAGTCAATCTTTTTTTTTCCTATTATTTCATTTATAACATCCCATGTTTATAGACATTAAAGACATCGGGTGAAATTAAATTTTATGACAGTTAAAGCATTACAAAATATAATAAAAAGTTGCCATAAAAGCAGCCGTTGAGCATAATTGAGCAGTCGTGGCGCAGTAATTAGAGTTCTGGCTCAGAACCAAGAGGTTCCAGGTTCGACGCCAGCTTTAGCCTAACAAACGACATTGGAACGGAAGGAGGCGTGAACTTCTTGTTAAATGCTTTCCCGCGGTGCTCTATGATAAGACCGTAAGGACTTCTGGGAGCACCTAAAATAACTACAAAAAAAAAAATAAAAAATAAAAGGCTCAAGATTTTTTTTTCGTCCACGTTTCCGTTTTATGAGAATAACATTTTTACAGGGTCTCCAGGGACGGATCCAGGATTTTTCGGTATTTGAGTTATATAACTTCCAGGTAAGTTCTAAACTCCAAATTTTTGTTTTTTCATACTTTAATAATTTAAGGATGATTTGCCTAAAAATGCGCTGATAAGAGCCTTGGAACAAACAAACCCTAAAAAGTAGGCATCACCCGGCCAAATGGAATTGGTTTTTGAGGTATAAATTCTAATATTCTAAATTGGGTGGTAATATCGTTAAGGTTCTTAATTTTTTTTGAAAAATATTTTGTTGTTTAGAAATTATACTCTGTTTAAATTTACAACCCCCTCGATGTGAGTGAGTTCTAAACTTTAAATGGCTATAACTTTTTAACGCTAGATGATTTTTTTAATCAAACTTTGGATATACATACATATTTGAATTTTATTAATGGAAGTAACTTTTTTTTTTTACAAAAAATCATTTCCCCTCTCATTTGGAAGGTGGGGGGTGATGTCTACTACTTAGAGTATTTTTGTTCCCAGGCTCTAATCAACGCAATTTTCAGCAAAGCATTCTTAAATGACATAAGTATGAACATAAAAAAGTTTGGAGTTTAGAACTTACCTGAAAGTTATTAAACTCAAGCACCAAAAAATCCTGAATCTGAATATTGTAGAAGGTTTCTCTTTAAATGACAGTTAAAGTATTACAAAATAAAAAGTTAACATAAAAGATCTTTTTTTGTCCACGTTAATTAAAGTTCATGCAGGTTTTCAAATATACATTTCTTTTTTCATTTTCAGTTGTTCAAAGCACATTTTTGTTAAGTATTAACTCCTAATTATTTATTGCAATCACGGAAACTACAGGAAAACAATAAAACTTAATGCTATTCCACTTTAAGTAATGCGGTTTTATTAAAAACTTTAACCTTTTTTTTTTTTTAAATTGAATTTTTTTCGAATATAATATAATTCAATCAGGAATCCGTTTTGCTCACCCAAACTCCATTGTTCAGTTATATAAAACTTCAGCTGTTCCAACACTAACGTATGGTCTTGAGCTGTGTGAACATAAAAAAATGTTAATGCAAAAGCTTGATATAGTTGGAAGAAATGCACTTAAGTCACTCCTCGATGTTTCAAAACATAGCAAAAATTATATTCATACCTTATTTTTTATTGAAGATATATCAATTATTATACAACAAAACAAGCTAAACTTATTTATTTGTTTGATGAACAATAAAATGACATATGATATTATTAGGTCGCAGCTGAAAAACAAAACAGCCCCACAACATTTTTTAGATAGTATCAAAGGGTTGTGCAATAATCATGAACTAAATCTGGAGACAATAATGGAAAGTAAAAAAAAAATAAAAATTGTCGGCCTCAAAAATTTAATTCCTGAAACGGATCTCTAAAATGTGCAGTTAAGTAATGGAACTTAAAAGAACAGAGAACTATCTTCAAGGACATTCTTAAAAAACATATTCCAAGATGATCACGTTGAAAAAAAAATAAATAATAATAATAATAATTTCCAAGATTTTTTATATTTATCTTGTATGAAACTCTTAATTTACCTTACTTGTATAGTGGGTGTTTAATAAATCTAAAATAAAATAAAATAAATAAACAAAATATGGAATAAAGTAAACAGACACAGGTGCGGACTGAAGCTACAAATCCTACTGGAAAGGGAAGAGGGAGTGTCATTATAATGGCGGGAAAAGAGTAGAAAATGGGTTTGATGAGGGTATTTAACTATAATAACTTATTATAGTTAAATACCCTCATCAAACT
Source organism: Hydra vulgaris (assembly GCF_022113875.1). Lineage (NCBI taxonomy): Eukaryota > Metazoa > Cnidaria > Hydrozoa > Anthoathecata > Hydridae > Hydra > Hydra vulgaris. The sequence continues at coordinate 13,761,115 of NC_061170.1, forward strand.
CACTTTCTACTCTTTTCCCGCCATTTACTTATTAAATAAGTTACAAGATTCATCCATATGAATATTTATAAAATTTGAATATGAAATAATAAAATGGTACACTTCAAATAATGGTACACTTAAATAGTTTAAAGTTCATTAAGTCTATCATGTAACTTATGCATAAAATATTTGATATACATGATTGTTATGTAGAGAGTGATAATAACAGCGATAGTAATAATAATAAAAATAATAATAATAAAATAATAATATTAATAATAATATCGACATGATGAATTTTATTAACATAATAATTAATAGCAACTCACTTAACTTAACTCACTTAAGATTAAAAAAAAAAAAAAGTGGTCGTGTGATGGTATTTATAATGTAATAACAATCTCCTAAGAAATTTATAGAAATCTTAAATAGCTCTACTGAATCTTTACACAATAGCTAATTACGTTGTCAACCGCAATTCAATCGAAAAGGTCGTTCTCGGTCAACATCAACATAAATGTCTCAAGCTTTTTTTTACTTAGTGAAGAACGCAGCTAAGTTTAGATGATATTTAATTTACTAATTGCCCATTCACAGCTCACTTATTCAAATGAAAGTGTTAATAGATATTTGTGAGCCGGAAACAAATTTGAATAAGCAGTTGCATTTAAGGAATGTTTGTATGAAATATATAAAAACATTTTAAAAATTTTTTACAAGACCCTACACAGCGTTCAAAGTTCTGAAAACCTCTATCATTCCCATTTTCAGTAGCTTTTGTTGAAGTATTTAACACTAAGACTGAATTCGATTCTTCTGAATCACCGTCACTAGGACTCGCTGCAAATTCATCTTGTAGTTTTTTTGAGAGCCCATCAATCTTTATAGCAATGCTATGCAGTTCAGTCCGTAATCTTTCAGAAAAAAAAAATATTTAGCTGAGAAATTTGTTTTGCGGAATACCATTTTCAACTATATTTTTTAAAAGTCTGGGATCAAAACACGCTGTGTCTCCAATGATTTTTCTGTTAACTGAGAAACGTTCCTCTTCGCTAGTGGTAGTCTGATCAATTACTCTACGGAAAACCTCCACTCTGAAACAATTAAGAGGGTTCATTTGTATGTGATTAAAGGCAATTTTCCCTGCCATACGTTTCTTTTGATGAACTCGTTCTACACGAGACTCTATTTCAATTTCTAAATCAAGTTCACTAGCATCAAAGAGTGTGTTGGTTTCTTCAAAAAATGCAATCGTCTTAGAATGGACATCTTTTTCATTTGCAAATTCATAATCTTTTAATTGCTGACAATCTAATTACAGCATTATGTATATCACAAACTTGGTAACAAACGGCGCTTTTTGACGCTTCTAATTTTTGCTTAAAAATTAAAAGCGTCAAAGCCAAAACGTGTCACAAATTTTTTGTTTAAATGCAAAACTGTTTGCTTTACTTTTGATTTAATTTAAATTACTTGCTTCTTTTCGAAATTATTCCAAAGGAAAATATCGCACGGAGGATCCTATAAAGAACAATGGAAAATCTTGTAAGCAATGTATACTGGTAAGGAAGCATTAGCTTTGATTTTGGACTGCTGACTTAGTAAAACCAATTACTAAACAATTCGCATTGGAGCAGTTTTTAGAAGAAACATTTATCTAACTTAAAATGAAGTAAGGGAAAAAATAAATTATGCATACCTTAGTGTGGAACACAAACTACTGATTATTCAGCCTAAGTTGATATACAGAGCCTTTTTGACCATTCTACATACAGGTTGTTAAAAATACTCAATGAATCTGTAAAGGCTCCTGAAAAATTCATTCTTGTCTTTATACACAAAGTAGAGTTTAATGATTTAACCGGACAATCATTCGTTATATTGAAGAATCTGGCAATTTACTATAGACTAATGAAAAAAAATCCTCTACGCTTTACTGCTGATTTCATTATGTAAAAGAAACTGCTGAGGTTATTACACAAGAATAAATTTCCTTCAAAAAGTGATTTAAAATCAACGGTCTTTAATTTCTTTATTATCAAACATAAGTTAGAATGCACAATTTTTGATGGAAATGTTCATACTAAAGTTTCTCCTTTAAGTAATTCTTTTCAAGTTAGTAGTAGTTTGTGGACTGATTTCTTCAAATATAAACAATCAAAGTATCGATTTTTCAAAAATCTCTAATACAGTTTTTACTGAGCTTGGATTGAGCATATTACATGCATGGATTAGATTGTTTGAATGCTGCATTTTTATAAGTTATTGAATTGAAAAAGAAATTGTTTTTTTTAAAAAAAAAAAAAAAAGATTATTGTTCAGCAAAAGATAAAATATCACTTAGGTTAAACTGTTGATGTACAAAAAGCAGCGGTTCATGTATAACAAATGATGGAAACATGAAGAGTATTCCAAAACTATAAGGTGTCTGCTGAAATACTTGGCTTAGATAAAAATCTCATGAAACGTTTTTACATAATTCTTTGTGTTTTATTGTGCAAACATCAAACTAACACTAATGAACTTGAAAAATATACTAAAGAAACAGAAAAGCTCTACGTTTTTTGGTACCTATGGGTCCCAATCGCTGAAATTGTACATAAAATTCTTGATAAATCAAAGCCAATAGGTATTATATACTATATATATCTGAGGAAGAAATAGAAAACACTATACAAGAAAGTATTCAAGAAAAGTCACTAATGAAGATGTTATGCAAAAATTATTGCGCAGTTCAGATCCACTTATTACCTATCTAAAGGTGAGTTTCCACTCATCCGTTTTTTCACGGGAACGGGAAAGGGAAGGGAAAAATAATCACGTGGGCATGCGTATTATAAAGTTTTAATTTGTCCGAAGTAAAACTGCGCATGCTCAAGTGACTATTTTTCCCTTTCCTATCCCGTTCCCGTAGAAAAACGGATGAGTGGAAACTCACCTTAAGAAATAGTTCAAAATGTATTAAAGACATTAAACTTTATAAAGATTGTATTAATTTTTATAGCTACTTTTTTTTAATTATAAGTTATGTATAATTAATATAATATAAGTTTAATTATAAATTATGTATATTTTTACTATGATTTCTGATAAAATATCTAATAAATGTTTCTTTGTTTATAAAAAGGGGTCTAACACGTAACAAACATTTTAGTTAATTAATGCTTTGAATTTGGGAAAAACTGTTTCTAAAAACAACCAAAATTTGTCTAAAATCCCTAACGCCCTATACACACTTTTCTATTAAAGTGTTTAAGGTGCCGGGTTTTTTTTGCAAAAAAAAAAAAAAACAATTATTTTTAACTAGGAAGTTAAAAATAATGTGCTAAAAATAATGTGCTCTGCTACGCCTGTTTTCTTACCGATAGATCAAATTATGCCCAGAGCTCGCTTCGAACCCTGGATCTCTTAAGTGGGCGCTCTAGCCACTGCGCCACGACCGGTTATAGTACCCGCTAAAGAGCTTTTTATCTTATCTTCATTAGCTCAGTGATTTAAGAGCTGACCTCAGAGTCAACAACAACTAGATGTTTTCGTAGGTTCAAATCCACTGCGAGCAAAAAAACATTTTTTAGGTTATAGCTTCTTGCCACTTTTTTAAATGCAGAACAAACGGTTTAAACAAAAACGACTTATTATTGTTGGAAAAGAAATATTATACTTGACCGTTCCATATACGACCCGTAAACTAAACATAACCTACTTTGCAATTATAAGAAACAATTTTTTTCTAACAAGTTAATAAGTTTTTCAAACTGTTATGAAACTTTATGAAAACATATGGCTTTGAACGTTTACGTAAAAAATTCTGATTTTATTTGAACTTTTGTTGCAAGCATTTTAAAAAAGAAACCCTTTTTATTTGCTAGGATAGTGTTAAGAGCAATCAGTGACAATTCTGGGGGAGGGGGGGGTCACTAGGACTATCATACGCAAAAATGGTACCAAATACAAAAATATTTAAACCTCTCGCCATAAAAACTTGCGTGGTTACGCAAGTTTTTAAAACGAATTGCTTTCTTAAAAAAGCTTTTTTCGTCGTACTGTTTAAAAAAACAAGAATTTAAAAAAAAACAACATAAGAATTGCTTCCATTGCAGCACAGTTTTCCACGTCTCGCTACCTCTCCAATCCGTTCCTTAAAAGGTTAGCTCCTTTTTTGTTTCATTTAATTGATAGGAAGATGCATTTTGGACAAGTCCGACGTTTAAAAAATCAGCTTCTCGCACCTGGCAAAATCACGCATCTTCGCACCGCTCACATACTCTGCTAATTATATAATATATTTAGTATTTATAATATAATATGTATTTTATTTGAGCTTAAATATTTTACAAACATTTTTTCCCTTGATTTTTCAGTTTAAATATATTTTTTTCTTTAATTTTAAGTTTAGATACCTATACCTATTTTTGGCTGGGCTGATGTCATTTTAGTGTTTTAAATAAGTGTTTTTGGCTGATGTCATTTTAATGCTTTAAAAAAAGTGTTTGCGTGATCAAGGATAAATTTTTCGTACACTTTGTCCCATTTTATTGTCGATTAACTTTAGATTTTTTAATGAAAAACATTTTTTCAACAAAATAAAAACAAATTTTTATTTTGAAAATTTTAGTACTATAATGATTAATTATTCTCAATAAGTTCATAAATAAAAATTTAAAATGGTGATATAATATACCTGTTTACCCATGGTTTTAACGTCTAGAAACTAATCGTCAGCAAATTATCTATTGCTGGGCTTTTTTTTAACTTTTTGTTAGTGAACTTTTCATTAGTTGGAATATTATTAACTGAAATTTGAAAATTTTTGTTTGAGGTGAATTGTTACCATCCCTAGTTTTGACAATTGTTTACTAATATTTTCTGCTTGTCATAAAACCTTTAAAAAAAAAAATAATAAATAAAAAAGAAAAATAAAATAAATAGTTTTAAAGACAAAGAAAACCTTCAAAAATCCATTATTTTTTAATGAAAAAAAAAATGGTATTATTTGATATAGCTTATTTTTTATTAAATTTTATTTTTTACAGCTCTAAGTTTCTTTTATATTATCTTCCTTGATTATTTTTAAAATAAAATTATGTTTACGTAAAGAAATATTTATGTACGTAAATTAAATATTTTTTTACATTTTTTACAAAACTTGAAAAAGTTACCAGAGTTACCGGTTGCTTTTTTTTATTTTGAAATGGAAAAAATAAGGTGTTTTTTTCTGAATAAAATATGCATGATTTGGCATTTCATGCCACTTCAAATGCGATAAAAAATGAATGAATATTTAGATATTGCTGGGCGACAGTTTTCAAGTAAAAATAAACCCTAAGCTTGCACACTTGTATTTTTTTGATAGCTTTTGTATCAGTTTTAATAAAATATGAAGAAGTCGGATTGAATTTTTTTTTATTTTTTACTTTGACTGCTCGTTTTTTTCTGTTGATAAAGGTAATTTTCTTTAAAATATTTGTATGAAAAAAAAGTTCTTTATAAGCGTGCTAGTATATAAATATATATAAGATAGTGATATTATTTAAACATCATGTCACTTTAGTAACGTATTTTTATACAGAAACGCGAATGTATAATAAACTTTACAAGTCATAATGTATTTAGTTGTTATTTTGGAAATTTTTATGTACACTATAATTTGAAATGAGTTTTTTCTATTTTATATATAAATTGTAATTGATTTAAGTGCGATTGTATTTAACTAAGTTTCACCCATGCATCAATTTTCATAAATGTATCTAACCGCATATGAAAATATTATGAGACAAACTAACTAAGAAAATGATTTTAATTAATATATATATATATATATATATATATATATATATATATATATATATATATATATATATATATTGCACCTTGCAAATATATTGATACCTTTTGGAGTTCATAAAATGAAATGTATATTATATAACATAAATTTTGTTTGTGTATTATCTATCATTTGCATCATTGTCATCTTTGTCACAATGTTCTGAATGACATGAAACAATCTTCAAAAATTTGCTTGTTGAATTGTCCACACTGCAACGCTTGTGTCCCTGTAGCTCACCTGACTTTTTTAGATTGCAATTATGTAAGTAGATTTAAAGCCATTTCTTTACATAATTGTTCACTTCTATATTATTTTGCACTTTTCGTTTATTGAGTATGCTTTACTGCATCTTACTATAAAAAAAAAATATAAACACGAATTAACATAATATACACTGAGATATAACTGATTATTTTCTAACAATGTTGCACGCAACCACTACTAAGTTAAGGCATATGAGAAAATAAAGTATGGGATTAAAGAGCAAGGAAACAGTTAAAAGATAAAAAAAACTATTCAAGAAATAGTTGTAGGTTGTATGATTTAGGAAAACATAAAGATAGTTGAGAGTTTTCTTGATGTGAGAAAGCAAAGCGAGAATGAGTTTTAGTTGATCGAGATGATAACTTGTTTGAGCAGCAATCATGATAGTATTTATAGAAAAGTAAAGAAAGTAAGAGGATTGTTATTCGTAAATATAGGAATGTTAACAATACTGAGATATTTGTTTGCAGTAAATAGCCAAGTTTGTTAAAATTAAAATCTACAAGCCACTGCAAGCCTTAAACTGGTACAGAGGAGAGTTCAGATTAACGATTGGCAGCTTGTTTTAAGCAATCAAAAAGTGAAGACTTTTTGTTGAGTTTTTAAATATTGGAACCACTTATTTAGTATTTATTAATAGTTTAGCGAGAATTAAAGAGTTCTAAAGAACACTTTTATAGGACTATGTTGTCTGAACCACAAGAATTTATTTTAGTAGTCAGATCTATTTGGATGTCTAACTGGGATGGCAGGAAGAGTATGGCCATTAGATTCAAGAGTCAAATTAGAAAAAATTTCTGCAAATAACTCTGTCTTTGTAAACAGCTTTAATCTAGGAAGAAGTATTAAGATCAGACTCAATTAACCTTATTAGTCTTAATCTAGGATAGCCTAGGACCCAATTAACCTTATTAGCCTTAATCTAGGAAGAAGTAATAAGATCAGACCCAAAGTAATAAGATCAGACCCAGACCTAGACTTAATTTAGTTAATGACTTTGTCGAAGACTTTCCAAAAATCTCTAGAACCTAACATCTGAAATAATATATAAGATTTAGAAAACTGAGAATAATGGAGCTTATTTTTGGGTGCTTAATACAAGGGAGGGTGGGACAGGGTGGAAATTTTAGTTCAGATCAAATAAACAGTGGGAGGGGGATGAAAATTTTTATTTTAATTCAAGCGTGGCTTGCTATCAAATGCACATTTTTTAACAGCTGTTTCAATATAATTTCAATAGGATTTAATATGCTTATGTAAGTTTACTTTTATAGTTTTGAGATGTTTTTTTTTTGTTGACAACAAGTAAAAATTGATAAACAAGGAGAAAGGGTGGGGGAGAGGGAGACCTAAATAAACTTGGGGTGTGTGAGAAAAATTTCCGAAAATTAACAAAGGTCCTCTCTTGTGTATTAAGCACCTAAGAATAGCATCAGATAGGATCTTTCTACATTGACTTCTTGCAATAATAAAAAAAATTTTGTTCTTAAGATTTGTTCTCAAGAGAAAAAAAATGATTACGGTTTAATATAGCAACTGCAAAAGAAAATGAAAAATGTCTTAAAATGAATGAGCTTTATATAAGGAAAAAGATAGTTTGTATGAGAAACAGCATAGAAGTTAAAGGCTGAAGATTTACAATCATCATTATGATGATAATGATCATGACAATCATAAATATGATGATCATGTTGATTATGATAATGTTTATATTCAAATATACATGCATATTTATTTAAAACATAAATTTTGAATTAAAAAAAAACTTTAGGATGTAACATGTAGCCTATGTATGTATAAAAAACTTTAGGATGTATCATGTTTATGCAGCCCCGGTCACAAACCTGACACATTTATTACAAAACCCAGTCCTGATCTATTTTCAACCCCAGTTATTTACTATTATGCAATAAGTGTTAACATTATAATGAGTAGAAAAATCATAATATAAGTAAATTTAGTTAGATCTTAATATAATGTCCCTACACAACATAAATCAAAATATGTTTAAATGCACTTTATCACCCACTAAATGTATTCTTTATAATAAAACAGCATTAAATTTAAAAATTTTTTGAGTGAAAAATGTTTTTGGTAATGCTACAAGACCCTTAAATGTTATACAGAAACCGCTATACTATCATTATTTTTAATGTAATGTATTTTTAGTATATTATAAAAATATACTAATATTTTATTTTCAATTTTATTTTTAAAATGTCATTTTTTATGCAGTTAAAATATTTGAAAATTTTAGCAGTTTAATGGCAGTACCTGAACCAAGTTAACATTTGTGTATTTGATTCACTACCACATACAAAATAAAATGACAAAATAAATCAAGCAAATACTTGTTTAGGTTGCATTATTTGTTTATTTTATTTATGCATTTGATAAAATAAATCTATGATAGATATAAAACAAAATGCCAGCTTGCTTAAAATAAATTATCAAGAAATAAAATTAAACTTTATCAAACTACAAAACCAAATTTAAAACACAGTAACTAAAAATATATTAGAAAAGTTATTTTTTTTATAAATTATAAGAACTTTATACGGTATATATAATTTTTTAAACAAAAAATAATAATTAAGATCAAAACCATGTGTTAAAACAACATATTACTTATATTACAAGGCATTTTTAAATAAAAAATTAAAGTTTTTATTACAAGTAAGAATTTATCAAAAATAAGTTTATTAAAAAATTGTATTTAAAAAAAATTGAATTAAATTTAAAATTAATTTATGCAAAAACCAGATTTATAACACCTATTAGTTAAAGCTAAAAAAAAACCTTACAATATATTATTCTTAAAATACACTTAAATTAACTACTAATAAATAGTTAGAATATAATTGAAATTTTTAAAAATTTATCGAGAACTAATTCATTTACTAAATTTACTAATTATTTATAAATTAAAATTAAAAAATACTTTTTTTTTTTTTCACTATTTCCCTTGTTAAAATTATGGTGGTCACTACAGCTAAGAAGACTACTCATTATTATTTTTATTACAGCCTTCTCTTTAACTAAGTCTTGATACACAAACTTTGAAGAACTAAGCTGATGTGTGATAAACAAGTTTAGTACTACCAGAGACATGGTGGGGATAAAATTTAGAACTTCGTACATCATGTGTACAAACAAGGGTACCTGAAAAGAGATACAAACAAGAGTACCTGGAAACAAATCATATTTATCCAAAAAAATCATCAGGTTCTATGAAGGCTACTAGTACAATCTTGATGTTCTATACAGTTTATATTTATTTATATATTGGCCATGTTCTAAAGCCACTAAATACAAGATGACATAGTAGCGCTTGAGTAGTAATTCGGGACGCAAAAATGTTGGTCAATAAGGGACGCTATTTTGGATTACTCTTAATGACTATTTGTGGCTGTTCCTATGCTAAGCCAACAAAATCTTTGGATATAAGAACATTGTATAGAAAAATATAGGATGAAAATTCAAATGTATAATAATAATAAAAAAAGTAGCGTACGTAATCGCCGTCTTTAACATCCCTCCCTTTGTATGCATCCGTTCATTTCAAGGTAGCCCTCCCGTCCCCCACATATTTTCGTACGTACTTTATGGAAAAATCCAAGAAAGAACCAATTAAGTTATGTCTAGTATCAAATTTCTTGTTCCTGCATTAAAAGCATTATCCGCTGTTCTCTGTGGTAAGACCGTAAGGACCTCTGGTGGCACCTAAATATAATTAAAAAAAAAAAAAAAATGAATTGATATTAAAGATAACCCAAACGGAAAACAAAGAAAAAATGAGTAACTTTTTTTTTGAGAGAAAAAATAGTTTTTTAAACCAATCTTATTGAAGATATTAAAATAAAAATGAAACTTTGGAATTAAATCGGAATACCTTACTATTGAGTCAAATTTCAAATATAAATTTCGATTATCATGCACAAAGTGAAAATAAATTTTCAGAAGCTGAAGTTACAAAAAACTTCATTCAACAATTTTGCGGTAAACCAAAAGGTGAATCGGAAGAATCAAAAGATCAAAATCTAAATCTAAATTTCAATTATCATAAAGAAAATGTAAATTAGGTTTTGCATGCAGGAGCTTCAAAAAACGTCATTCTACAATCCTGCAGTAAATCATTTTCAAACATTGAGACAAAAAAACGACGTCAAAAAACGTTTGCAAATGCTGTGGCTCCTCGTGTTCCCGATTACAATAAACTCAAAAATTTCAAAAACACAATAAAAGATGCCGGTGATCAAAATAATTTAATCTTAGACAACAATAAAAGTAGATGATCATATCAAATGAACTTGATATGAACTGAAATTGCACATTCTAACATCTAGAGTTATATATTTTCGCTTTCTATATAAGGCCGGCGCGAGGAAGGGGGTGTGACATCCCCATCCCTCCATCAATAAATTTTTCGCGCATTTAGTCGACAAATTTAACCCTTTTAGATAAGTCAGTCGGCAAATGTGCAAGTCCAGTCGGCAAAATTAGACAGTCAGTCGGCAAATCGCGACGTTAGAACTATTTTGTTCTATCTCCACGCTTTTAAGTTTTGAGATAAATTGGTTTGAAAAATAAAAATTTTAGGAGGCAGCATATAAAAATATTTTTATAACTTATGTTTTCTCCGCAACTTTTTTAGTTATAACTTAGGTAGACAATTAAACAAGCAAATTTTTGAAGATTGTTTTATCATGTCATTCAATAACTCAATTTTTATAAAGTGGAGATAGAACAAGATAATTCTAACGTCACGAAATGTCAACTAAGACTTTTTTTAAGAATTGACAATTGTGCCCTCTCCTCCCTAAATGTATTTTAAATGTCTTTTAAAAGATTTTCACATGAAAAACATTTAAAATACGTTTAAAATACGTTTAAAAAACATTTATAACGTAACTATCAAAAACAAATGCCCAAAGGGGTTTTACTTTCGTAGAGCCTACTTTCGCAGGTTTTACTTTCGTAGATTAGGTTTAACGAAAATCGCTACGTATTAGAGTCTAAGATCTCCTACAACTGTTTTTTAAAATAAATTTAGAGTTACGTAATTAATGGACGATCCCTAAATAGAAAATGATTTTCAAAGATTATTTTTGTAAACATATTAAGAAAATAGTCTCACAAAATATTGTTTGCGTTGAAAATAATGTCTAAAAACAAACTCCATTAAAATATGGAAAACTAAAATCACCACAATCTTTTCATAGAACTCCATTGATGGTAAAGATTTCTGATTAAGAACTTGATGTTTACAATATTATTTAAATTTAAAAGTTTCTTGTTTTACTATAAACTTCTTGTTAGTTACAAACTTGTTAGAATTAAAACTTGCAAATCATATATGTTCAACGTATATAATTTGTATGTTTAATAAGCATATAAATCATACCGATTTCTATATTTTTTTAACATATGATTCATATGTTTAGTTTAAGTTATTTCTATGTTAAGTTTATATGATTTATAGGTACATTCTATATAATTTATATTTTTAATCTATATCATTTATTTCGTCAATATATATCATTTATATGTTCAATAATTTTTATATTGATAATAATTTTATTGATGTTTTTATAGGTCAATTATCAATTTAATTTTTCTCTGTTACAATAGTTACATTTATTGCTTCAGTTGAAAAATGATCTCTTAAATGATTTTTAAAAACATTCTATATCATGACGGACCATATCATTCGCACATTTCAAGAATCATACGAATCTGGCTTGTTGAAACCAAATCAACTTGATGACACAGGTTTATCGTTATCACACAAAATGGCTGCTGATGGAGAACTAACATGTCTAAAATTATTGATAAACTTTGGTGGAGATCCCTGTTTGCGGTATTTATTTTTGAAAATTTTATCATCTTATAAATCTTTTTGCATATTTATAAATTTGATAAAACTTGTAATGCAAACTCGTAGTTAGAGGAATGGCAGGGAATAACACAGTTAAAGGAATGATATTCATCATTTTACTTCATTTGTTTAAATATGACGTAAAAATAATTCTAAAAATGCCTAACATTTAAAAAAAAAACTTTTAAATTTATTCTAAGACTGTTAATACTATTAGAGTAAAAAAACGTTATGAGAAAAAACATTTATTGCATCTTTTTGTTGGGCTTATGCATGGATATGATTTTTACCAATTTTTAAAAACATTTTACAACGTCCGAGTAAGTCATTCAACTTAGTGTTTCTGACATTGTCGCCATAAAAATAAATATTCATATAAAAAATAAATACTTTAAAAGTTATAAAAAAAATAGTTAAACTTTCAATAGCAATCAGACTAAATTAGACTTACCAACATCGAGTTTTTCAGTGTGAAATAAAAAATGTTTTTATTTAATTTAAATATATATGCTAATTTAATACGAAATAAAAAACTAAACTATATACTCATCTTGAATGAAAATGTTAGATACATTTATAGCGTCTTTCTGTCTCGCACAGAAGGAATTTTAAAACAGAAAAACGCTCAAAAAAAATGAACTAAAGTATGTATTTGTAAATCTACATTTTTACAGTTTTTTGCATTACCTGGATGTCTTAAATTTTGTTTGTAAAGAGTCTGTTTTCGCCTCCTGTATAAACTGGTTTTAAAAATTACTGACTCTAAAATTTAATTATTTCAACATATTAAATTTTAAAAAAAAATTTTCTCAAAGAGTTATACTATAGCTGGATTAAGAAGTAAAAATACGTCATTTTTAAAGGAACAGTCTTAAAGGGTTTAGTAAAATTCGTTAAGCGTTTAGAAATAATTTATTGTTATTTTTTAAATAATTGTAAATTTTTAGAATAGAATTAAATTAATAAATGTCAAGATAAAAATTGATATTGCTGGATTTATAAAAAGATATTTTATATTCCTTCATTAAAACATAATGAATTCCTTGCCAAAGAAATGGTATTTAAAAACGTACAAAACCCATAACTAAACGGGGAAGCAAAATATAAAATACAAACAAGTAGTAGAGATTGTTTAAAAATTTGATATTTATACCTATTGTTGATGTATTAAAAAAATAGTTACTATACGTAGATCGTGGGTTTTGTTGCGATTATTTCTTGATAGTTCGAACATTTGTTAAAATCTTATCCAATCTACTTTTTAGAGAGTAACCCACTTTAACTAAAGCTTTCAAAGGTTGCAAACTACATTTCAAAGTTTTATCTTTTCAACGCCAAGGCGCCATTTGACTGTACCACTATTTGAAACAAATTTCGGCTTCGTTCTCCCTCCAGCTAGTCTATTATAACTCTTGATTTTCTTAAGTTAGTTTAAAAATATTTTTAATCTGATAATAGTTGAGTATAAGAAACTTTTAGGAACTTGTAGAAAATTTTAGAGTTAGTCTTTAGAGTATTGCAATGTAAATTTATCTTAAATGTAATTTTCTTCAAATAGACTCAGCTTCATTGAAATATCTTTTTCGTTAATGTAAAATTTTAAAAAAGATTTTGGAAACCAGCTAGTTCAGAAAAATTAAAAAACACCTTGAAGGATTAAATCCAATTCCATTATTAAAATACCCACACTGTTTGTTAAAAGAAATCAAAAGCCTCAACAACAAGTTACAAAAAATTCACACCGTTTGTTAAAAGAAATCAAAAGCCTCAACAAGAATTTTAAAATCTTAGCTAGATCTTCAAAATAGAACGAAATCGGATAACGGTATATTCAAACTACCAAATACCATAAAATTACTAAGCGTTGAGCTTTTTCGCTTTGTTCATTTTATCAAATACATCAAATTCCTTAATTGTAAAACTATAGAAAGGCTCAAGTTTTTTGTTACCTTGAGTTATAGATATAAAAATACTTCCCATGAGTTCCTATACTTGATTAAATTAGTTAACAAACTAAGTTAAAAAATTAATTAACAACATGTATAAGTTAAAAAATTAATTAACAAGTTAAAAAAGTGCTAGTAAGTCTGTTTCATAGCTCTAAATTAAACTAAAATCGGTAACATTTTTAAGAATCTTTTTGCAATGCTTTAGTCACTCTTGTCTTTAAAATTGAAAACAAACTTCTAAAAACTGCAAACTTTGTTTTAATTGCATCAAAATTAATAACTTCTTTAACTGGCCAATCAGAAATTTTTTTTCTTTTCAGATGAACAATGCATAGGTTTAGATGTGCTTTTCCTTTACCAATTGGTTACCTACAGCGGTAACATTTAACTGATTCGCAATAAAAAAATATTATGCTGCTGCAAAAGATCTTCCTTATTTGAATGAAACAAAACTGATCCGTGACCAATTTCATAAAAACAACAACTTCATTAACAATGCAACAAAACTAAGACTTCAATATGTGTGAGTTTGTTTGAGATGCAAGAGTTTGTTAGAGCTTCAAGAATTTGAAAAAATTAATAGCTCTAGATCGGACATTTTTCTTATTTTTTTTTCTTTTCTTATTTCAATCTTAAGAAGAATTCTACAAAGAAATGAATATGAATGTTTATAGACGGCAAAAAACAAAGCAAATACACTTACTTTATAAAATGATTTGACTGAAAATGTCTGCAACATAAAAATAGAAGTTCAAGTTTTCTCAACTTTATTTAAAAAAAGAGTTGAGAATATGTAGTTGAGTATGGAACGGTAACTACCAACCAGAAATTTAAATAAATAAAATGCTGTACATATTATTCATATTAATATAAAAAACGATTATGAAAAGAGATTGAATAATAGATAAAGAAGAAATGGCTGCAAGAAGATGATGTAAATAGTGGTAAGATTTAAAATATTTAATAACCGGCTTGATCACTCAAAAGGTTTTTTCAGATCAAACCAGAATTAAGATTTTGGTTTTGGTCATAATTTTGGTTTAAAAATCTACTGCAAAAAGAAAGTATTCAACATAATAATTATATGAATTAAAAATAAATAAGTTCTTGTCTTTAATTCAAATATTAATGAACTAAAAATTAATGAAAAATGTATCCTTAACAAAATAGTTTTTGAATATTTCTTGGTTTAATTACGTCGAAATGAAAACGTTGACGTAATGTACGTAATAACGTAAATACAAGTTGACGTAAACAAAAATTTTTTTTTGCTAGGTGTAGTTAAGGAATCGTCCATAAACTACTCAACGTTAAATTATAATTTCGCTATTTGTTATAACTAATAGACAAAACAAAAAAGATAAAAAGTTTTTGTTTGCAGAGCCTTTAATTAAATTACAGATGTGCCGGAATTCGTAATTTTTAGGTTATTCCGGTTCCGGCCGGAATTATAATATTTCAGGCCAGAATCATTGTCCTACAGGGCAATGAGGAACTATAGGTAAACCAAATTAAAAAATACAAAATTCTTAACAAATACAATTTAATTTTAGGTACAGTTTAGCGCTCTAAAATAATTTTATTTTTTCACTTGTTACGCTCTCGTTAGTGGAGAGTTTTTAAAGATTAGAAATTTTATTTGAAATAATAAAAGAAAAAAGATTGCTGCCCTATGCCAAATCCTCAGTCAATGTAGCAGCACTTCCTTGGAGAAGCAGGCTATAAGATAGTCGATGCAGCAACACTTCTTTGTAGCAGCGGGCTTTAAGATAATGGATGTAGTAGCACTCCCTTGTAGCAGCAGACTTTAAGATAGTCAATGTTTGTACTAAACCAATAAATATTCTTTATGTTTATATTGAAAAGTCACCACTTTGAGCAAGACTCCACACGATTTTATTTATGCGACAAAATAAAATTATTTTAGACCGCATATTTCAGGGGTGGCCAGACTTTTTAGGATACAGGCAAAAAAAAGTTAAGAAATAATTTTGCGGGCAAAATATTTTTATTTCTACAAAAATATAGGTGACTAATAACTTATATAATCATTTGTATCAAAGCAATATAATTATTAATAGTGGTAAACTTGATCCTCTAAAACTAATTTTTCGATGTCTGGACTGAATTTTGAGGTAGATATCACATTACCAAAATGGTTGTCTTTTAAATATCCAAATTGTTTAAGGGCATTTAAAAAAGTCTTTGCGGGCATTTTTTTGCCCGCAGTGGTTTGGCCGCCACTGGCATGATTCTGGAACTTTGTCTAATTTCATTTGCAGTAATCACTTATGTAAAGATTTCTGAAAGTTTAGGAATATTGTGGTGCAAAAAGAGTTGCAAAAATATTACCTGTCTAGTTAAAAATTACAGGATGATAACACAGTAAATATTTCATATATCAGCATATATATATATATATATATATATATATATATATATATATGTATATATATATATATATATATATATATATATATATATATATATATATATATATATATATATATATATATATACATATAATATTAATAGTAATATACATATAATATTAATAGTAATATACATATAATATTAATACTCTAATTTGGAAAGAAGCAATTATTTTACAAGTTAATATATGAAATAGCTAGTATATTTGTTGTCGCGTTTAAAGGCACATAACTCTCCTAGCTTCAAATTAAGAAAATGCAAGCTTACTGAAAACAAATTTTTTTTAAATTTATTTTAGGTGCATGAAGTTATTACAGTCTTATCACAGAGCAGCGCGGAAGAGCATTTGAGAGGAAGTTTAAGCCTCTTTCCTTGTTGATGTTATAAAATTTACCCAGAGGTGGCATTGAACTACGTATCTCTAGTTTCTGAGGCAGGCGCGCTAACCACTGTACTATGGCTGCTCTTGAAAATATTTTATGAAAGCATATGAAAAAATAAAAACTTAAGGAAAAGTTGTTTTATTAGGAAACTTAACTTTTATTAGTCTGTCACGATGCTTGGTCAGAATTTTATCACGGATACTTGAGAATGATGGTTGACTTTATTATAAAGATTGTAAACATTTAAGGTTCCACATTACTTTTTTTCTCTTGATGAAAGCCATACCGGGAGGAATATTTTTAACAAAACTTAAAGAACAACAAGGGGAAAAAATGAAAACTTTTTGCAAAAATTTGAATCTGCTTATGACAATGCAACAAACGTCAAAACATTTTTTAATGAACCATGCTGTAATTTCAAATCAACAGGATGCGTTAACCGCTCTCTTCAAAAATTTGATTGGAATATGTCAGAATCCTATCCAGAATTGTATTATTATATAAACTAAAATGTACGATTAAATTAAATTACTAAATTAAATTTTCTTTTCAAAATTCATCGTCATTTTCAAAAAACGGTGTTTTCTGAATTTTAGAAGAGGCATAAAAAATGGTGTCAGAGATTCTTACATCCGTTCTAGATTGTCCTAATCGTCACAAAAATATTTAAATCTTTAGAAACAAGCGCTAACACAAGCACCGACACTTTATTTCAAAACTGAAACTAAAAAATTTTATAAAAAACGCTATGAAAAAACCATGTTCATAAATAGTAAACAAAGAACAATGATCAGTGGCAGGTCTTCTTGGTCCCTTCTTTTGATATGATGCTGCTAAGAAAATGCTAAATGCGTCGTCATGTTCTGAATAGACAGTTAATAAACATTTGATACTCTGATATTATTTATCCATTCTTTGATATTCAAAGTTCATTCACAAATATTCATAATCCATTCTCTGAAACTAGAAAAAAACAACTTTTTGTTTATGCCAACAATTATTTCGAAATATCAAACTATAGGTTAAATAAACGTTCCACTTTTTAAATGATTAAAGAAGTATTAAATTATATTTTAGATTGTTCATTAGCTTTCCAAAGCCTTGGATATCAAAACTTATGTGAAATTAAATTTAAAAAGTTACTTGGACATCATTTTTACTTGAAAGTCTACAGAAAAAATGGTAAAGACTAAATTTAAGACAATATTATAAAATAATATTATATAAAATAATATTATTAAATTATTCAAGAAGTAGATGCCTAGAAAAGTACTTATTGTTACAATGGAACTCCCGCGATAGTCATACAACCTTTTTGTTTGATCTATTATCTTGCCATTTCTCCAATTTCATGGTAAACTTCTACAGCGCCAAATGTATCGATTAGGTACCTAATACATAATCCTGCTAATTTTCTTGAACATTGTCAAACTGAGCAATATTGGACAATTATTAAAAGAAACTAATATAAGAAGTTCAGTGGAGTGAAATCAGGCGCAGAATATGAGTATTACCATATGCAAAATCTTATGGCTCTCATTAGGAGAAAAATCAAAAAAATTTATCATAAATATAAAATTTTGATTTTTTTCTTCTTTATTATTTGTTATGCATGTGCTTTCAATAAAAAAAAAAAAAAACTTTTTTAACTCTATAAAACTTTTGAATTTAAGAAAATTCACTCTATTATCTCACTTCTTACTACTACTTTAAAACTGAAACTTCTTTTAAGAATTTCCTCTAATAGACACTCTTCAAAGAAACAAGTTAATTTATTGTAAGGCAATAAATTCATTTCTGCTCCTGTTGCTAAAATTGTTTCTTTTTAAACTGCTTACTTGTTAACTTTTATAAAGGTTAAAAAAAAAAAAAGGTTAAAAGGGTACTATTTTGCATTAGATGGAGTTGGTTAGACAAGAGGTATTCTTTTGGACATAATAAATTCTTTGGATAAAATCTAGCATGTTAGTCTTCTCCAAATGTTTGCTTCATATTATGCGTTAAGTAAAGTTTTTAAATAGAAAAATTATTATTTTTCTAACAGCAGTATTAAAGTTTTCCTTGACAGACAACACTCTCCTTTATTTCCAGTAACTTCATAATACTATAAAGTTCTATCCTTGTTCTTGTGTTACTTCTCATCTTTATTAATAACTTTCTTTTCATCTAAATAATAACTTTCTTGTCTTTAAAGTGGATGTGCTTGTTGATGACACAACTATATAATCCAGTCTTAATAAAAAGTCATCACTTTTTGATCACTTAGAACAGTTGCAATGTCATCTCTCCACCTCGCAATAACATCTCTCCTCTTCGCAATATCATCTCTCTTCTGTGGCAGTTTGGGATTTACAGTGACTGGTGAAATTTAACCCTAACAAAACTTATTTGTTTACTGCTAATAACTTTTTTTTATATTCCTATATTAATAAATGATAATAACACTCTCACCGATTCATTTACTTTACAACTTCTCGGATAATCATTCACTACTGGTCTCATTGAAAACCTGTATACAAATCATTGCAAATTTAACATCTCCAAAGATTGCCTCTCTATATCACGCTTGTCATTTTTTAAATTTTTTTATGAGTTTTTTTTAAATGAAACTTACTCTTTTTTAGACAAGATCCAAACACTCTTTATAAATGTTGTTGGACCTGCTCTGACTGCCATTATTGAGCCTTTGTTCCATTGTCATTAGGCTGCATTTATTTCTATTTTTTACAAATACCACCATAGTAACTGCTAAATCTCAAACTAAATCATCAATTGTAACTCTCGAGTGACTTATCTTTCACAAACTATCATCAATTGTAACTCTCGAGTGACTTATCTTTCACAAACTATCATCAATTGTAACTCTCGAGTGACTTATCTTTCACAAACTATCATTAATTGTAACTCTCGAGTGACTTATCTTTCAACTAAGTTGAATCCTTTTACTGTAATTGTTTCTTCAAGCTCAAAAAATTTCTATTTATCTAGTGATTTTTTTTCAAATCTTTTTCTTCTTTTCTTCAAACTTTGGTGCTCTAGAATTTTAAATAAGCTAAATTTTATCTACATACTCAACAGCTAAACTGTTGAATATGTAGATGGTGTCTAATACGGTTAAGAATTCTGAAAAATGCCCGTCAAATCTGGAAAATTACATCATTGTTTATAGACTGTTTTTTTTTTTAACTTTGTATTCATATCTACAACTAACGTACCAACGTTATTATTGGAAATAAACAGATTTTTATCAAACAGACGGCCATGTTATAAATTATTTTAACAAAATGAATTAAAAAATGCTGTTGTATAGCCCTGATCAAAAATTTTATCTTTTTTGTTTTAAAATAAGACCTTTAGGACCTGGTTCGCGTTAAACTTTTTATTTCTGAGTTATCTTGCAAAAAGATGAATTTGGGTAATTCATTTTAAAACCTCATAATTAATAATAATATATAATAAATATAAAATAAATCTGTGTACATTATATTGAAACAATATCTAATAAAATCATTTTTAGTAATATCAAAATAAATTAATTAATTAAAGTTATTCTTTTCTACGTATTACAAATGCTCATAAAAAAATAATAATATTGTAAATTGCAGTTTTGCTATTTTACATGGATAGTTACGTTTACATACCACTAAAAACAACACCTTCAAAATAAAATATGTTTAAAATCATTAAAAACATTTTCGACTCTATTCTGTAAGGCAATAATATATGCAGAAAAACTTTGAATGATTTAAAAAGATATTTTTTAATCACTTGTTATATCTATTACCTGCAAAATTATAATAAAACAGCTGCTAGCAAGTAACTCAATAATAAATTTAAGTTTATTTTTTGCTTATATAAGGAGCGTACGATAATCACGGGTAAATATTTTTTTTCCTAATAATGCTAATATAGTAAATATTTATGACATAAATAAGAAAAGTTTAGTATTAATATATATATAACATATTATATATATATATATTAATACTAACATATTATATAATATTAATAATATATTAATATATATATTACATATTGATAACAAATTTTATGTTCAGATCTAGCACTGGTGCAACTCCTGCACATTTTGCTGCATCTAACGGTCATTTGCATATTCTACAATATTTGCACGAAATTAACAAAGACGCAGTATCGCTAAAGGTGAGGTAAAAATTAAAGATTTAACCAGTTTAGCGTATTAGAGTACTTATATTGCGCTTCTATATTAATATTAAAAACAATTTCTTAAACAAAAGCAACCTTGCAGGCAAGTTCGTAAACAAATGTAACCTTTAATCTTGCAAACAATTTTTTAACAATCACAACTTATTTGTTAATAATGAACACAACTTATTTGTTACTTGTTTGGTCACAACGTACAGATAACTAAAATTAAAAACATTTTTTTTTAAAAATAAAATAAAATAAGATTGTTTAAAATAAAATAAAATTGCTACAGATAAAAAGAAGTTATATTTTCATTTAGAAATAAATATTTATCTAGTTTAAGAAACACTTTTTTTTTATTACAAACTTGATTTTTTGAAAAGTGTCCATAGTTTTAGTTTGCATAGTTTTATGCTATTCCATATTGAGAAAACTATTTGTTTTTGGTAATATTTCATTGGTTCTTAAAAAATACTTTTTTCTTCTCATTATTATAAACTTATAAATTTAAAATAAGGTTTTTAGGAATCAAGTTGTAATTGAAATTAAACAAAAAAACTAAAGTGTTGGTAAATAACAGTTTTATAAATATTCATCGTTTGCATGTCATTATTTGTTTTTGCATGTGTATAAATGTTTTTATTATATGTAAGTTTTTATTATGATTTTCTTTATTATATGCAATATATTTATTATCATGTTTTATGAAAACTATTTTTTCTTATTTTACTCGGATCTAAAAATACTCAAACAAAAATAACCATTGCTTCGTAACTTGATCAGTGATTCTTTCTTAATTATTATAATGCGCTGTCAATACATAAGTAACGGATTTAGTAAACTTTAAATTAAAAAATAAAAACTAAAATTTATTGATAACTAAAATTTGCGTTTATCTGTTCTGTGCGTGATTCTGCTTCAAACTTAATTTATCTTTTAATAACATAACTAAGGTAAACCAATTTGGAAATGCCAGGACTTTTTGATGTTTCAGATATGACATTTTAAGACATTATTTTGATGTTTCAGATATGACATTATATTTAAGACAAACTCTAAACTTAAGCTTGCATATATTTTGATATCTATGATGATAAAGATGTGTTTTAAGAAGTAATTTGAACGTCCAGGTCTTTTTTAAATGTTGTTGAGTTATGTTCTGGTGACTTAGCCGTTAGAGTTGTTCTTGTTGATTAAACAAACGTGGGGTGAAAGGTTACATTTATTGATGTCTGTGCTTTTCTCGACGTTGAGCTCCAGCTTTTCTCCACGTTGAACAACCAGGTTCGAGTATATATATAAATAATTTTAATAAAACTGTCGGTAAGTATTTATAAATGATTCAAAAAAGACTTACTAAAACTCATCAACTGTCGTAAACTTACTATTACTATTATGAAAACAAAAAAACGACAAGTTTCAAACGACAAGTTAGCCCGACTAGCTGTTAATGGGTTAATCAGAACGCGCTCATTTCGTGTAGTTTAATTAATTAACTAACTAACCCATTATAATGTGTATTATGAACAAAATAAAAATTATCATACAAACACAACTTTATAATACATTAACTGTATTGTATTGATATACAAATAATATGTAAAAAATATACAGATACATGCACACCCTTAAATAACGCATTTATGATCACAAATATAATCATAAATGCGGTAAAAGCCACGCTATTAATCTTGATTAATAGCTGCATTTGATAAAGTTGAGGTAGAAATATTTTGAGTATGTTATGTTAATTAAATAGAAATTTAGAGCAGCGATCTAAATTTGCAATAATTTGTAAAGCATATTTTTATTTACTTAGCTGTTTATTTACTATAGTCGCATTTTAGTGCTTGTTTATTTTAGTCACGTTTAGTAAAATAATAACTAAGTTTACTGCCTGGCGTGTAGTGTTTTCATATTTTATAAACCCAGCACTTAAATTAAAAAAAAAGTTTACTGCCCGGCATACAGTTTTTTAAAAGTGTATGCGTATTACAATTACCGGGAATGTAGGTTTTACGCTTTTACTACGAGGCTGCCGGGTATGCAGACACGGCGCCTTTTATTTTAATAAGGAAACATGAAAAAAGAAAGACATACATGACCGCTTTGATATAACAATGAACAACAGGGATGCGGAGTCGCAAAAAATACTCCGGATTTGAAAGCTACAAAACAATTATTTTTTCCTAGTTTTTGGAATCCAGGAGCTCTAAAAATATTTAAAAATTTTATGGACTACTATTGGTAAAAAGTTAAGACTTTTAGGTCAAAGGAACAATCATTTTTTGAACTCAATTTAATGATGTGGAACTTATTGTTTATACCTATAGACTCCGAAACTCCGAGCTTATAAACAATAAGTTCGAAGTCATTAAATTTCACTAATTGTTGACATAAGTCAATCAACATGTTTAAAGCTTTTGGACACCTGGTCTCTACCAGGAAATAGAGATATAAAGCCAGAGTCTTTTTGGGACTCCGCATCCTTAAAATTTGTGAATTTGTTGGACTATATATTTTAGATTTATTAAGTAAAATATAATTAATGATTTAGGTTGCTGCATTGATGGTTTAATAGTAATGCCTAAAAATTTTGGTCCACAGCTCAATAAAATTAGAAAAGATTAATAGGATTTTTTTCAAAATAATGGTTTTCAAAATTAAATTAAATAAATTAAAAAATTGGAACTTTCTTGATGTCACATTTAACTTCTCCGAAGATTCTTTCAAAAAACTGAATGATGAATTATTGTATGTTAACATTAACGATCCACCCCAAACTTTAAAAAAAATCCTAATTTCAATTTAGACTAAATCAAAATTCTTCTGATGAAAATGTATTTAATTTCTTTAAAATTATTTACAAAGATGCCCTTAAAAAATTGGATTTCAAAGTTTTGAACTCAAATTTAACCCAGAAAAACAGAATGCAAAAAAGCGAAACAGAACTAGAAACATAATTTGGTTTAGCCCCTCCATAAAGCAAATATGTTTCCACTAACATCGGAAAAATATTTCTAAAATTAATCAATAGGCACTCTACGCTCTCTAATAAATTACATAAAATTTTCAATGGAATTATAATTAAAGGTGCTGCAGTTGGTAGGTACTATAGTTGTACAAGGATCTGCAGTTGCTCAAGAATTGTGGAAATAATTATACACAAATAAATAAACACAAATTGCACATTATAAAAAATTATTTAGTATTTAAAAATAAATATACTATTTGCATATAAAAAAGTAAAGTAAACGTTTTTTTTTTTTTTAAGTAGTAATTTTTATTTTTATTCTGTTCATTCTTTCATTTAGTTCTTTGATGTGTCCATGATTATGATTGGTGTGGTGTCTAATTAGTTGTGATTTTGTTTTGGATTTGTACTTTTGTATTCAAATATTACTGTTATGATATATTATTACCGTTATTTGTCACCAATTTAGTTTTGCGGTAATAAACATTTTTGTTATTAAAAATATTTGTAAAAGTAAAGTAATAAGGCTGTCATTGTCAACAGCAACTGTCATTGTCACCAACATTGTCACCAACATTTTCACCAACATTGTCACCAACATTGTCAACAGCAACAATAGCAACTGTCATTGTCACCAACAACAATTGCTGCCATTGTCACCAACAACACCATGCTATTGATGAAAATGTCATCAATAGTATTAACTGTTCATCGTCACCAATAACATCAGCTGTCATTGTCAATAGTAAAAAAATTTATTTTTAAAAAGGAAAAAGTTTTTTCATTTTTTGGAATTTTAAAATATTAACTTTTAAAAATTACACCAGAAAAAAGACCTTTGTAACAATCTGTTTACATATACAAGTTGCAGAAGTATAACGATATCCACTTTGTTATTGTTTTCAAGAATACGTTCCTTTTTGCTGTAGCATTAAGCATTTGTTATTCTTCTAAAATCAAGAATGAGTTCCTTTCTTTATGTTTTTGATACAATTTTTCTTCTGCATATATCATAAAATACTGGTATCGGATTCAATTGTGGATCTAGGATTTTTAACTATTGAATAATAAACCATTTAAAATCAAAAAAACAATCGAAAATACCAAAAAATTAATCATGGATTGAACATTATGTTTGTTCAGTTCCGAGAGGGAGGGCGCGAGGGACAGATTGTAAATAAGGGCGCCAATCAGGATTGCTGTGTGATTGCAGCGTGAGAGCTCTCGGCGGCCCTGTGTTTGTTTCTAATACCCATTTTATTTTTGATACATAATTTCTTCCACATTTATCTATTGTACCGATGCCTGGTTCAATTGTGGATCTAGGATTACCAGCTATTACTTGATGAACTATTTGTTCGATAAAATTTGCTTTGTTAAACAAGACAACTTTTTTTATTTGTTTCTTAGATTATGTGCATAAATATTAGCTCCTAATGCTGGCAATGGTTAAACTTCATGCTAAGCCTCTATTTCAATAATTTCAATAAAAAACTTATAAATATATATATATTGATATATATATATATATATTGATAATATATATATATATATTGATATATATATACTGATATATATATATATATATATATATATATATATATATATATATATATATATATATATTATATATATATATATATATATATATATATATATTTATATTTATATATATATATATATATATATATATATATATATATTGATATATATATATATATATATATATATATATATATATATATATTGATATATATATATATATATATATATTGATATATATATATATATATATATATATATATATATATATATTGATATATATATATATATATATATTGATATATATATATATATATATATATATATATATATATATATATATATATATATATATATTGATATATATATATAAATATATATATATATATATATATATATATATATATTGATATATATTTACTGATACATATATATATATATATATATATATATATATATATATATATATATATATATATATATATTGATATATATATATATATATATATATATATATATATATATATATATATATATATATATATATATATATTGATATACATTGATATATATATATATATATATATATATATATATATATATATATTGATATATATTGATATATATATATATATATATATATATATATATATACATATATATATATATATATATATATATATATATATATATATATATATATATATATATATATACATATATATATATATTGATATATATATATATATATATATATATATATATTGATATATATATATGTATTGATATATATATATATATATATATATATATATATATATATATATATATATATATATATATATATATATATATATATATATATATATTAAAAATGTGAACTAGTTATAACTTTTACGAATAAATTCAATAATAAAATCATTATATCAATTTGTTTCATTTGGAAATTTATTTATAATATAGTAATAAATGTAATGTTTAAATTTTTATTAAAGCAAATATTCATAACAATATTTCTTTTTATAGGACAATACTCATGTAACACCATTGTACATAGCAGGTTTGTAAAATGGGTAATTTTAAAAAGCAAACAACACTAAATTTAAATTTGTAGAAAATTTAACTTTTTTACAGCTCAAGAAGGTCAACTTGATTGTTTAATTTGGTTAATTAAAAATTCTTCGACTTCTCCTAATGTAAAAACTATAAACGGAATGACTCCTTGTCACGTAGCATCTCAAGAGGGCAAGTTAGAGTGTCTTCGGTATTTGCTTAAAGCAGCTCATGCTGTTTTTAGTAAAGACAATGAAGGTAGATCTTTCCTTCATTACGGTAAGATTTTTACTATTAATAAAAAAAAAATCAATAAAAAAAATAACATACATATATATATATATGTTATTTATATGTATGTATGTATATATATATATATATATATATACATACATACATACATACATACATACATACATACATACATACATACATACATACATACATACATACATACATACATACATACATACATACATACATACATACATACATACATACATACATACATACATACATACATAAATACATATATACATACATACCATAGGCGTAGAGTACTCAAATTTTCAAGGGGGCAAAAAGTTAAAGGTTCGATTTTTTTGAGCGATGTATGTCTACTTTCAAGTATTTATTATTTTTTAAATAGAAATAAAAGTAAACAACTTTTGATTTTGGTTAGCTAGCTTTAAAAAATTAGAATAAAACAAGTAGATATGAAATTTTACTTGGTTTCCGAATAAAACATTCTACGGAGTGTTTCGTTTTTTTCAATAAACTTATCTAACAAAAAATGCATTTCGAGACTCCTGGTAATTTCATTATGAGTATTCATTAGAGAAACAGCGTTCAGCCGTTCCTGGCTCATGGTTGATCGAAGAAAAGTTTTTAATCTACGCAGACTACTAAAGGATCGTTCTGCTGTACAAGTTGACACTGGCTGGACTAGAATTATTTTAATAAAACGGACAATTTCCAATCCAATGCTTCTCAATCCAATTTGTCCTTTTGCGCGGATAAAATCTCGAGTTGATTGAAAATCTTCTAATTGAACTTTTTTTTTGCTTCTTCAATAAAAAGGTTACTGTGAAGCTGCAGTCTTTGATAATTAGGAAAATCGTCCTTGTAGAAAGTTTTTATGTAGTCGATACGGCATTCATTGTTATTTGATCCAGTTGATTAAAATCTATCGGTGAGGCCAACTAAAACTGCATCTAAACTGGTAAAGTATAATTGCTTGTAGATCTCATTTGGATCCTCTGGCTGGTAATAAATCCCTGAAGCCGACTTCAAATCTTGCAGATACTTTTCTCTTCCTGGGCAGAGCTAGTTTGTCTAAATCCATCTTTTTAGCAGATTCAAGTGCCGCATCAAAAAGTGTTTTGAAACGTGACTCAGTAAGTAAAGATCTCAAAATATGTTTCAGGATCTGAATGATGGATTCAGCCTCGCTAAAGTTGAGTTGGCTACCCTGAAGTTGAATGCTTGAATCTTCTAGGATGATAAAAATGATTCGAAGAAATTCCAATATAAAAAAAGTGTCATAAACCTGAAATAAAGACAAAAAGGTCATTGCCTCCACTCGGCATTTAGTAAAGTCAGGGTTTGTGGTAAGGTCTTCCAGCCAAACGAGAAGTGATCTGTATTTACTGGTAATAAATACTAGAGATGACTTGCGCATTATTCATCTGGTTGGGCAAAAAGGTCTAAATAATTTTCCATTTTGGTGTCCATCTTTGCTTTCATTTTGGTCTTTTAGGCTTGAAAACCAAGCGAGCCTCTTTGGTGAGTCTCTGGTAAAAGCGATGAACTTTTGAACAAGTGACATGATATTTTCTATATCAGGTATGTTTTTTATTTCATCTTGTACGACCAAATTTAGATTGTAAGCTCTGCAATGAGCATAAAAGGCTCTGCTTTCTTGTTGAAGAACAAGTTTTTGCAAGCCAGCTATTTCAGAAGACATGGCAGCAGCTCCATTGTAGCATTGTCCCCAACAGTTCTCAAATTGGAACGAAGAAGGACGTCTTTCATAATCAAAAACAGATCCTTGCTTTTAGTTGTGGCTGTCTCATAAAATCCACAAAAATCCTCATTAATTTGGAACTCATCGTCCACAGTACAGAATGATATCGATACCTATACAAATTAAAAAATTATAAAATTTATTAAAGGAAAATACAAAGTTCAATGAATTGTTGGTTTAGCTAATAATACCTGCTCTTTTCCTGTGTTATCAGACAATTCATCCATCATGAATTCAATGAAATCTCTTTTTTTTTATTGTGTTTGATAATTCACGTTGGATAACTAACGAAATATCCAACAAAATTTCATTTCTGACATCTGAAGATATCTACTTGTACTTCTCTGGTCGATTCATCCATTTTTTCAAAACCGGTACATTCATAGACCTCAGTTCTAAGGGGTGGAATAGATTTGAAGACTCCTTTGTCTTGCCTCTGATGGCCAAGCCTTGACAGCCGAAAAAAATCAGACCAGAAAATATATAGCCGAGAGCATTTCTTGCGTCCTTCATATCTTGAAGATGTTGAGTAGAAAGTTTTTTTCCGCCTTTTTTCCATTTGAACCTTCTTTTGATTTGATTTGGTATGTTTTTGGTATTGGTATGTTTTTAGCAATGGATTATTTATTTCTTCGCTTTTTACCGAAGAAACTTGATTTCTTTCAATGATTTGTTCCTCTGTTTAAAAATAAAAAATCAAAATAATAATTATTAATAGATTAGATAAAACTTCAAGGAGGGCAAACGAATTTTTAAGGGGGGCAAGGTTAACTCAAAGGGGGCAGGCTGTCCTCGTTGCACCCTGTACTCTACGCCTATGATACAAACATACATACATACATACATACATACATACATACATACATACATACATACATACATACATACATACATACATACATACATACATACATATACACATACATACATATACACATACATACATATACACATACATACATATACACATACATACATACATACATACATACATACATACATACATACATACATACATACATACATACATACATACATACATACATACATACATACATACATACATATATATATATATATATATATATATATATATATATATATATATATATATATATATATATATATATATATATATACATATATATATATATATATATATATATATATATATATATATATATATATATATATATATATATATATATATATATATATATATATATATATATTATTTTGTAGCAGCCGCAGAGGGTCATTCTAAAGTTATTCAATGGTTAATTAAACATTGTGGACTTAATCCGGATGAAAAAGATAAAACCTTTACTACTCCTCTTCATATAGCAGCTTGGTGTGGACACGACAAAGCAATTGAAACATTAATTGCGTGGTGAGTTTTTTATTTTTAGTTTTAAAATTTAAAATATTATAAAATCTTCGACGCGTTTTACAAGGATTGTGTTTTGGAGTTTTTGTTTGAGAAAGAGTAACAAAGAAAATAAAAGTTCAATTTAAAAAAATTATTTGAATGTTATTTACTCCTTTTAATAAACTTTGTTTATCATTTATTTTATTAAAAAAAAAGTGGCGCAAATGTCGATTGTGTTGACAGCTCAAACAAAAAGCCATTGGATTACGCTAAAACGCTAGGGAAAAAAAGCACTGCAAACATACTTTTTGAAGTAAGTAATTTTTAAACATAATTAATGATTGTTTATTTTTTTTGTTTGTGATTATGGTTTTCAGGTATAATTTACGTTACAAACATAATTTATCCTTACCATTCACTAAAAAAAGACCATTTCAAAATACCCTTATTGTTAGTAGCTTCGTTCTTTTAAACGAAAACTAATTTTTCAAAAATTTTGTCTGAAAATTTATTTAAAGAATAATAATTATATCTATTTTTATTTCTTTTTATTATATTTACTACTTTATCATCATTTTTTATTTTTTTTATTTAATGTTACTCTTATTATTATTATAGGAGTAATAATTTAAATTTTAAGTGTTTCATTTTATAGGAGTAATAATTTAAATTTTAAGTGTTTCATTTTACAGGAGTAATATTTTAAATTTTAAGTGTTTCATTTTATAGGAGTAATAATTTAAATTTTAAATGTTTCATTTTATAGGAGTAATAATTTAAATTTTAAGTGTTTCATTTGATAGGAGTAATAATTTAAATTTTAAGTATTTTATTTTATAGGAGTAATAATTTAAATTTTAAGCGTTTTATTTTATAGGAGTAATAATTTCAATTTTAAGTGTTTCATTTTATAGGAGTAGTAATTTAAATTTTAAGTGTTTTGACGTCATGCTGTTTATTTTACTTTTTTATATTATTTTTCACTATTGTTAAATTTGTTTATATAAAGTATTTTTATAATTATAGTTTTTTCATTTGTCATTTATAATATTATAGTTATTAATTTTATAGTTAAAATAAATAAAGGATTATATAATATGAAATAATTAAAAGGATTATAAAGCATAAAATAATTAAAAAGATTATAAAACATAAGGAAAATAAACTTAATTCAATTATATAATATAGTTATTATTTTTTTGGTTAAAATAAATAAATGGATTATAAAACATAATTTTAGTTATAGCATAACAACAATTTACAAATAGGTATAAAAAAATATTTAGAGCTGTTTAAAAACACATGGTATAAACATTAAAAATAGTAGATAAAAATCTTAAATATAATGTTTTTTTAAAAAATTTATTTTTTAAGGCCATGTCAAAAGCTACAGAACATAATTCCCTCAAACGTGTTCGTTTTGAAGAACATCAACCAGCTTCTAAGAAAATACTAACATTGAAATCAAAAGAAAAAAATAGAATGATGGTCAACGATGAAATAATGTTTCAGTTTGACACGTGGTCAGATTCATCAACGACGAAAAATAAAAGAAATAAACGAGAATTGTACAAAACTTCTAATAATCTTTTTAAACATAACTTAAATGATGACTTTGATCAAATTAATATTGGAAAGTTTAAGATGCAAAAAAATAATAATATATTCTTAGACAGTCCAGCCATGATTAGTAAATACAAAAATAATGTAACAGATAATGGCAAGCAATCAACCACCAGACAATTCGAAGAAAGGTTAAAGCATATTGACCATAATTCTACAAAACACAATAATACGCTATGTTCTCAAACAAGTTTTTCAAATCGTCCTGCTTCAAAATCAAATAAAAATAATATCAACTTACCGAGTGAATTGCCTAGACAATCATCAAAATTAAATAGACATTTTATAAACAAAAGTTATTTATGTGATAGTAACTTAGTTAACTTTTCTGACGACAACGATAAATATAAAGAAATACAAGAAAGATCTAATTATCATAAACGTGATGTGATAAATTATAAAAAAGATATTGAAACAGCTAATAATTTAAAACAATCTGAATTTTTAACAGTATCCGATTTCAATGAAAAAACAAATTATATTCCACAGTCGTATTATAAAAAAAAATTGCAAAGTGATAACATAATAAACAATAAATATCATAACTCAACAAAATATACAAGAGAAACTTTGACGCCAAAAATAAAACCAAACAATCACCAGAGTGTACCATATAGTTTACACGAATTAAAACTTAAACGCAGTAACAATAGATTAACAAACATTGAATATAACAAGGTTGTATCACGAGATTTGGATATAACTCCTGCAAGAGAATCTGAGAAATTTGAGTTTTTCTCTAGCAATTTAGTCAATAACAAAAAGGTAACTTTGTTCAATAAAACAGAGTAAAGCTAAAAAAAAAAATTTAAAAAAGAAAAAATTATTGTCAAAGTAATTTTTTTACTTTTAAAATGAGATTTAATTATTTTATCTATTTTTGTGTAAAAATTAAACTATTTTATCTTTTTCACTAACTCAATTTTAATTAATTTAGCAGAGTAATTGGTCAAATATTCGTAACGGCTTAACATCGTTTTTTACGGGTTTACGATCAAAACCAACCAATCAAAATCAGGTAAATATTTTACTTTTTTTTTTCATGTTGATTTTAGGTGCCCCAAGAAGTCCTTACAGTCTTATCACAGAGCACCGCGGAAGAGCATTTAATAGGAAGTTCACGACTCCTTCCCAAACGATGTCGCAAAACTTGCCTAGAGGCGGGGTTTGAACCACGGATCTTACGTTTCTGAGGCAAGTGTGCTACCACTGCGCCACGGCTGCTTTTACTTGTTTCATAATGTTTAAAATTGCTAATGGCGAGCTTTCAAATAAAAATTGTTTACGATATTTCTAAATGTTTTGTAGTTATATTTACTATTTATTATTATTTTTACTATTTTATTATTTTTACCTCAAGTTTTTTTTTTAAAAAAAAAACTCTTAATTTTCATAGGATAAATTCAAGACGCTTGTAACTCGCGCTCCTCGAGAGGATATATTTAGTCGCTTTAATAAGCCAAATAAATCTTCTAGAATTGAGTTTCATGATTTGTTTAATTCGTCAACAGTAGGAACTTATACAATTAATAATGCATCTCGTCTGACACCGGCAAACGAAAATCGCCATTTAACCTTTGACGATTTTTCAAGAGTAAAAAGTCGAGCGTTAGATACTTCTTTAAGAGGTAAAAACAAAATTTTTGAGGAACATATTGAAATCCAAGAAAAGCAGGCGAGTGGAGATAAATTAACTGGAAGCGCATTTATTTGGTAATTGGATAGATATTTATTTTTTCTCCCTTATTTTTTACATTTTTTACCACCGAGTTTGATTTTATAAATATGTTTTTTAATTAAAGAGAATTGAATTTATTTCTTTATGTCAAGTTTTGTTAAACGCCATTTTATCAAATCTTTAAACAACATTTGACATGAGTCAATAATGTTAAATTTGAAATGGAGTCTCGGAACGTGGGGACGTTAAAAAATAATATGAATAATTAAATAAATATAACAAAATAGCCATCATTTTGAAAATTTCCATGTTAAAAGTTAAAAGTGCGTAAAAAATGTAACTAAATATAATATGAATAATAAGTCTTTTGATACAAAGTTAAAAAACAATTTATTGTAAAAGTTTATCAGGTAACTAATTATATAAAATATAATGCAACTTTATTTTAGGTATCGATATAATATTCTATTTTAAACTGAATAAAACTTTATTTTAATAAATAAAAAGCAGTATTTCTTAAAACGAAAGAAAAAATTCGCTCAACTTCTACGCAAAAAGTTGAAAAATTAAGTTTAACAGCTGCAAACACGGAAACTTCTTTATTTTATGTGCGTTTATTTTATGTTCCAAGAATTCATGTAAAATGATGACTTTAAAATAACCTCTGATTTCCTGATTCTGAAGTCAGCACTCTAACCACCAGCACGATTGGTGTGTGTGTGTGTGTGTGTGTGTGTGTGTGTGTGTGTGTGTGTGTGTGTGTGTGTGTGTGTGTGTGTGTGGTGTGTGTGTAATTTTTTCGTTCATTTAGTCGGCTAATTTGACCTTTTTTTACTAGTCGGCAAATGTAGACCCTTTTGACAAGTTAGTCGGTAAATTTAGACAGTCAGTCGGTAAAAGTCGTTATGACAGTCGGCAAAATTTAAAAAACGAGGACTCTTTTTTTTTTTTAGTCGGCAAAAGTTTTAATGGCATCCCCCCTCTCCACGTGACACCTACTCGCGCCGGCCCTGCTAACCACTACTCAGATTAGTTAAGGTGGTTCCTACATAATCCAAAGTCAAAATTTTTTCAAAAATTGATTTTTTGGTAAATTAGATATTCTAATGTAAAATTTAACTTTTTCTCGTGGTATGATTTTTTTTTTAAGTTTGTTATTGCTTATTTACAATTTTATACAGGTAGGTATAATTTTAGTGCCTAGCAACGGTCATAGCAAACGTTTTATTTTTTTAGTTATTAAGAAACCAAAGAAACTCTTAGTAGATGGTAAAATAATATATGACAAGTCAATAGTCGTTGAAAATCTAAACAGCTTCTTTCTTAATATTGGTCCACTTAGCTGAAAAAATTCCTTAAAATTCATCATCGTTTGATTCTTATTTAAAAACATATGATAAGGTCATGGACGAATCTAAACTAGATATTAGGGGAAAGCGGGGCAACATGGCGAATGGGGCAAGATGGATTTTCATATAACAACTCAACAAAAAATCTTAAAATTAGGTGAAAACGAAACTGTATTTGCATCTTGTATTTTAAAACACTAATTGGCTTTTTGAAATATTATTAACGCATATTTATACACATAAGTTTACTTTAAGCACCTAAAAAAAAATTCCTCACTTTCGGTTTCTTATAATGGATGGGGCCCTTCAAGTTTAACTTCTTTAGAAGT
This sequence comes from Hydra vulgaris, assembly GCF_022113875.1. Lineage (NCBI taxonomy): Eukaryota > Metazoa > Cnidaria > Hydrozoa > Anthoathecata > Hydridae > Hydra > Hydra vulgaris. The sequence goes on from NC_061170.1 coordinate 13,795,941, forward strand.
AGTTTTTTGCAATTTGTGTTTATTTTTTGTTACTTTAGTTAGAGTTATTGGTAGTTTTAAAAATTTTATAAAATTAGAGGTAAAAATTGCATAATAAGTCATCTTGCCCCGGTCACGTGACCAGATGACAAATTTATGAACTTTTTATTTTAATATTTTTTTCAAATTGTTATATTTGAAACCTGAAAATTCATGCAGGCAATGAAAGAATTTAATAACATAAACATACTGAGAAAGTATTATGGCTTCACGACTTATAGTTTTGCAACAACTCAGGGCTTTCAAAACGTTCGCCATGTTGCCCCGCTTTCCCCTAATGAGTTACAATCTGCTCTAGATAATCTTAAAAGCAACACAAGTGTAGGTTTTGATAATATTAGCATAAATGTTGTTAAATCAGTTTTTCATATTATAGAAACCTCTTTATATCACGTTTTTAATCTTTTTCTTCAATCTGGAACAGTTCCAGAAAAATTAAAAATTGCACGTGTCTTGCCTATTTTTAAGTCTGGCGATGACACGGATTCTTCAAATTATAGACCAATATCAGTTTTACCATGCTTTTCTAAGTTAATCGAACGTATAATGGTAAATGGTATAGGCTAAACAGCTACTTAACAGTAAATAACATGTTGTACAACAAGCAATTTGGCTTTAAAAAAAATCATTCAACTGATCACGCTTTGACCGAGTTAGTAACTCATGTAACCAATGCCTTTAATGATGACCGTTATCACATTAGGAGTATTTCTTGATCTGTCTAAAGCCTTTGACACAGTCAACCATGTCGTTCTTTTAAAAAAACTTGAACATTATGGAATAAAAAACAATAATTTACTATGGTTTAAAGAATACATATCAAGCAGACAGCAATACATTCAATATGAAAATGTTAAAACGACAAAAAGTATAATAAAAGTGGAGTTCCTCAAGGCTCAATCTTAGGACCGTTACTGTTTTTTCTTATATAAATGATCTATCTCTTACCTCAAACATATTAAACTTTATTTTGTTTGCGGATGACTCCAATCTGTTTTATTCTCATAGGGATATTAAAACCCTCTTTAAAGTAGTTAATGAAGAAGTAAACAAAGTAAACGAATGGTTTATTTGTAATAAACTTTCACTTAACGTTAACAAAACTAAGTTTATTCTATTTCACAAACCAACCAAAAAAATTCCTTTAAAATTACCCAATCTTAAAATCAATAATATAAATATTACTACGCAAACAACTGTAAACTTTTTAGGTATTGTTTTAGAAGAAAATTTAACATGGAAAGGAAGGAAACTTATAAGCACTCTTGAAAGAAAACCTTCAATAAACATTGAAATGATGTATAAACCAAAACCATTTTTGGATATAAGATCTCTAAAACGTTTATATTTTTCCTTTATACATAGCTATCTAAATTACGGCAATATCGTATGGGCAAGCAACAGCTACGCTAAGTTAAAGAAAATTTATGCTAAACAAAAACATGCATGTAGAATTGTATTTGTAGTAAAAATAACTGTGCCTTGTGAGCCACTTCTACGTAAACTCAATGCATTAAATGTGCTTAAAATTAACATATTCCTCGTCATACAGTTCATGTATCAAATAAAACATGGACTAACTCCAGCGATATTTTATCCTTTTTTTAGAGAAGTAAGCCATAAATACCTCACCAAGTTCTCAGAAAATAAGTTTGTATCTCAAAAGTATAATCTAAAGTTATGCTCTTATTCTATTCAGTACCGGGTCCAATTTTGTGGAAAAATTTTCAGCATATTGTTAATATTAAAGAAAAAATATTTCCGCAATTCAAATCAAAATTAAGATGTTATTTAGTACTCACGGATTTTAACCCTTTCGTTACCGATACCCCGCATAGCGGGTAATAAAATATGTCGTTAAAATACCAGTACCCCGCATAGCGGTGTATGAAGAGTTTTGCTTCCTGTCAACCCCGGGTTTTTTGAGCAACTTTAAAACTTAGCTTAATAGAAACTCATAGAAACTTAATAGAAAACTCATAAAAACTTAAAAGAAATCCAATCATAAAGCAAAAACCGCATGAAAAAAGCTTTGTTAGATTAGCTGTTATTCAATTTTGAAAAATGGCTTGTTTACGTCAAAAAAAAACTCAAATATTGACGAAATTTTAAACATTGTACTTGAAGAAAGTGACAAAGATAGCAATCAAAGTATTAATCTTGGTGATAGATAGATAGAGGATGATAATTTAATAGAATTTGAAGTTGAAAACAGTATGACTTCTACTAATATTCAAAGAAAAGTTCAAGTTACAAATAAAAACAATGTCGATAAGTTGGAAGCTGCTGTTCCTTTTTCTAAATCTATTTTACCATCGATTAACTATACTGAAAGTGAAAGCTTTTGTGTTTCAAGCACAAGTGACAGCAAAATTGAGACTTTTGACACTCATAAAAAGAGCCCACGTACAAGAGGTGGAGGTATCAGACGTGTACTTGTTCGAGGGGTAACTGGTATTCAATGTAATAATAAAGTAATTTCTGTAAAAAGTGATGCTGATTCTATACATGCTAACAATAGAGAACCTATTGCTGATGATGCTTCATTTAATGTCAATATACTTGATAATGTTCTCCAAGGTAGTATGCGTAAACATTGTAGAGTGCATCATTGTGGTAGAGTGCCTAATCGTAGTAGAGTGCCTAGTTGTAATAAAGTACGTAATAGTAGTCAGAAATTTCCTCTGTCAACTTGGAAAAAAGTTAATAAAGATGTTCCTAGTAATCTAATGGATTTCCCTGAACTTTTTCAAGAAGGTTTAAATGTTAGAATGGGGAAAAACCCAACTTGTCTCGATTTTTTTGAACTCTTCTTTCCAGATGAACTTATAACTTTGTTAGTTGCAGAAACCAATCGGTATGCAAGGCAGTTTTTTGCTGCTAATCCAGATAACTCTTCTTTGTGGGAGGAAACTAATGTTACAGAAATTAAAACCTATATTGCTGTCATTCTTTTAATGGGAGTTATTTATAAACCCAAACTTGGTATATATTGGTCAAAAGATGCATTGTATAATACTCCAGTTTTTCAGAAGTTATTAGTCAAAATCGTTTTAATATATTATTAAAGTTTTTTCATTTTATCGATTTAAAACTGTATATAAACCAGGAAAAAATCTTAGTGTTGATGAATCGCTTGTTCTTTATAAGGGTCGTTTACATTTCCGTCAATATATTAAAACCAAACGTGCTCGTTTTGGGATAAAGTTATATGAACTAGCAACTTCAGAAGGAATAACACTAGACTTCCTTGTATACTGTGGTAAAGGAATGTTAGCTGATAATGATATAAATGATCAGATGCCTTCATCAGCAAAAATAACATCTGTGCTGATGGAACCTTTTATGGGTAAAGGTCACACTCTTTATACAGACAATTATTACACTATTACAACACTTGCAAAGTATTTTCTTGATAACAAGACACATCTATGTAGCACAACTAGGTCAAATCGATACAATTATTCAAAAGATATTCTTAATGAGTTTTTAGAAAAAGGGGATGCAGTTTTTTATAAAAATAATGATGTAAACAGTCAAATGCTGGCTTGCAAACTCCGTTCATCGAAAGATAAAGCTTCAGGTAAACAAAAAGTTGTCTACATGCTATCAACATGTCACCAACCATTCATGAGACTTATTGAAAATACTCGTAGAATAAATATTCAAAAACCAAGTTGTGTAAAAGAATACAATGGCCACATGGGTGGTTTAGATCGTGTTGACCAACAACTCCAGAGCTTGCACCTGTTACAAAAAACTTACAAGTGGTATTGTAAACTAGCATTGAGGCTTATTTCTCAGTGTATTTTAAATAGCCATAAAGTTTTTGTAAAGTACACTTGCCACAAGAGTACCACTTTCTTAGATTTTCTTCACGACATAATTAAAGTAATATTTTTATCATCACCTAAGCTAAACAAATCACTTGTTCCTGATGGTACTATACACAGGCTTACTGGGCTTCATTTTCCAGGAACCAAACAGCCATCACATGATGCAACAGATAGACGTCCATCTAAATTATGCAGAGTTTGCTATGCACGACGAATTTTTAATACGCATATATTAACATTTACATTAGAGTTGTTCATCTTTTTTATATATACAAGAGAATTATTTAAAGATTTTATTATAGATTTTTCAATTCTTTATTATCAACCCATGAGTTAAAAGTATCAGAATATCCATACCACTTTACTAACGATTTATTACCTCGTTTACGAATAACCTTTTCAATTCTAAATATCTCTTAATTCGTTTTTTGTAGTTCTTGTTCATAAAAAGTACCTTGTATTTCTTCACCATTATGATCAGTTATTTTACAAGTTGGTGGATCTGTGTACTGAACTTGTGATATAGTAAAAACCTCTTCAGTCCATCTTGGTGTGTATCCTTTTTCAAACGCTCCTTTCTTTTTAGTTATTCTCACTTTATCACCGATTGAAAACTTGGGTTTAATAGGATTTGATCTCACTTTTCCATTTAGATTTAGAAACACTTTATTCTCATTCTTTTTATTGCTTGCTTCAACTGGATTCAAGAATGCTTTGTGTTGTTGTATTGATTTACCATTTCATCTAAAACGTCAATATATTTTCTAGCATACTTGAACATTTTCTTTTTCATTGTTCTATTCCAACGTTTAACTACACAGCTTTTTTCTTCATTTTCAGTCGAATAGAGCTGCAATCCTAATGCTTTAACATGCTTGTTATAAAATTCTAAGCCTTTATCTACCCATAATTTCGTACACTTTTTATCTTTAAAGATTTTATTGAAAGCATGAGCAACTTCAACTCCATTTTTAGTCTTCAATAGAACAATCCATCCGTACTTTGAAAATACATCTATCACCATTAATAAGTATTTTACACCGTCATTGAATTTAGAAAAAGCTTGCATGTCAACTAAATTAGCAGCCCATATTTCATCAATCCCATTTAAAATTACTTTTCTTTTTCTAAAATGTTTTATAACAGGCTTATAAAGTTCATTTGCAAGTTCATCAGTCCATTTCAGATCCCTATTGAGATCCATCGTTTCTAGGTTTTTGCTTTTTTTGTTGATCGCTGGTAGTTTTTTGACTTGACACCTAATCCAATCTTTGCTTCAGCAGATATGATATGGTTTTATAATCTTTCTTTCTAATTTTTCACGTGGTGTTGGATCTTGTATAGCATCCATTTGTTCAATTATTTGTTTATCAGCTAAATTTCTATGTTTATCTGGAAAATGCTTATAAACAAGATCATGAGTATAAGCTGCATTATCAACTCAATCTACAGGATTACTCCATTCTTTATATGCATCAGTAGAAGTTAATCTTGCATCTAAATTAGTACCAGGTCCTGCAAAATTCGAAATTTTGCCCATGGTAATTTTTTATTCTTTGTAAATGAATTAAGTGATTCTACTAAATCACCTCCTTTAGATCCCTTTGATCCATAAGAATTAGTTCCTTTTGTAAATTGAGTTTTTGTTGTACCACAATTAGCACAGTTTCCACGTAGCATCTTTCTATTGTTTTTATTTACAGCATGTAAGTTTAGTGTATCTGTTTTACTTTTACATTTAAGACAGCACATTTTTATTTACTTACTATTTTTTTATTACATTTTAATTATGAAAACGATATAAAAAATTCTTTATATAAGAAAATGGAAGTATTAGATTTGTCATATAATGTAAATAAAAATAATTGTCATAATAATGAGTTATTACCAAGAAGTATAAGAGGACTTATTGTAGGAAAGTCAGGTTGAGGAAAAACAAATCTATTATTAAATTTACTTTTAAGACCTGGTTGGTTAGACTATAATAATTTACAAGTTTTTGAAAAATCTCTTTTTCAACCTGAATACAAAATATTAAAAAGTTCTTTTGAAAAAAAATTACCAAAAGAAGATATTATTAAACTATTTAATTTACAAGATAAAATAGAAAAAATGGATGTTAGCCCTGAGCTTGTAATTGAAGTTCATTCAAAAAATTTAAAAAAGAAAATAGATATGGAGTGTCAGTTTTTTGAAACGGCTGATGATGTACCAGAACCTGAAGATCTTGATACTAGCAATAATAATTTAATGACATTTGATGATTTACAATTAACAAAACAAAACAAGTGTGAAAAATATTATATAAGAGGAAGACATAGTAATGTAGATTGTTTCTATCTTGCGCAAAATTATTTTAAGTTACCCAGGCAAACTATAAGAGAAAATGCAAATTTTATATGCTTGTTTAAACAAGATTCAAAAAATGTAAATCATATTTATAATGATCATGTTTCAAATGATATGTCAAAAGAAGAGTTTAAAAATTTTTGTAAAATAGTTTGGTCAAAACCACATAAATTTGTTGTTATTGATTTCATTCATCAGATGTGAAAAATGGAAAATATAGAAATGGTTTTGATCGTTTTTATTTTCCTTTATCTGTATTAAATAATTAATGAAATATATATTTATGTAGATATATATTTATATCTTGATCGCTTCGTGATCTATAGAATCCAACCTAATACTAGAATATTCTTAAATGGCGAATTTTCACCTAATATTAAACCTTTTCCTACTTTTTCATATTATTTATCGTTTCCAGTTCCTTTTCCATAATAGTAGTAATACCCGTTTTCTAAATATCTTCCTTTTTTCCGTTGATTTATTAATAATCCTTTTCCTACTTTTCTAGCTTTAATAGATCTTTTATCTTCTTTCACATACAAAATACTATTACCAGCAATCTTATTAACTAAAGCATTTCCAGTTGCTGCACCTACTCCTGTTAATAATCCTGTTGCAACAGCAGGGACAATTTTTGAAGCTAAAAAACTTCCAACTAATCTTAGTAAAGGTAGAAATCCACCATCCACTTTAGAATTTTGCATGAGATTTTCTTCATTTAATTCAATTTAAAACAATTAGAAGAAGTAGTCATTGCATTGACTACTTCTTCTAATTGTTTATGTGTTAGAGCTATTACATCTTTAGCATTTTTATTATTGAGATTTTTAAAAGTTAATTTTATAGCAATTATTTTTGAATCATTCTCAAGTTCTTTCTTGATTTTATTCTTTTGATATTCTGAAAGTTTAACTTTATTATTTTGATAATCTGTCATTTTTATATATGCACATTTTTTTTAATCTACTTTTTATTTTTTAAAACATATATAAATTCTTTTTGTAGCGCTACTTGTTCTTTTTGAATTGCTAATTGTTCTTTTTGAATTGCTAATAATTCTTTTTGAATTGCTACTTGTTCTTTAAGAAGTTTTATTTCTTCTTTTAGAAGTGCTACTTCTTCTTTTTGAACTGCTAATTGTTTTTTTAGAATAGATTCTTGCTCACATTTAGAAGTTCTTTCTCTTATATGAAATTTCATTGTTATTTTTTCTCCTTGTACATCAATCAGATCACCATCTTGATCAACTAATGAAGTTTCCATATCACGAATATTTCCTTTTATAGTTAAGGGTAAGTAAATGGAAACATTGGGTTTTTCTACAAGTTTAACTCCAGGAGCTACAGAGGGGTAAATGTATAAATAATATTGCAAGGTGAATTATCTAAATAAGATCCTGATATAATACTATTTTTTACATGTATAGTATTAATATGATTTATATCTAATGTTTTTTCAGATTCATAAACACCTGCAGTATATAATTTTCTTTGAAAACCTAAAAGATTTCTGATTGATTTTTCAATTGAAAAATCAACTGTAAATTTGTTGCAATAGTCATTGTAACTCTAAATGTTGTTGTATTTCCTACAAAAGTAATTGAATTCATAGGAAGTTGAGAAGCAACTAATTCTTTTTGCATCCAGTCATTGATCGAAGTAAGTTTATAGACCCTTCTCGAATATTACGATTAGCTGTCGATGGTTTTTTAGTAGTTCCATCATAAGCAATATAAGCAATAAAAAAATGAATAGACGCGCATATAAGAATGAATAACCCTGTAAATAAGTCTATATAAAAATTTAAAAGCGTATTTAAACCACTTTGTTGTGGTTTTCTTGTTCAATTTATTAAAAAATTTAAATAAAACTAAATTATATCAATTTTTGTTAAAGATATTTAAAAATGGTATATTTATTTTATCATATATTATTTATCATTTTGTTTTAACAACTTCTAATATTTATTTCCTGGTTTCTAGAATTTATTATTGTTTCTTTGTTTTATGTAGTACATATAACATTAACGATAAAATTGCTTTACGTGTGTGACCCAATTTATTTTACTTTTTTTTAGGTATAGCACTGCAATATGATAATTTTTTTTTTAATTTTATTTCTTTAATACTTTTTGCTTATAATTAAAAATATTTTTTTTAATTCATTATATTTCGTTCACAAATAAAACTTTTAGTTGTTTTTTGTTACGTGTGTGACATCACAATAAGGGTATTAACTAATTTGTAAAATATATATATCCATATTCTTTCAAAATATATTTTTTCTGTTTGAATAATAAAAAGATAGTTATGATAATGCTTTTATGTAATAAACAAATAAGTATTTATTATAATAAATGCAAAATAATACACTGCTATTAAAAGTTTAAAAATTTAGAATTTTATAAACAATAAAAATATATTTCGATATTTTTCTATACACTTTACAAAAACTTCTAAATTTATTCTAAAATGTAAATTTAGTATAGTTTTAATGAAAGTATGCAAAAAAATTGTCAAAATAACATGTTTGAAAAATTAGCTCTCTGGTTTCACTAATTTGAGAATCGCCCATTATCGTATTTTTAATGTGGCATCTATTGATAATATTGAAGTTAATTCTACTTTGCATGTAAAGTTGCATCACAATGGATGTCAAATTCCTCTTCCAAAGTGGTTTAAGCAAAACCAATATATACTTAAAAATATTAGCATATTAGAAAACCTTGCATCATATATGCGTATTTTTGTTGCAGAAAAAAAAAATACTATTTTAGATGAAATTCATAGTATCCAATATTATAAACCGAAAGGCAGGAAACCATATTCATCTGAATTTCTTTTTCATTATTGCAACGCTATACTTCAAAGCAAGCACACATTCAATTACAAGAAAAAATACCTTTACCGTCATTGTCAGTTTTAAAAAAATTAGCAGCTGGAGGAATTGAACCCTTAAAAGCTATTAAGTTTCTTTTAGAGGAAGGAAAAGTAGACCCAGACTGTATTTTAATGTTGGATGAAATGTATTTACAGAAATGTAGTGAGTATAGTGGCGGTAAATATGTTGGTTTGGATAAAAATTGTAACTTTTTCAAAAGTATCCTTGTTTTTATGATTGTGAGTTTAAAAAAATCTATCCCTTATGTCATCAAGTCTTGTCCACAAAAAAAAATTAATGGAGATACAGTTTTCCTTGAAATTAAAGAAAGTTTGTCTGTTTTGAAATTAGCAAGATTTAATGTACGTTCAATAGTTGCAGACAATCATTCGACAAATGTATCAGGATATGGACAGTTGATTAAATGCTTCGAAACTTGCTTCGAAAATACTTCGGAACTGGTAAATCTGAAGAAGATCATTTTATTGTGTACGAAGAAAAAAAAATTTACCTTATGTATAATAGTGTTCATCTCTTAAAAAATATTTAGAATAATCTGCTTAATTCTAAGCGATTTATATTTCCTGTTTTCCATTTCGATGGACTTTATGATCCTATTTCAGTTACTGCTGGTGAAATATCTTAGCATCTTCTCCATAAAACTTACGAAAAGGATGAAATCTTTTTCGTAAATTTTATGGAGAAAGTGCTTTTTACGTAAGGCACATAAACTCACATTTCAAACTTTACATCCAGGAAATGATAAGCAAAGTGTTCCTCTTGCTTTGAATGTTTTTCATGAAATAACGTCAGCTGCCATTAAAAGTTATTTTCCACAAGATTTATCTGCAGCTGAATTTTTACATCTTATTAATAGTTGGTGGTTAATATCGAATTCAAAGTCAAAATATTCAAATAACTATATTGGTTATGCAGCTGTGAGGGAAGATAAAAAACCTGAATTCTTACGTTGTTTTTCGAAGTGGATTAATGAATGGCAAATAAAACAGTTAAAGGAGTGTGGAAAGTTTACTCTTAGCAAGCAAACAGCAAATGCTATAATAAAAACATTAAAAAGTTCTGCTGATTTGTGTGATGATTTACTCAATTAAGGTTATACTTACATTTTAACAAGTCGTTTCCAAAGTGACCGTCTAGAACGTCATTTTTTCAAAATATAGACTAATGAGTGGAGGTCGTTTTCTTGTTGGTTTACGTGAAGTTGAATCTTCTGAGAAAATACTTCAAATTAAATCTCTAATAAAAGAAGATATAAATTACTGGGATTTAAATCTTAAACCAGAGACCTGTCCAGATCTTTCATATGAAATCGATTTTGAAAATAATTTTGAAGAGATTGATTTAGACGATGACAGCAAGGAGGTGGCAACCTACATTTCAGGATTTATTATGAAAAAAATTTCTAAAACATTTGCTTGTTCTGAATGTGAAGCGTTATTAAATAATGATAAGGTCACCATTTGTGTTGAGTATACAAATTTGCTCTCTAGAGGGGGAAATTACCTGGGAAACATTACCTGGGAAACATCTTGCACCATATATATCCCATTGCTTTGTTAAACTAGATTTAGCTCAAGAAAATTTATTTTTAAATGCTGATAATATCAGATATGCTGCAAAAAAGCTCCTAAATCTTGGAAGAGAAGGGATCTTCATGTGTCCTCAGTATTTTAATAATGCTATAATGTTTATTAATAATATAATTATAAACATATACTTTAACAACAAGCAAATAATTATCAACGGTGGAAAAAGAAAAGACAAGATTGTTGCTTTTAAATCAAAAAGAACAAAAAGAAAACATTATGATTAATCTATTTGTTGTTGTTAATTTCACAGTATTTTAAAATTTATTGTGATTTTATGAATATTTATATTACTTTAAATAAAAAAGAATTTTAAACAGTTGTTTATTTGTTTTAATAATTTCTATTTTTATTATTCCAGCATTTTCTATGAAAACTCAATAATTACAAAAAAAAAAAAAACTGGCCTCCTAATTTTTCCCCTTAAAAACCAACAAGCCCGGCCGTGTATTTATAGTAGGCCATGTTTGTTGTATGCATTAAAAAAATGTTTATCAAATACAGATTCGGCAAATCAAATCAAATACTTTGTTCAGGACAAAAACAACCAAATCAAAAAAAGTAAGAGATTTTGCCGCCGATATTAAAGAATGGCAAATACGTGGACCTGAAACTATAAAATTAGCAGCTGTAAAAAAAAGTTTGTTCAGCGTGAGTTTGCAAAAATTGGCCTTATTGTTGCCATGCCTTTTCAAGGCAGATCTGGGACATCAAATGATGGCAATACTGTTTGTCATGCCTTTCGTCAGCAAGCAGAGTTTTCGCGATTAACAGGAGTCAAGAAAGATTTAATCTACAGGCTATACACTATTCTATCTGTTATTAATTTGAAAAAAAAAAATTAACATAACCAAATATGAAACATATTGTTTGGAAACAGCAAATATTTTTGTTCAAGAGTACTCATGGTTTTACATGCCAGCCTCAATACACAAACTACTCATCCATAGTAGCCTGACAAAATCTAGATTTATGCTACTAATTGGAATGTATTTTAAAGAAGCAATTGAAGCTTGGAATAAAGATAATAAAAATATTCGTTTGCAACACACTCGTAAATTTGATCGAAAAGCTACAATGACAAACTATAATAATTCAATTATTTAATGCTTTTGAATGACCCAATTCTTTCCAGGGCAGTCCCGAAGGAGAGGGGGGGTTGTTGGGGTTTCCCACCCCCCAAAGCTGTCATTTAAACATTTGAGTTGGCACATTGAGCAAGTTTTAAACTATAGTTGGCAAATTGCAAATGTTGAGGACCATTTTTTTTTTTTTTTTTTTTGGTGTTTCTAGTTGGCAAAAAAAAAAAAAAACCCTTTCCCCATAGAAGACCTCTTCGGGACGGCCTTGATTCTTTCATGTCTAAACCATGCAAGATCAAAATGTAAACATAAAAAAATGAATCTAGATGGAGACGCAGTTGATCTTTCTTTTAAAGAAACTGTAAAAAAAAAATACAAATGATGCTAATGATAATATTTATGCTGATGAAGAATATAATGAGTTGGATTAGGATGATGATTTTGATGATAGAAATAAGGAGCTAAAACCAACAAGCATAAATGAAATAAGAAATTTCAATGGCATTATTGAACCATCTGAAATTGAAAACACTGATTTGCCATTTTATTAGTATGCTGACTTTGAATATACTGATTAAGATTTTATTTATATTACTTTTACCATTTGACTTATGAGAATTTATTATGTGCACTAATTTGTAAAATAGGAATAAAATTGTAACCTTATTAAAGTTTTAAATGATTACTTAATATTAACAATATATAAAATATAGTTAATGTAGTTCACTAATATGACTAATATTTTAATTATTTTTTATTCTTTACAGTATATGCAAGAGTCTAACTTCACTTTTCTTACAGTGTCTACTATAATTTTTTATGCTTAAGGCTTTTTAAAGTTTTTAACGTTACAAGTTTTTAATCAAATCGCTGCAATTATTAACTAATTAGTCTTCAATATCATAAAAACTTCAAATTTCCAAAGAAATAAAAAATTTTCACGTCACAATGCATTGTAAAGTACGAATTAAATTAGTCTAAAATCTTGAAATTTCAAAATCTATTTTAAGTCTAAGTTATAGCTAATCGCAGCTGATTTTATTTAATAGTATTAAACAATCGTTATACTTCTTAAATATGATTAATTCCGATTTCCGAGAGAGTGGCATTTGGTTGGAATCGAATACTTAAATCTTCGATTTTTACAAATTTAAAATGACTATTTTTACACATTTATAATAACTGCAGTTTAGTAAATGCAAAAATCAGAAAATCAAACAATCTTCAAGTGGCATTTAGAAAAAGGTAGATGAAAAAATTTAGAAAAACACCTTTAAAATACCAACAATTCTAAGACATATTATGAATAAATTAAATACAAATATATAACTAAAACATAATTATAAGCGATTACACTTTATTTATAAGTGTATAATACACTTAAAATACACTGTGTATTACTAGTATTATTAATATTAGTATTAATACTAATACTAACGACAGTTAGTATTAGTATAATACTACTTTGTTTTAATATTATACAAATACAAAAACAAGGCGTGTCGTTTAACGGGTTATTTAATTAAATTACTACATTATGTGTAATAAAAACAATGAAGGATAACTCATTTAATGAAAGCAATGAAAATCTTAGATATAATTATCTTTATCCACTGATCTATGTAATAATTTATATAGATCAGTGGGTAAATAAAGGAAATTGCCGAATTTTTGAATCCAAAATATTTTCGCCAGCGCCATATTCGGAGGACCCAGAGAGAAAAATTATTTCGTTAAAATATTGTTTGGTGAACAAACTACTTCTTTATTTTAGTGGCTTAGTTTTACATTTTTTTGAATTTAACATTGGCTGAATGGAAAACTAATATTTTTTTAAATAGTAATAAATATTTTTTCAAATAGTTATAACTATTTTTCAGTAAAATAATTACAATATCCTTTCTATAAATGTCTTAAGAAAGCTCCAAAAAGCGGGTGTCGCATTAGGTTGCAATAAATGAAAACATAGTGATTGTAAAAGAAGTGATAGAGATGGAATCTCTGATGATGAATCATCTTTAAAACTAAAGTTTCCTGGAACATTTTATAGGTGACTTTTTTAATTGTTTATAAAAATAAAAACATTTTAAAATTCATTGATATCTGGGCACTGTTTCAGTTCGCTACCCCTATCATTTTATAATCAATTTCGATAGAGAATTTCATGCTGATTAAGAATGGTATGAAAACATTGACCTAAAAATTTCAGGAAAGCCCTCTAATTTGATATTGAAGTTTTAAAAAATACACAAAAAGCTTTAATTCGCTATTTTCTTCATACTCGAATGTACATTCTCAAGATAACTTTAAAATAACCCGGATTTTATTAAGACTTCAATGCAAAACTATTTAAAGCAAAACCCATTAGTTTTTTATTAATTCTGACCCTAACCCTAATCCTAATCATGTGATTTTGTTTACGCCAATCTGTATTTGTCAGTCGATGTATATACATTGAATTGCACCAACCCCTATTTGTCAGTCGATGTGTGTACAACTAAAAAGCTTAAAAAATTTTTAATTAAAAAAAATATACTCATTAAAACATTCAACTGAATTTAAATAAATTTTAATTATGACAACTTTAAAAAGTGGGTTGTGTAATTAAATAAAAAAGATTTTTAAATAACGATGTTCGACAGTGACTTTGTTTCGGAACCAAAATTAGTTATTTCTTATGTATTTCCACCTGCTGAATTCAAAAATGACATTAAAAATAACATATTAGCTCTAATTTAAAAAATAAAAGCAAAAATTTTCTCTTAAAGGTAGAAGTTTTCATTTTTTTAAAATTTTTTTTGTTTTTGCTTTTGACTATCCATAATGTTTTATTCATGTTCAAAACTTGTGATATTAGTTATGTGTGTTTACTAAGGTTTCTTGTATAATCTACTCCTAGTCGTTTTTTTTTTTTTTTTTTATTTACTACCCAGCGTAGTTAAGGAGAGATCCGAAGAAAAATATGGCGTTTAGGTTCAAAAAACTCCGTTTTAATTTGTGTTTTTTGATTGGTTTATTTAAAAAAAAAAATCACTAAGTTTGTTGTTTTATTTTGTTTACAAATATTCGGTGATTTTATTATCTACGAGTTTAAAGTTTTTGCTTAATACTAAGAAGTTATATAAAAGCTGAAACGTTTTTGTTTAGTCATTTATTTAAACGACTATAAAGAGAATATGGAAGTAAATGACTATGAGAAAAAACTAATGTGAAAATTTCGATTTTAATGTATTCACTGTTTACGGAAAGATAAAATAAGAGGTTTTTAGTCATTTATTGAGTTAGAGGTAGTTAAAAAAATAATAAATTATATAAGAAAAGCTTAAATTCTACTTTTTAAAAATATATAACAGCAATAGTCGAAAATAAGCGGAAAACGATAAAAGTTGAAGTTTTAAAATGTAAATTTTTGTTTTTAAGAAATGCAAATCATTCGGATCTCTCCTTAACTATGCTGAGTAGTGAAAAATTTGAAAAAAATCAACATGCCAAGGAAGTGTGTAAATTTAGTCGAGGATTTTTGTTACATTTGTGGTGAAATAAAATTTTCCTCAAAAAAGAAGAACAGGCTTCTAGGTATTTAAGAAACAAATTTTCAAAAATTAGCGATGCAAAAGTTAAAGAGGGTATTTTTATTAGGTTATAAATACGTCAACTTATGAAGGATCTTGCATTTGACGAGGTTTTGAAGGGGCAAGTTGGAAACTTGGGAATCTCTTAAGGGAGATTTTTAGGCAACAAACGAGATAATAACTACATTCAATTGGTAACAGTACTTCTGCAAAAATACCATTAACTTGGATGTAACATGTTCCTCAAGATTCACATCTAGACTTCTCCCTCCCCCCCCCTCCCTTAATTGCCTAATTGTGAAGCTGTTAGTGATAAACATGAGCAAAGGTTTTACCAAGTTATTTCTGTAATGGAACAACGATATCAGGGTTGTTGGAATGAGGCTATGGGATGCTCCAGAACTAGTCTACAAATGGAAAGCAAAAAAATCACGATCGCGTGACGATACTCCATAATCATTTTTAATACATATTAGCTTGATGATCATGATTTCTTTTTTTAAAACTGTTAGAATATATCTGTAATAAAAAAACCCAAATGTACTTTAAGTATTATTGGAATATGTAAATTATACCGTCTACCGGGGTAACTTTGGTCAATAGTTGATTTTTTTTTTAAGTTCCGAAAATTTAA
Organism: Hydra vulgaris; assembly: GCF_022113875.1. Classification (NCBI taxonomy): domain Eukaryota; kingdom Metazoa; phylum Cnidaria; class Hydrozoa; order Anthoathecata; family Hydridae; genus Hydra; species Hydra vulgaris. The sequence goes on from NC_061170.1 coordinate 13,811,939, forward strand.
CAAAGATAACATATGTTTTAGTTTTGTTACAGATACCAACAATATATATCAACAATTATATCAACAATTTATACCAATAATTTTAGTATATCAACAATTTTTGTGAATATAGCACAATTACTTCGTAGACTTTGGCGTTTTTTAACATTTCTGATACATTTATGGAACCATTTGGATTCTTAGACTGTGAAAATGCCGAGGAAATATAAGCGAAAGCCTGGTTTAAGAACATATGCAATTACATACAGCCAACAAACGTTCTCCTACACTATGAAAACATGTTTAACCGTAAGAATGAGCGTGCGAAAGGCTAGTCGACAGTTTGGAAATCTATTGGGTATATTACAGAACAAGTGTAAAAATCGACATTCAAAGAAGGTATGGAGAAGAAGAAAGAAGGTTACCGTTGCGTCTGAGTAATGAGACTGAAACACATCTTGTAACTTCAATTAACACCCTCTCCAAATTGAAAATTTCATTGACTTCAATAGATATCAAACTTCTAGTGAAATATTACTTGGATTGATCTGGTGTCTATATTTCACGGTTCAAAAACAACGTTCCCGGTGACAACTGGTTCAAATTTTTTATAAAACGAAACAATTTGACCCAGAGGTTGGCAGGCAATGTAAAACCAGCACATGCCGAGATCAACGCATTAAATGTCAACCTTTCCTTCGATGAATTGCAACATGTAGTTGAAGATGTACCTGCTAGTCATATATACAATTCGGTTCAAAAATAGTTGTCAAAGAAGTCTTAAGCGTTTTGAGCGAAAAATATAATATTCCAAGTTTACAAAAAGCATCATGTATTGTGGCAGTGTAAATGGAACTTTTAAATAGGGATGGCACTTTTACTTATTTTGATGTAAAAACGCGAATTACTTTTAAGCGCAAATTACTTTACATAACTTATATAAGAATATATAACTTACTTACATTTAAAAGTAATTTTTTTTTTTTTACGTAAATTATATAACGTGTAAAACTTAATTACTTAAGTTAAGTTTTTTAAATGAGTAACTGTTTATGAAAAAGTAATTTACTTTTACAAGTAAAAGTTATTTGCATTTTTACTTTTACTTGTAAAATTAACTTACTTTTAATGGTAAGTCGTGTAAAGTAAATTACTTTTAAAAGTAATTTTGGTTATAATTATGTAAAAAATTTACATCGAAATGTTATTTGCTTTTTAAATGTAAAAAAAGTTATTTATGAAGTAAACTTACGTAAATATAATATTTAAAAAACATAACACTTACTTTACCAAGTATAATTAAAACTACATCATAACAACAAATTACTTTTACGTGTAAAAGTAACTAATTAGCATTAATTAGCTTACATAAAAGTAATTTGAAAAAAATTGTTATTTACTAACAATTTTTTAAATAACAATTTTTTTCAAATTACATAAAAGTAATTTGAAAAAAATTGTTATTTAAAAAATTGTTATTTTATTTTACAAATAAAAGTAATTTTTTCTTACTTACAAAGTAAGAAAAAATTTGAAATTTTCGAAATTTTATACTTTACTTTGTAAGTAAAATGTAAGTTACATTATTTACTTTCTTAAAGAACAGTCATTTAATGTTGATTTAACGTAAATTTTGAGATAGGTAGCGTATTCAAATCCATTTTCTGTTTGAGGGCACTTCTGGGTACTACTTCAGGTATGTGGCAAGTATGTGGTGGGGCATCAGGAAAAAAATCTTTTCACGTATATCAGAAACGGTAGTTCTATTATAATTAGAGGCAAATATAACCATGCGGGAATAACAGTAGTGCAGAGACGGGAACCCTGCCGCATAGCTGCAGGATAATGCAGCTATGCGGCAGGGTTAATAGAAGCTGGTAAATGCTAATAGAAGCTGGTAAATAATCATTGATTTTTTATTTCTTTTTTTTTTGTTAAGTAGAAATAGTTTAGTGGCCGTAATGAAACTTTGTCGGTGGAGGCAGGGAGCATAATTTCTTAGCTATGGGTAATTCATGCATGTGTAAACCCTGACTAAGTCACTGTTTGTTAAAGCGCGCTTTTTCTCCAGTTTTTTTCTTTGTATTTGCCTTTTCAATCAAGTATTTTGTTATGGTAATATGACACAATATAATATTTTTGGTACCCGCAAGGACACCGACTGCTACAGCAGTTTTCAAAAAATTCTAAGTCATTTAAACTATAAGTTATAATTTATATGATTAAAGGAGTGTTTATCAGATATCATCTTTTATTGCGTTTTATCATATATAATGAAATTATATTGCGTTTTATTATATATAATGAAATTTCTATTTGAAAAAAGATGGTAAGAAAAGCTGTTTAATCTTCTAATATAGGTTGTGGGCACCCTAATAACCTACTTTTTGTTGCGTTGGTGTCCAACGCGCACAAGGACAATAGGACAAATAAAATCTTATTCAATTAAAATAGCGCTTTAGAATAAACTTGTAATTTTTTTTTTCAAACTTTATTTTGACTTTACAAGATGTTTGTCGGCTATTAGTTGTCCCGGAATCTTGCGATTGATTTTTCACTACCTTCCGGACTAGCTAGAGCTCTGAAACTTCCAGCATATGTGTAAATTTAATAAAAGTAAATCTTAAAATTGTTTTCAGAGCCCACTGGAGAACTCCACTTTTTGGAATCTATTCCTTTTTTATTATTATTTTACTTTATCTTTTAGACTTTATTTTGATCTTACTTTATCATGACAGCATTTGGGTAGTCCCAATGAAATTGCATGTTAAATTTGTTTCCTGCAAAGAGAGTTGTACCCTTTATTTTTTTCTCTAATATTTTGTTTTTCTCTAATAATTGAGGTCTTTAACCTTTTAGAAAGAATGATTTTTGCAAAAAACCTTTAAAAAGGCATTTTTTTTTTTGATTTATTTGTTTTAGTATTAATTTTTTGTCGGGAGGAAATAAGTTAGTGGCCCTGATAAAAATTTACCATAAAAAAGTCGTGCATATTTGTAGCTATGCTGCTGCTTTTTGCTTCTCTTAATCAGTGTGGTTGTTGTTAACGCTAATGCGCTAACTCAAATGCATATATAACAGCTTGGGGTGTGATACCCCCTTCACCACCCTGGTCCTGGTCGTAACAACCACTCTAACAGAAATGAATTTTTTTGTTTTTGTTTTTGTTTATTTATTAATATCTATTCATAAAACTGTTGTCTGGAATTAACTAATTTCAAGTCTATTCCAGACATTAATTATTCCTTTAATATTTTATTATCTAACAATTATTCTAGTTAGTCATTTCAAGAAATAACTTTGATTTTGGTTAGATTGGTTTTTAACAACAACCACGCTGAATAAAAGAAGCCAAAATGCAAAACTTAGAACAAAATGCAGAGCCATTTCCAAAGCAAGAACAATAAACGAGGCAGTCTTTTAAAAAAAAAATTTTAATAACTGATGTAAATAACATTAAAAAAGTTAAAGTTAAAATAGTAAAAGTAACTTTAAAATTAACTTAAAAAAAATTTATAACTTTTTATAACTACAACAACCGCTTATTTTAATTTGTTTAATATAACGAATTTAGTAGGATGGTTCAAAAAAGTAAAATACTTTTTAAAATACTGGTTAAAATACTTTTCCTCATTTTCAGTTAAATAAAAAGTTTTAAAGTAAAATTTCAATTCTTCTCTTTAAGTAGCATCGAGTACCGCAAGTTTCTCGAGCTTAAGTTATTTCTTTCTTTGCGATGAATAAAGTTAGCAACACTAAATGAGGATTCTGGCCGTATCGAACTAGCAGGTGAAGTACATACCTCTATTGCTTTAGAGGCTAACATTGGAATATCGTTTTCATACTTGCACCAAAATTCATCGAATTTCCAAGTTTTTGCTTTTATAGTATAATTGAAAAAGGATAACTACTTTTTTATATTTCGCTTTGACTGTGTTTTTTCTTCGCACAGATTAAAACCACACAATGTTGCAAGCTTAGCAAACCCATTTTTGCGTTTAACAGGAACTTCAGGTGAAACATGAAATTGAACATCATTACTTGAATCAATCATATCTAAAAATGAAAACAAGTATTTATATTAGCTGAAATGTAATCTATTTTTTAACAACACTGAAAATGTAAAAAAAGTAAAATTTTTATATTAAATTAAAAAAAAAATGTTTTTTAACAAACATAAATTTTAGGTTTATAACTAACCACTTCTCGAATAATTTTGTTCATTTTGCAAACAAATGTTTGTATGCGTTGATCTTCGAGGATATTGTCGGAGTGCTGACTTTGCAAATTTTTTCATAAGTTTGCTTTCTGCTTCTTGATATTCTTTTTCTGTAAGACACTCGTTTGTTCTCGGATCAAGGAAACATGCTAGCAAACTTTGCAGCTTTTTTGTGTAGGCATCTTTTCAACAAAGTATACCTTCATGAACTTGAGAAGACTAGCTCGTAACATGTTCTCTCTTTCCACTGTAGGAGATGGTTGTAAAAGAAAACATTTAGCTGAAGATTCATTTTGAAGAAAGTTCATTAACGTATTTTGGACGAATTTTGCTGAAGAAAGTGTTGGAAAATTTTTAGTAGAGAGAAGTTTAGTTGCTTCAAAAAATGGAGCAAGGTTATAATGTAAAATGTCTAGGAACTTCCAGTCATCTGATAACAAAGCTAGTTTCTTGAGTTTATTAATCTGTTTTTCTGTTAAAACATTGATAGTGCCAGAATCTATGGTAATTTTATTATAAACATATTTCGCTTTTATTATCTTACTAATCATCAAAAACGTTGAGTTCCAACGTACATGAAAATCTGACGTAAAGTTTTTTTAATTTTAGTCCCTGCTTCTTAATCTCACAAAAACAAATGATTGCAAAACAGAAGATTGTTTAACATTAGCCATCGTCTTTCTTAACCTGAATAATATGCTTGATGAATAAATGAATAACTGTTCAACATTTTCATTGGTTGACGCCTGCTCCTCCTCGCTACTTTCTTCATCATCTGAGCTAACGTCTTCTTTGTCATAAGTGCATGCAATTTCTTCTTGATCGTTAGATGAACTATTTCCATTTGATTCGATATCGCTTTCATTATAATTATTGTAATATATAAGATCTTCATCTACATCTGCTGTGCTATCTAATAAGTTATGTGATGGTTTAGTCCACAATTTGATTCCATGGTTCAAAACAAGATTTAAATTATGACAAATGCATGAAAGTCGTAAAGCAATAGATCCCATCGCCTTTTCAATATCTTCAGCGTTGTCAGTTGTAATTGAAATAATTTTAGATTCAATTTCAATTTTATTAATTTCTTTTTGTACAAATGCTGTAAGTCTATTACTTAATTGCCTTCCATAAAACCTACGAAAACAAACTATTTTTGATTTGTATTTAAATTTTTTTGTTAAGTAATGCGCTGTTATGCAAAGCCAAAACGATCCAACTCGATTTTTCCACAAATCTGTTGCTAGTGCTATGTAGGCAACTAATTTAAGCTTAGCTTTAAGATCGTTCTTGTATTGATAATACCGTTTTCTTAATTGATTAGCTATTGTCTTTCGATGAGGCGGCTTGCAATGCGGAGCAAGAATGTTTAGAAGAAGTTGCATACCAGGTTTATAAAAAATCGTTGAAAGGGCGGCTATCTTGAATAATACAATTTATTATGGCTTCATCTATTTCATCTCTGTTCTGCGTTTCGAGGAATTGATCTTGAGCATTTTTTTTTTTTGAGAATCGTAAAGGTACTCCGGCTTTTTATGAATATGAAATATATGTTTTCGCAGATTTGGCTCAGGCCCACATATAAGTTTTCCATTTTCTGGACACATCAAACAAATATATTTATTAGCTTCGGAAACAAATGAAAAAAGTGACTTAATGGACAATGGCTTCATTTTACAAACTGATTTTATAATTTGATCATCGTCAGTATCAGAGTTCGAAACTATAATATAAAAATAAATTCGTTAAAATATATTTCACGTATCAACGCAAATTAAAGACCGATTTAATGACTGTACTAGAGTATTTTTAATGGTTATAATTTTATAATATTATTATTATTACGTTCTATTTTCATTAGCTAGACTTTTTCATATCTCATTATACAAAATATGTTTACGAATATACCTGAATATGTATTACTGCCGCCAGATTGACCTCTAGATTCTACAGTTTCTATGTTTCTTTGAGATAAAGAAAAATGTTTTTGACGATGTATGTTGATAAACGCTTGCGTTCCAAATAAAGATGATTTAGATAATCTTCTGTCTTTATCTCTTTTTCCAGCCATATCTGTCAAAATAAAAATTAAGCAGTACTGGTGCTTTGATTTCGTTTATATAATTTTTACAAATTCAATAATGAAATGAAAAGAAAAAAAATAAATAAAATTTTTGTGCTTTTTTAACAGTTCTGCTTGCAAAAAAAAGAATAACTCAATGCTGCTCTTTTTTTCTTTTTTTTTTTTTTGGTTTCCTGTTGTTTTTTTTTGTAACTAATAATGTAATTTATTGCTGGAAAAAGATTCTCAATATCATACTTTTACTTTAAGTTATTAAGAGCATTGTTGTGTATTCCGCTGAGATATTCTTGTATCTGTACAGGATATTTTATTTTTATGCTTTTAATTTAATGGTATGTCAGAACATAATTTCTGTTTCTGAGAAAATTAAATTTCTTTCCAAAAACAATATAGTTTAACACTTTAGATAAAGCCAAAATACTTTTTATGGTTGTACCGAAATACTTATATATATATAACTTATCGTAACGCTCGTATTAATTAATTGTTTATTTTAAAATAACTATTTTTGTCATGTTTCTGTTCTGCGTTATATTTCAGTGAACGTAATAAAGGTGTTCACTACCGTAATAAAAAAGCAATTAAATGTACCGTCAGTTCCTTATTAACAGCAGGGCTCACCCAGCACCAGGTGCGCAATTTTATTATTGGGCCTCTTACGTTCGGTTGCCCTAACGCATAAGGGGCCGCACAATAAAATCGAGGATATTTTTGTTTTATTATTTTTTTTAGTCCGTTACCCAGTGCACAGCGGACCAGTAGGTGGACAAAATGGGAAAATTTTAGTTGTCTTGTCTTAATCTTGAAAACTTATTTAATTTTAGTATCTACATATATTAGGAGAAATTTATTGATAATTTATTTATATTAAATCCCTTTGTTACCATGACTCTAAGCATTTTAATATTGAAATTAAAAAAAAATTATAAATAAGTAATTTACGGTGACATCAACACTGTTATATTTCAATTACATCTACGTTTTTAAAATGAATAATTAGTACATGTTATTCTAGAATATTTAAAGATAAGAAAAACCAATGCGTGAAATAAATATGTCATAGCATGTTATTTCAGTTATACTTTGAAAATCACAAATTAAAAAAAAAAACACTATGAAATTTATTTTTTGCCGCACTATAACTAATAATTACCATGCGCAGCCTTATTTTTGTTTAAGCTATATGATGCTTTAATTAAGTTTGAGTAGATTATTCCCTTAAATTCATCCCCTTAAATTCCCGTTCAGATATCACATGTTTTAAATTGGTTGCCATGGTATTAAATATTGCATAGCAACTACTCAACAGTATTTTATTTGTGCTAAGTTCACAATATTGGGGGTATGTAGTAAAATGAGATTCAGAATTCTAAGGTTAATTTTTTTTTGGTTGCTATGGCTACCTTAATTTGCATAGCATATAAACAACATATTTTTGGTAGTTGTTAGTAATTTAATAACTAACACTAACTGTAATTTAATTACTTTTAATTTTAATTACTAACACTTGCAGTAACTTAATTACTAACAAGAATTAGTAGTCCACGCAGCATATATATTATTTTGGCATTAGCCAAAATTTGCAAAATATAAATACGTTGGTTAGACTTTCTGTTCAACGATTTGTTTACTTGTATAAAAAAGTAGTGGAAATCTGCAAACTATACAATTAAAAATTTTTTTTTCTCTAAACTATATCAACCTGGTACTCAAAAGAAGCAGAATAATATGCTGATTTTGAAAATATTATTTGTTTTAATTAAAAAATAAAAAAATAGAGCTGTTTTTTTCATAAAAACAGCTCTATTTATACCTTGAAATCCCAGTCTTCGACAAAACGGGGGTTTCAAGGTATATTTTTGCAAATATTTTTTTCACTAAAAATTTTTTTAATAAAGTTGTTATTTATCAAACAAGCATTTTTTCCTGCGTTTTTTGAGTTCAAGGTTGATATGGTTTTAAAACAAAATTCAAAAATATTAGTACCCGTCAAGAATTTATAATCCAAAGAGGAACCTCAAGATCTAATCAAAATCAAAAAATATTTTTTTACTTTTATCTTATAAATAATAGGCATCGATTCGTGTCTCAGGAATATTGATTTTTTTGCTATGAAAATTGCTCCCCCTTTATATAGAACTGTGACATATACTTTAATTATCAATAATTTGTTACTTTATTTTAAAGCGTTTATCAATAAATTGTTCCTTTATTTTAAAGCGTTTCGCTAATATAAAAACATTAGTTAAAAGTTTTAACGTAACTTTCACTTAAGGTATAATTCAGATTATTTTTCATTCAGCGCGTTATTAAAATGTTAGTGAGTAAAATAAATAAAAAATTTTTGCTACAAGTTCATAAAAAAAAAATCATTTATCATTTTGAAAAAGATAAAAATGTTTAGACAAATATAATAATCATAAATCAGCGTACCTATATTACAAAAAAAAGAAGTTTAAACCTTATTTATTAGGAATATTGTTTACCTTGCTTCAATACCCAAACACGATTTGAACAACCAAACAAATAAATATTTTAGGTGTCTTTTGAAGGGGTGCTAAAATTATCACCCTGCCAAAATTACCCTATTTTTAATGTTTTTATTTTTATTTTTTATTTTAACTTATTTATTATGTTTTTAATGTTTTTTATTTATTACATTATTTATGTTTCATTACTAATTTTTTAATCTTGGAGTAGTGTAAAAAATGTCTTGAAAAAAAGTTGTCTAAAAGTACTGTTTGAAGATATTTTTTACACTCGGCGCATCCCTAATATACATATAAACAAATATTGTACATGTATAATAAATGTGCATATAAAAGAAAAAAAATACCACTTACTACTGCTATGCGTGATTCAATTGTTTATGAGAAGGTATTATTTATTCCAATAATTACTACCTTTTGTAATTAAAACTTCAATTTGTCTGCTTACAGAAGCAGTTTAAGTGTCCGTAAGGATGTCTTAAGCAAGTCATTACAAAAATATTTGTATATAGAGCCATCGGCAAAAAATACAGGGCTGGAGGACAAATATTGATTCTAAGCTTTTTATTTATTTGAAAAAAAAAAAGCTTTTATATACATAACTGTATTCTCTTTAAAAAATTTAATTACAGTTTTATCTGTTTATAAAGCTAAAACCCCCTTTTGTTTATGCAATTACAATCCCAACACAATCGTTATTGTATGATTAAGGTTATGCAATAGTTGTTGGAGGAGTCAAATGTTAAGATCTTTACACAACTGTTAAATATACTTTTGAAAAATAGTATTAATTTTCAGAAATATTAGGGAAGGGATTACGTGAAAGTAATAAGAGTTTTATGAAAATAACAAGATCTATCAAGTTTCATCTTTTAAAAAATTTTTATGCTCGTTTTTATACCTTTCTTTTCTGTCGCAAAAATTTTTTTGTCATTTTTTGTCATAAAAATTTTGTAATTTTGTAATTTTTTTGTCACAAAAATTAAGTTGACCTACATGCTCACATTCAATTTCGGGGAAGCCAAACATGTAAGTCCAATTTGGTACATTGTTAAAAGGATAATATTTTTTATATATGCTAGTTCACGACAAGTTAACTAGCTTACATAAAAAGTTTATTTTTTTCTTTAAAGACGTAAGGTCGTGCGCAACTTCTGGGTTATGCTTGAGGGGCGGGTGTGTCGTACCTCCCTAAGATTGTAAAATTTCAACTTATTGTATCTAGGGAATTTTCAAATGGAGTAAAGCACAAAAACAAAAACAAAATAAAAACCTTTAAAAAACAGTATACATTAAAAAAAGAACAAGAGGCATTAAATTCTCCATCATTTTCTGTTCTTCTAACATTAAAACTGTATTTAATTGAGCTTAGTTTTTGATGTCGAGATCGAGATCTGTAGGTTTTTTAAAAGAATTTTTAACTGATGCTAAGACCCTTTTTAGTAACTTTTGTAATTTTTTGGAACTCCAAACCTTTCAACAGAATTAAGTAAGGGCAAACTTGATTGCTGTATAAGGGTTCGACCATAAACAACAATCAAATTTTTTTTTTATTTGATTGTGCATAAAGTTAAACCCTTAAAAAATGAAAAAGTGTATTTTTTTTATTTGGCGATTTTTAATAGTGGGTAGCCATCTTAGATAAAAACTGGTAGAACTACTATTTACGCTTTTTTATAAGTTGGTATATTTGTCATTACCCAGTGAGATCTGACCGGTTAAGGTAGAAACTATTGTGGTGGTGCAGTTTACTTTTAGAAATATATGTTAAGTTAGGGCATAGTCAATCGGATTTTATTTTTAAATTAAGCAAAAGTTAAAATATGTACTTTATTTTTTCAAGGCAAAAGGATTGAGATATATGTTTTTCATGATGATAAATTACTAAAACCCAAATATTTATTATCTATCGGCTCACAGAAAGGTTTAGAGTGAGTTGCGTTACGTTATTCACTGTGCCCCAGTACTGGGGCACAGTGAATCAATGAACACAGCTGTGAATTAATTATAGTGATTAGCGGCATAGTCAAATAAATATAAGGCTAAAGACACTGTAAAAATAGACCTTTTGAAAATTGAGACGAAAAAAAAGAACTTTATTGATAACAAAACTTATGAAAGTTAAAATTTATAGAAAATTAAAAAATTATTCAAATATTATTATTAAAAACTTAAAACTAATAAATTCATTTTCATGTAGTTTGTTTGTTAAAAATGCATGAATTTAATCTTTAAGATCATTAATTGGACATTAGTGAACCAACCTATTCACTGTACCCCGGTTCACTGTGCCCTTTCATAACAAACTTAGTTTAAGTCTAATTTATTGGAACATGAGTGTTGTACTAAAAGGAAATATCATAAACTACTAAAAGAAAATATCAATAATTCGAATAAAAAACTTCAACTTTTAAAATTATTTCAACCATAATCTCCTTAACCAACTTATGTTGGTTATATTATTTACCTTCCTTATGGAAGGTAAGAAAATTTACTTTAGTTAGCTAAAAACAAAAATTACCTACCAAAAACCGGAAGTCAAATACTTTGTGGTAACTACTATAAATAAAGACAGCTGATATATGAGCACATAAAATAATTACATTACTAAGATAAATAAAATTCTAATCTTTGAGAAAATGACTCTTATTCACTGTGCCCCTCGATCTACTGTAACCCAACTTCCACTACCTGAAAAATTAATATGTAAGTAGCTAAAACACCAAAGGGTGTTTAAATTGGCTCTTTACGTACAGAGAAATTTTTTTCTAATGTAACTTTCTAAAACAGGGTGTTTTAAATAATTTTTTTTTAAATATGTAAAAATAACGGTGTTATAAAAAATATTATTCATCAAAAAATTTATTAAACAAAAAACACGATTTAATTTTAAATTGATTTAAAATACAAGTGGTGTTGCGGTAGTATTATGCTGCAATGTAAAAAAGCTTTACAATTTGAACATGCAACGATTCCTTTTATCAACAAACCAATTTCAATTAATTAATCGAGAGCCTTTTCTTTAACTAATAATATTATTGTATAGTTGCTTAAAAATGAGGTTTTCTGAGAACCTTTTAATGTGTTGTTAAAATCCACATTAAACTCATTTAAAGACTTTATGAATAACTATTAATATAATGATGTCTTTAATAATTATATTAACATTACGTAAGAAAATTTTGTCTCAAAATTTACGTAAGTAAATTTTTGAGACAAAATATGGTTTTAATTATAATATATTATAATTATTAAAAAACGCAATAATTTTGGTTGAAATAATTACTAACAGCAATTTAAATTTCATGTATAAAATAAACAATTAAAAAATAATTGGTAGTATGACAATGTTATTGAACCAGAGTACATTATATCGATCGAACTTAGCACAACCTATATATCCAAAAGTGCACCTGTTTAGTGTATTTTTGGTAGTGTCATAATATTTTCATAATAATTTAAATTTTAAATATTTTTATAATATTTTGTATTATAATGCATAATATTAAATTATCTTTAATATTATGCTCTATTGTGGTATAAATAAAAACATACTTAAGTGCCAAACATTAGTTTGTTCTTGCTTATCACATGAGAATGTTTAGAAAAAGATTGGAACAACCACCTCATTAGGCGAAGGTGTAAACTTCACAAAATTATCCTTTTTAAAAAAATCATTACTAATTTGTTGCCCTCACATTTAGAGTGGAGATGGTAAATGTTTAGGGTATTTTGTATCCAGGCTTACGTGACCAAGGTGCCCAATTTCTGTTTCTCTGGAACAAAAACTTTTCTAAAAAAAAAAACAAAAAAAAAATCTTTAAATATATCTTAAATATATCTCCTAAACCTTGCGGCTCTACCCAGTGGGCACGGAAGTAAAAAAGACGTCTTTTAAACGTTTAAAATACGTCCAAAACGTTCAAAAGACGTTCAGAAAACGTCTAAAACGTGTATAAGACGTTTAAAAGACGTCCTTTTTTACTTCCGTGCCCACTGGGTAGGTTCAGTTGCTTGTGGGACCGTAAGTTTTGCTTATACTGGCATTGCGGTAGCTAGGCCACTGATGCTACATGCAGATAAAGATATTTACGTGAAAAGTTCTAAATTTTTTATGTTTTTTAGTCCTTACGGTCTTCGCACAGAGCACCGCTGATGAGCATTTAATTGAAAGTTCACGCCTTCTTCCTAACCGATGTCGCAAAGCGTCCTCTGAAAATGTTCGGGGCTCCTTATTCTTCAAGGCATGGTGTTATAGTCCCGATAATTCAGGACAAGTTTAAACTTGCTCTCCTTAGTTTTTAAATAATAAATACATTTACGCAAAAGCTTGTAAAAAAGACTAGTAATTATGCCAATTAATTTTCTTTCAAATAAACTACCCTTTCTGAGTCTCCCATAGGTATATGCGCCTTCTGCTAACATCTTTTTTTCAGCTTTGTCTAGACCTTTCGAACGGTTGGCCAGAGAGTGAACATTGTTGAGACGGTTTTCTTTAGAGAATGTTTATTATAGCTAAAACTATAATGACCGGAACTAGAGAGTTTTAATCATGGGCGGAACTCTATTATTGATTTTTTCAAACTTTACATGAAAGAAATATTTAAAACCGCGCAAATCGAATGTTAGGGAAAACTAAATGTCTTATGCCTTATTCCTTAAAATTTAACTTTTTTGCATTACTTTTGTACAAAATCCTGTCAAAGTTATTGTAAAATATAAGTAAATTTATTTACTTGCTTTATATAAATTACTTTTAATTTACTTTACAAATTATATAAAATGTAAGTTTATGTAATTTAAACTTTATTTTATGTAACTTATTCTTAATAAAGATTTGTTTTTACTTTTAATATAGAAAATTCCTACTTAAAAAATATTATTTTTTTTGTAAATTTAATTTACATTTGCTAGCATATTACTTTTACGTAATTTACTTTTATATGTAAGTTACTTTTTAATATAATTTTTTTTAATTAGTTACTTTTAAAGGTAAATGTAAATTACAGTTTGAGTAACTTTTATATTATGTAAAGTAATTTTCAAAAGTAATTAACTTTTAAATGTAAAAGTAAACAGCTTTTTCACGTGACTTACTTTTACATGTAAAAGTAAATTACTTTTTGATCTAATCTTTTTTTACATAAGTAAAAGTCGTTTCAAAAAAATTAATTACTTATACGGAAATGTAAATTTGTAAAATTACTTACGTAATTTACTTTTTGATAAAGATTGTTTTACTCGTATAAGTAAAAAAAAAAGTAAGCAAAAGAGCCATCCCTTACATTTAAACCACCAATGGTGGTTTATAAAGTGCAGAACTGCTATGTCGAATCGACAACTGGTTTATTGTGTTTAAACAATGTTTATTTCATGTTTATTACCATATCAGGGGTATTATTGATCAAACATGATAAATAATGAATGACCAATGTTACCCCAAAACCTAAGGTAACATTGGTCACTTTTAAACGTTTTAAAAAAAATATTTTTAATAAAAAAATTTAAAATTATACAGAGCCCTATAGCCAAGACCTATAATGTTATTACTAAAAAAATAAGTAAAAAAAAATTCATAAGATTCAGAGATGTTTAAGAAAAACTGCTAAAACTGACCAAAGTTACCCCAGTTGACAGTATGTCATATTGCTCTGTTGCAAATTAACTAAAATAAAAATCTATTTTATATCTATATCTATATTGCTTGTTATTGCTATATCTATATCTCAGTAACTAAAGCTATTAAAAAATTTTCGTTCTCATTAAAAATTTTCGTTTTCGTTAAAATATCTAAATCGTAGATTTAGATATTTTATAATCTTGTGGAAATTCCTGAAGAACCTTTAAAATATCTTCTAACGTAACGTAAGTTAAGTCAAGACCATCTCGAGTTGTTTTTTGGTTCAATACGAGGATTTAAAAATAATCAAATAGCACAACAATTCAATGCAACATATAAACGACTTTTACGTCGGAGTCATATTGAATCAGAATCATGGAGCTGTGAAAAATTACAAGCAGAAAATATTTTAACTGTCTTAGATAATTCAGTACCATAAGTAACAGCAGATATTACATCAGTAAACATAATCAGAAAATCTGAAAAAACATCTGAAGTTACTGATCATGATTATTCTTTTATTACTTTTATTGCATGAACATATGTTTGATACTGGTGTTTATGAAAATCATGTTTTCGAATTAATCAAAATAATTTCCTAATGTTATTTTAAAGTCAAACTTTACAATCTGGGAAAAGAATATATATATATATATATATATATATATATATATATATATATATATATATATATATATATATATATATATATATATATATATTATATATATATATATATATATATATATATATATATATATATATATATATATATATATATATATATATATATATATATATATATATATATATATATATATATATATATATATATATATATATATATAACTCACAATCGATCAAAAGCAACAACGAATTGATGATTCTGAGTTTGGAGCTGTTACATCGAAATAGAACCGATTTTTTTTGTCGATACATAACAATGGATGAAACATGGCTCCAACACCACACTCCGGAGCCCAATCGACAGTCAGCTGAGTGGACTGCACGCGATGAACCGACTCCAAAGCGTGGAAAGACTCAACAATCGGCTGGGAAGGTTATGGCCTCTGTTTTTTGGAATACGCATGGTATAATTTTCATCGATTACCTTGAGAAGGGAAAAACCATTAATAGTGACTATTACATTGCGTTATTGGAGCGTTTGACGGATGAAATTGCAAAAAAACGACCTCATTTGAAGGAGAAAAAAGTTCTGTTTCATCAAGACAACGCACCGTGTCACAAGTCAATGAATACGATGCTTAAATTGAACGAATTGGGCTTCGAATTGCTTCCTCATCCACCGCATTCTCCAGATTTAGCCCCCAGTGACTTTTTCTTGTTCTCAGATCTCAAGAGAATTCTCGCTGGTAAAAAATTTAAGAGCAATGAAGAGGTGATCGCTGAAACTGAAGCCTATTTCAAAGCAAAGGACAAATTGTACTACAAAAATGGTATCGAAAAGTTGGAAGATCGCTATAATCGCTGTATCGCTTCTGATTGAAACTATGTTGAATAATAAAACCGAGTTTTGAAAAAAAAATGTGTTTTTCTATTAAACGATACGAACTTTTCAGCCCAACTGTTATATATATATATATATATATATATATATATATATATATATATATATATATATATATATATATATATATATATATATATATATATATATATATATATATATATATATATATATATATATATATATATATATATATATATATATATATATATATATATATATATATATATATATATATATATATATATATATATATATATATATATATATATATATTCTTTTATTACTAATATTTATATAATAGCAATGGCTAATTAGCCAATGCCGAGGCATCGGCCAATGCCAATTAATCAACCAGTACCATTGGACGAATAATTGGTAAATGGTTGAGCCAATTAATTGGTTGCTGGTTACCAATAGTATAGGCTAGTATGTCGAGTCACTGCTGATGTATAGGTACATGTTGTATGTGTAATTTATATCCTTAATATTATTATAACACCCTTATATGAATACATTAAAACCTATTATTAGACACAATAGGCCTTTGTCATTGGTACATCACTAATAAAAAGGCTATTTCTTATATATCTGGCTTTGTTGTTAAAATAGCAAAAAAGCAAATTTTTTCATGTTATGTTATAATCCGCTTGGTTCTAAAAAACATGGTCCAGAATCCAATTTTCTAAAGTAAAGGACAGTGGTGGTCTTATGAAACCTACAAGAAATGTTATTACTGTTTGTAAAGAAACTAAAAAAAAAATTACAAGAACGCTAGCACTAGTACCTGGATGGAAAACTGCCACAGTCCAAAAATATCCCAGAAGCTATATATATTTCAGTTTTAGAAAGCTTAGGATCTGTTATATTTAGAGATACTGTTGTTTATAAAAATCATGTTTTCAAATTAACCAAAATAATTTCCTAATGTTATTGCAAAGTCAAACTTTACAATCTGGGAAAAGAATATATATATATATATATATATATATATATATATATATATATATATATATATATATATATATATATATATATATATATATATATATATATATATATATATATATATATATATATATATATATATATATATATATATATATATATATATATATATATATATATATATATATATATATATATATATATATATATATATATATATATATATATATATATATATATATATATATATATATATATATATATATATATATATATATATATATATATATATATATTTAGTCTCAAAAGCACAACCTCAAATTTAGTAAGAGCTATACGAAATTGTAAAACTACACCATGTAAGCTAAGTAAGTAACTTGGATTTTATAAAAGATCTTAATAAAGTAAAACTAAATAAAAAAAATTCAAAAAATCTTTGGCAATTTTTAAAAGCATTTCATTTTTTATTAACAGAAACAGAATTTTAAATTTCTAATTTACTAAGTCGCTCATAATGAGCTTGATAACCTTTTAAAAATTAGTTAAAATAATTTTTTTTTTTAATTACAATATACTTTTCTGGTTTCGAAACGTGTCTAATGAACTCAAGTGAATATCACTCTACAAGTGTTTCAATCGAAACTAATTTTTTAACATTTGTGCTACAAATGTGTTAGAAATGCATTAAAATGTGTCTTGTTTATATAAATGTATTTAATTTTACCAACAAGTATAATTAACAACAAGTTGTCATTAAAATTTAGTTGCAATGCATCTAAAGGTATTTTATGTTTATATTTATAATTGAAAAATAATTGAAAGGCTAAATTAGGCTCCATGTATAAGATTAGCATCTTCGTTATTTCAAAGTTGTTGTTTTAAAAATATATGGCTAAATAAAGAGAAAGCTATTTTTTCTTAATAAGAAACAGTAAAGTACAAAAACAACGTGAAAATTGAAAGAATGGGGATAAAGACCATTTGCATAGAAAGTCTGGTACCTAATCAGGACCTCTATTACCTAAAAATACCAATCTTTTTAAAGATATAAAACCACATAACAAAATAAGTTAAACAATTCAAAAAAGGTGTTTTCTTAACATATATTATTTGTAAAATGTTAATAGTCTTTTTGTTGTTGTTTATGCATAAGCAGTTATTATCACATATGATTGAGTAAAAAAAAAAAAAGCATTTAAGTTAATATTTTAGGCAAATCTAAAAACTAATTAATTATTAAAGTTAAGCAAAAGCTATTTTACAATTAAGATTAAAATTATAAAGTTTTCACTTTAAAAACTTTGGAAGATGTCATTTGGGAGATCAATAAGTATTTGCAAACTGAAAGTTTTTTTTTACAAAATTCGGTATTTTTACAAGATTCGGTAACTATAAAGAGTAGCTCTAAAAGCGGACCCAGGAAATTATTTGGGTACATCTGATTTTTTGGAAAAATCTTTAACCCCCTCCCCAGGGCCGTCCCAAAGAATGAGGGGGGTGTCGTAGTGTCCCTCACCCCCTTCCCTTAAAGATATCTTACAAGTTTTGAACTATAGTTGGCATATTGGAAATATTGAGAACTTTTTTTTTTTTGATGTCTCTAGTCGTTAGTTGAAAAGCAAAAAAATACATGGAAGACCATCTTCAGTTAATCTATCAAGATTAACCGAGGTCTATTATTAAAAGAGGTCTATAAGTTAATCTAATAAGAGCCTTTCTTCAATTAAAAATATGCAAGGTTATCACCGGGGCACTTTACTTTTAGATTATAAAATTATATATTTACACATTATTTACAGATCTATTATTAAAAACTATATTTTTACATTACCATTAATAAAATAAATTACACAATGCAAAATTTTATATTTCTATTTTAACAAATGTATTATAAAATAGCACAAATTATAATAAAATATTATATTTTAAATATGCAATTTTAAATTATAAAAAGAGGCATTTAGAGATGCATTCTTAATGCCACATTTTGTTAAAAAAAAAAAAAAATTTAAAACATTCATCTTAATAAATCTTGCTGATTAAAACATAAAAACTGAAAAAAATCAATTAAAAAACAAAAGCATTTGCCAATTATAACAAATACAACTTTTATATATAAAAATGATAACACTAAATTGGTGATATTGTTTGGCACTATACCAGGGTGCTTAACATATATATTTCAGGCGCCAAAATGAATAATATATCCACTCACATTCACATGAAGTTAGTGGAAAAGTAGCATGTAAACTTTCAATGTTTTTACAACCAGGAAAATTTATCACTTTTAACAGCTCAGTAACATTAATATTGAAACTACCTTTTTAAATTTAACTAAAATGCTTCACATAAATGAAGCTCACAAAATTAAAGCATGGGAATTCAGTTGATCTGTTCATAAAATTCACTAAAAGATATAATTGAACTTCTGAAATCATTTTTGTAGGAACTAGTACTATGTTCTTAAAAACTATCCAAAAAAAAAGTAAACCTTTTCCACCCAACATGTTCAATATGGAACGGTACTTTCAATATGCTCCTCTAAACTTTGTTGCCTGATATGTACAAGTTTAAAAAGTGATACCTCATTAAAGTGTGCCAAAAACGATACTTGTCATATTGCAAAACATAACATAGTGCTAAAAAGATACTTGACATATTGCACTTTGTATGAGGCACCAATAACTAAATTAAGTCTATGACTATTGCAATGAGCATATGCAGCTTTTTCATTTAGATTTAAAATACAAGAGGACAAATCTTTAGTGTGACCATCAATCCTCACCCAAACTCCATTGTTCAGTTATATAAAACTTTAGCTGTTCCAACACTAACATATGGTCTTGAGCTGTGTGATCATAAAAAAATGTTAATGCAAAAGTTTGATATAGTTGGAAGAAATGCACTTAAGTCACTCCTCGATGTTTCAAAACATAGCAAAAATTATATTCATACCTTCTTTTTTTTATTGAAGATATATCAATTATTATACAACAAAACAAGCTAAACTTATTTATTCGTTTGGTGAACAATAAAATGACATATGATATTATTAGGTCGCAGCTGAAAAACAAAACAGCCTTACAACATTTTTTAGATAGTATCAAAGGGTTGTGCAATAATCATGAACTAAATCTGGAGACAATAATGGAAAGTAAAAAAAAAAAAAATTGTCGGCCTCAAAAATTTAATTGCTGAAACGGATCTTCAATCTCTAAAATGTGCAGTTGAGTAGTGGAACTTAAAAGAGCAGAGAACTATCTTCAAGGACATTCTTGAAAAACATATTCCAAGATGATCACGTTGAAACAAAACAAAAAAAAAAAAAATTTTCAAGATTTTTTATATTTATCTTGTATGAAACTCTTAATTTACCTTACTTGTATAGTGGGTGTTTAATAAATCTAAAATAAATTGCTCTACCACCACCATATCACAATTCATGATATATAAAAAGGAATCCGAAATATTTTTTATCAAAAAATAAAATATTCCGTACTAGTAACACCATTTGTGCAATCTAAAAAACTGATAAATTCTCTTATTGAACTTCGAACCAACAAACCATATAATTAAAAGTAGTTGTTCTCTACTTTAATTGTCAGAAGCTTTATCAGAAAAGTCTTTAAAATTTTTCAAACTATTTTGTTATTAACTTCTCTGAAACACTTTTTTTACCAGATATTATGGTGTTTTAGATATGTAAGAAGCGTTTTTTGTTGAAAATATCTAAGCTAATCTTGAAGAATTTTATCACCAGCATAAACACAAACATGTTGCAAACACGATTTATTAAGAAAACTTCGTATATCTACAGAGTCGAGACATTTTAAATATCACAATAAACTTTAAACATTTAACTTTAAACATTCAAGGTGAAAAAGGGAAGGTACGTCCGACAGTGTTTTTTCATAAATAAAATCGATTATTTAAAATTCAAATATTGAAAACTAAACTAAATAAAAAGTTTAATCACAGAAAAAAATAATGTTAGGTACGTCTATTGTTTTATTTTGATATGCAGTAGCTATTAAAATATATTTCACCTCCTGATTATCGCTAAACAATAGATTTTAACTAAAATTTTACCTAGGGTGTAATGCTTTTTTTTTATTTTTATTATTATTATTATTATAATTATTATTTTTTCTTTTTTTAATTTTTTTTTATTTTATTTATTATTATTATTATTTTTTTTTTTTATTATTATTATTTTTTTTTTTTTTTTTTTTTTTTTTTGCTTTCGTTTACGTTTATGACAAATGTACCTAAAAAGTCAATATTTGTAGCTGCTAAAGCACGAATTAATTAAATTAAACGTGCAGCTCATCTTCAGTAAAAGATGCACTGTTTGCAGCTGTAGGAAAAAAATACTTGTCAATTCTACTTTTAAATGCGTTAATTGACGGAGCCTTTTTGCATGACAACGGTAAATAATTCCAATCGTTCACAATACGATTTGTGAAGAAATTATGTCAAGCGTTATTGTAAGAAGAGGTGGATTATGCCAATTAATAATTTCAAAACCGTTTCCAAATTTAAACTGTTGGATCAAGGCGCCGCGTCGCCTGCGAGTCTCCAAAGAAAGTAAAATTGAGACGCCGACACTTTTCAGCATAAGGTAAACTTGTTATATCATGAGAAATTTTTGTTGCTTTGTGCTGAATTTTTTCAATTTCTTTGATGTCGCCCTTTAAGTAAGGACACCATACCGGAACAGCAAATTCCAGGTGCGGCCTAACATATGTAGTATATAGTTTACCCCAAAGCTTAATATCTCTTGATCTAAATGTTTTTTTTAGTAGGCCAAGTATAATATTTGCTCTACGTGTCGCAACCTGTATGTGTTGACTCCATTTTAGATCGTTAGATAAAAAGATACCCAGGTCTCTTTCAATATCCGTTGCCGCTATAATAAGAGATGTATTACCATCATTCATTACATATTCATGATTTATATTTCCATGACCAAAGTGCATAACTTTACACTTTGCAACATTTAATTCCATAAGCCATTCTTTTGACCACTCTGAGATAATGTTTAAATCATTTTGAAGAACCAGACAATCAGCATCGTGAAACTCAGGTCTTGTTTCTTGCAACAGTTTAGTGTCATCAGCATAAATTTTATGAACTGATTTTAAATTATCCGTTAAGCCGTTTATGTAGATGATGAGTAATGTTGGACCAAGTACAGACCCTTGTGAAACTCCGCTTAAAACAACGGTCCAGTCGCTAGAGTGATTACCTAAAACTGTTCGTTGTTTTCTGCTAGTCAAAAATGACTCAATCCAATTGCCAACATTACCATTGATCCCATATGTTTTCAATTTGTGTATTAGTCTACTATGAGAAACTTTATCAAACGCTTTTGCAAAGTCCAAAAATGCAATATCGACAAAATTTCTTTTGCTTAACGCTTTTGTAATGTAGTCGATATTTTCCAATAAGTTAAACGTGCATCCCTTTTTGGACATAAATCCATGTTGATTATTTGAGATGCAGCTCGTTTTTTCAAGATATTTAATTATCTGTTCCTTGATAATCTTTTCCATTACTTTACATGGAACTGAAGTGATAGACACTGGTCTGTAATTAGCGGCATCAAGACGACTCCCTTTTTTAAAAAATGGTGTAACATGTGACTGCTTCCAGGCTAAAGATGTTGAGCCTTCAGACAGTGCTTTATTGTAAATTAATGTTAGAGGGTAAGTCATTTGAGCTGCACATTCTTTAAGTACCTTTGGACTAATGTTATCAACACCAATAGATTTGTTCGGGTTCAAACCATTCAAATAGGCTAGCGTTGCTTCAAAACTTATTATTACATCGCCTAAGTCTTCTTGATTATGTCTTCTCTCAAAAACCGGTAACTGATCATTTATGCTATCATCAACAAAAACTGATTTAAAGTGTTCGTTAAGTCTGTTTGCGATATGTATTGCCTCTGTTAACGATTCACCTTTTGCATCTGATATAGCGCCAATAGATACAAGAACGTTCTGTTGCGCTTTAGCATAAGCATACATTCTTTTTGGATTATTTTTATCTGATGACAGTTGGGCTTCAAATACTCGAACACGATGTGTACATACTTTCTGAACTTGGCTTCTTAGTTTCTTATATTCACAAATGAGGGTCGTTGATCGCCAGTTTGTCATAGATAAGTAATTGCCCAGTTGTTGTTTTTTCTTTATCATAGCTAATACTTCATTATTTATCCACGGTGCAGTACGAGTAGTTAATAAAACTTAAATTTAATTCACTTAACCGTTAAACTAAAAAAAATTATTTTTATACGCAATATTGAAATAATTAAAAAAATTTTTTTTTTTTTAGATTTTTTTTTTTTGGGTACGTTTACAGACGTACTAGACGTACCCTAGATCCGCCCCTGCTCTTTGTGCTTTTTTTTTAGTTCAAAAGTTTTTTTTAACCAAAAAATACTTTTTACTTTTGTACACTTTTCCATACTACTATTATCAAGCAATGAAAAATTATTAATTTTTGATTTTCTTTATATATTTTTTGTTGCTTTTTTAGTTAAATGAATTTTTATAAAAATTATTAGATGTTTGATTAACTATTAATCAGCTGTAATAAGTAAAAAATAAATAAAGGCCTAAGAATGGCACTTTGTGATAAACGTTAATGATTGAATATCAAGCTATATTTTGTCAAATATTAGATATTAATGTCTGTTAAAAAAAAATAACTATTTTATTTTTGTTTTTGGTTGGGCTGCATTATCTTTTTTAATTCCGTATAACAACGGCACATCAGAACTAGAGGTATTCCGGATAAGCTATCCGGCCGGATATCCGGGTCGGATATCAATATTATTCGATATCCTTTATCTGGCCGGATAATAACATTATCCGGTTTTCGATAAACCGGATATTTCTTGTTAAAATTTAAAGATTTAATAAACCAAGAAATGTTATATTTTTAAATATTCTAATGTTAATGGTTTCTATTCAAAATTGTTATTATTATTAATAATAATTTATTAATCAAATACTATTAAACTTAAACGCAACAAACACATCAGTTAATCACTCATTTACAAATTCATTTCCATTATGATGAATAAATAGTAACATTTCTCCACGTTGAGGTAACAACCTCGATCTCCGAAAATACAGAGGATGCTGGAGGTGCTAATAATTTAAGATCTAACTCTTTTAGAAGTGGAAACTTCTCTTCATGTTTCCAGTAATTAAAAATGTCTTCTTTTTTTTCTATAATCGAGTGATTAAAGAAAAAATCAACTTCTTGAGCAGCTTTTACAAGCGAGACTTGATCAGGATTTGTTTCACTATTTTGTTCTGTAATATAAAACAATTTAAATACTAAAGATTATTTATTTATACATTTTTATTCAATAAAATGTATATAGTACTTAAATCAGCAAACCAACAACATGCAGAATATAGCTAATATTAAAAATAAAAACTTAATTAAAAGTTTTTTTGTTTATCAAAAAAGTTTTTAAAATTATTAAAAAACTTTTTTAATAAACAGAAAGAGATCTTCTTACCTAAATTTCCTTCATACTCTGCAAGTTCTAAGAAGCAGGAGTTAAAGTCATTCTCTTTCAAATCAACTTTTTTTTTTTTGGAATTTGGCGTTAAATGATTGGAGATGGTGGCGGTGGAGCTGGTAGCTCTATTAATAACAACTGGTGAAAGTCCAGTTATATTTCTTTGATTTTTTACTACAGCATCTAATACCATTGATTTTGCTTGTGCTCTCTTATCAACAGGAAGAAATTTGAGCTTGTAGCGAGGATCAATAATGGTGGGTAAAACATATCTTTCATCATCTGTTATATTGAGATTATCATGAGAAAAGAATCTCTTATTTAAAGATTCTATAAGTTGTTTTGTTATTTGAACTGTATCATCTTTTTGATCAATTTTTGATAAAAATCTTTGTAAAGTACATATATTCGGAACTAATGTTGATAAACTACAAAGTTCAGAACTCATAGAATTAGTAAGTTCATAAAAAGGCTTTAAAACATATAATAAATTTTCAATGAATTTCCAATCATTTGATGCAAATGTTGGCAATTCATTATGATCAGCTAAATACATTTGAACTGCTCTTTTAAGTTTTTGAAGTCGCTCTAACATTAAGTACGCCCTATTCCAGCGAGTAGGCACATCTTGAACCAAAAGTAGAGGTGTGTTTTCATTTTGTTGTTGTTGCAGTAACTTAAATTCTGTACATGCCTTTGATGAATGATTAAAGTGGCCTACTATTCGACGTGCTTTAGCTAATAAATCTATCACTAATATTTGGGATAAAACTGCATCCTTTATCACGAGTTGCAATAAGTGGATTGTGAAATGGACTGATGATATTTGAATAAGTTTACTGCCTAGTGACATATTAGCAGCACCATCTTTGACTAAAATATGTCTTCTTGGTGCATTAATTTCCCAGCTTTCTAACATATTTATAAATTTTCCAGCTATGTTTATCCCTGTGTGAGCTTTTGGAAAATGTGAAGCATAGAGTACAGCATGTTTGTGCTCAAAATTTTTTTTAATCCAATGTCTTGATAAGGAAATTAATGTTTCATGAGATGTCGGACAAGTCCAAATATCTGAAGTAAAACTTATGAACTGTGACTTAGCAATTTCATTAAAAACCTTTTTTTTAATTTGATCATACAATAGAGGAATTGCTGTCTCCGAAAAATAATGCCTACTTGGGATTAGGTATCTTGGTTGTAAAAAAGCCATTAAACCAATAAATCCATCATTATCTAAAGCAATCATAATAGCAATTTTTCAATGAATTTGCTTAGACTTTTCATCATTAATATCCCATATCTTCTTTGATGTAAAACTATCTTCAACAGACATCTGTTTTTGCATTTCGCACTTCTTCTTTAAAATCAATGAACTACATTTTGAACTTCCTTGAGCAGCTGAATAACATTCCATTTTATAATTTTTTTCCTCTTCGTACAATTTGCAATGAAATTTTTTTGCATAATTATGCAGCGGAGTTGTAGAAAATGACTGCTGACCAGATTTACTACACCCCCTGCTTATCTGCTTTCCACATGGAATGCAAATAGCAATGGAATCACAG
Organism: Hydra vulgaris; assembly: GCF_022113875.1. NCBI lineage: Eukaryota > Metazoa > Cnidaria > Hydrozoa > Anthoathecata > Hydridae > Hydra > Hydra vulgaris. The sequence goes on from NC_061170.1 coordinate 13,837,916, forward strand.
CTATCACTAATTTTAAAAAGTTTCCATACAAAACTCGCCATTTTGAAAGGTTATTACAGTAACTTTTGTCTTAATTTAATATTTATCTAAAAGTTAAATAACATTATCCGATATCGGATAATTTTTAAATATCCGAGTATTCGATATCCGGTCGGATAACACTCATAACCTTTTTGAACTATGTTTATTTTAGAGGTTCCTTGATAAAATTGACACTATTGGGCTACGTAATTAGATTTATGTAACGTCTTAAGTGAGCAGGATTAATTTTTTTTTCAGAAAAACAATAGATTTTAAAATAGATAAACTTTGGTCTCCCTGCTGAATTCTGAATATTGAATTTTGAATTGCTGAATTAAGCATCTTATGTATTCATAATATTTTTAAAAAGATGCAAACCACAATGATATCTAAAATTTGTATTCTTTTTGTAAGTACTTCGGACCATATCCTGTTAAGTAAAATGCGAAGGTTGCAACAAGACAGAGAAACATCATCATTTTCAGACTATCTAATAGGCTGGTGTAAATGTAAATCTGTTTTACATTCTTTCCAACAGAAAAAAGTGAATCTTCTTGACCTTGCTCATGGTTTGCTGCTTAGAAGGCCGGTTTCCCAGACTTTACAAAATTCACTTGATTTTTAAAGAGATTTTAAAATATTATAATTTGAACCTTGCGAATTGTTAAAATCTGAACCTTGCATGAACTTTTGCTGTAAAAAAAAAAAATTATATGTATAAATAACATGAACATAAAATAATAAAAAAATACAATAGAGTCTAATAAAGAAACTACAATTTTTTCTTGTTATTTCATAAGTTAAAAACTATATTTCTTTTTTTTCCCATTACTTTTGGTAGGGTTGAAGCAAATGTGTTTTGTGATTTAAGAGTCCTATTGCATTATATTTTTACTATACTGCACAGATTTTCTTATATAAATAAATGTCTTTTTTTTTATTACTTTTTGAAATCTTTAAATTTGTTTGCGGAAAATAATTTAATTCGAATATTCAAATTAAGTGAAACATTAACTTTATAGTGCGACAATGAAAAAATACCTGTAGAATGAGAACCAATACATATAATTTGACAAAAATTAGTGCAAATGTAGCATATGGCCATACGCAACTCTGTATAAAGTTTCAGTTGGGTTGATTAACTAGTTAAAGATTTATAGCAGTTTTAGTTTATATTTTGTTAGTTTTTTGCTACTTAAACCTACTAGCTCACCGCCTCAAAAACGGCAAAGACTCTTAAGTTAAGAGACAAATTTTAGTTGCAGTATCAGAAAATTTACCAGAAACTCACTTCAATATTGAACAAATCTGGTCACTGATTTATGCAAATTTAGTTAAACTAGTTTTGGCTTGCATTATAAAAAATGCAAATATAATTTGTGGTCTTTAAACTTATTCGAGTATGCACCATTGTGCATGGTATGACGTCAAGCCCAAGAGTCTTGCCTAATCGGGAAATTTGCAAATACTAGCCTCAATCAAATCTAACTTCAAGTCTTTTCAGCAATCTGGCGGGGTTGTTGCTTGTACAAAGTTATTTTACAATGTTATTTGAAAGCCAATTGTCAGTTGGCCTGACAATACTCTGATTTTGGAAATAATCCCATCGGTGGAATTTCCTTAAAGGAGTTGTCAATCATTTTTTCAAGATACTTAAAACTGCTTGGGTAGTAGCTGTTAAATATCCAGCTGCCCTCTAAGTTCAACTGAGTCTGTATCATAAGGGCAGGTGTTCGAAAAATGAATGCAGGAAGTTTCCTAAGTGCTCCAGCAAATTGCTTATACAAACTCGGTTTCCAATATTCTTCACGTAATTAAAGCATTCAAAAGTTTCAATTTAGTTTTAAAAGCTTGGATTTTTTTTTGAATTTATCCTTCAGCCGGATTTTGTAGAAGTAATTGAAAATTTCAAAAGATTTTACTTAATGATGACGTGCCATCGTAAGACCCAAAATCCACATCGTCTTATATCATATCAAAGATTTCAAAGTATTCTTGGGTTAGCTAGGTGGGCATGATCAGGATGCGTGCTAACCGTGTGAAAACTGTTTAGGAACTTAGGAAGGTAGGAATCTTGGGTAGAAATTTTTTTTTTTATTAAAGCCACTGCTTTATAAAGCAACTTATTTATACTCAGTCGCAAGAGCTCGATAAAAACAAGAGTTTTTTAACTATCTTAAAGTCTTTCATACATTGAACTATGGGTCTTGGTTGAGAAACAGAGATGTAAAGGTATAATAGAAAAATCTATACTATCTACTAGATAGTTTGTTGAACAGTGTGTAGACTTCATTTAAAGTTTAAACCTACATGAAATAATGATAGATTTAAACGTGTAGAAGAGTTTAAATAACATCGAGAGCGAATTTTCAGTTAATATAAATGGAAGAAGAGTTTAATTTAACAATAATTTTAACATACTGCTCTAGAGCAGTAAGAAGAATTTATGGATTATATACTCTATATAAAATAAGGTTGTAAACATATAAAATTATTTTAGCTGTTTTAAACTTTATTTATATACTTTAAAACTAATTTTTTTTGTAACAGACATCCAAAATGAGTAAAGCCAACTTTCCTTATTGCCTCATTTATGAAACTAATCGTTTTTTTCCAATTTTTTGAACGCTTTTTTCTATTTATATAGAACAAATACTATTT
>NC_061170.1:13845597-13870597 GCF_022113875.1 Hydra vulgaris
ATTAGTTAATAGCTTAATTAACTAAATATTGATTATTCATAATAAAAACTAATATGATTTAAAAGTGCTATAACGTGGATTTTTTAATATATTTTTAATATGTATTGGAAAAGGTGTCCTTTAAACGTAGCTACATAGATAGTCTGCCCAACCAAAATAAATTAATGCTTAAGTCAATGTATGTACACTCCACTGCGCCTATGGCTAGTTAAATCAGTTGATATATGTACAGTGTACACACATCAACTGATTCAAGTAGTCATAGGCGTATATTATACACTTCACTATGTCTATGGCATATAAACATTATTAGAGGTAGTTGAGGTAAAGTTCTTGAATACAATTAGGTTATATTTTATGAATTATTTACATCCAATGTCTGTATGAATTTATGAATAAAAATAATGAATAATGTGAATTTTCATGTAAAATATAACAAACGATTCTCAATTAATAATCACCCACCTCCCTAACTTACAAAGCAGAATATGTATGAATTAAAATTAAGTCACTCACTAATATTAAATCACTCACTAATATTCGTGGTCTTCGAAGTAACTTTTCTTCTATTGAGTCTTATCTCTTGCAAAGTTCACCAGACCTACTTGCTCTTTGTGAGACTAATTTGAGTTCAACTGTCTCATCTTGTGATCTTAGTGTTGATGGTTATCTTCCTTTAATTCATAAAGACTCCAATAGTCACATGCTTGGCCTGGGCATTTACAATCATAAGAGTTCACCCATTTGTAGGGAAACTAGGTTTGAATCCACAGACTACTCTTTTATGTGCTTTTGCTTAGCACCACTTCACTCTATTACCTTACTCTTTGTTCTATATCACTCTCCTTCATCTCAAGACTGCACTATTCTTAATGTTATTTCTGATCATATTGACAAAGCCCTCTCTCTTTATCCATCAGCCAATATTGTTGTGGTCGATGACTTTAATGTTCATTACACTGAATGGCTTGGCTCTAGTGTCGGTGACTTTGCAGGCATTAAAGCTCACAACTTTTGCCTTTTTCAATCCCTAACTCAAATAGTCAACTTTCCAACTCGCTTTCCAGATTTTCTTTGTGATGGCCCTTGGGTAGAAATCTTTCGTCTTTCTGTTGACAAATGTGCTTCTTACATAACTTTGTGGATTCAGGCTGGTATGGAATCCTTTATTCCCTCTCGATGATTCCAGGTCAAGCCTCACTCTTCTCCATGGTTTTCTTCACATTGTGCTGCTGCAATTGCCAATCGAAACCATTACTCCTATATCTATCAGCAAAACAGTTCTCCAGAAAAAAGACGTCTATTTATTACTGCTAGGAACCATTGTAAAAAGGTTTTGTCTAATACCAAAGCTTGCTATTCTCAGATCATGAAATCTTGTATTTCATCACAAAAAATAGGCTCTCATGACTTCTGGAGAATCTTTAATAATATCAATAATAAGGGCAAGTCTGTAATTCCACCTCTTTTGTATGGTTCACACTTTGTCACCTTACCTAAAGGCAAAACTGAATTGTTTGCTTAGAGCTTTTCATCAATATCATCTCTTGATTCCACTAGTCGCATTCTACTTGATATAGCCAACAAACAGGTTGATCCATTGCTTGACATTGGTATCACTCAAGCTTCTGTATCTAAAGTGATTTTCTGCTTAGACTCTTCTACAGCTTGTGGCCTGGAAAACATACCTGTTATAGTCTTGCAGAAGTGTTCTCCGGAGCTGTCGCTTATCCTTTCAAAACTATTTAACAAATGCTTATCAGAGTCTTGTTTTCTGGCCTGCTGGAAAGCAGCATCTGTTATCCCTATTTTTAAAAATTCTGGAGAGCGATCTGATTCGTCTAACTACCGTCCCATTAGTCTTCTTCCTATCATAAGCAAAGTTTTTGAATCTTTAATTAGCAAACACTTAATCTCTCATCTTGAATCTAATAACTTAATTTCTGATCACCAATATGGATTTTGATCTTCTTGTTCTACAGCTGATTTGCTAACAGTAATAACCGATAGGTTTTATCGCGCATTAGATAAAGATGGAGAGGTTAAGGCCATCACTCTTGACATTTCTAAAGCGTGCTGGTCTTCTTTATAAGCTTTCTTCTTACGGTGTATCTGGAAACATCTTTAAGATTATTGAATCCTTTCTTTCCAATCGTAGTATAAAAGTTGTCCTTGATGGACAGCACTCTTCTTCTTATTCTGTAACCTCAGGGGTTCCTCAAGGTTCAATCCTTGGTCCTATATTCTTTTTAATTTACATTAATAATCTTCCACACCTAAGGTGAGCTTGAAAAGAATCTCACTTCTGCTACAGCATAGGGCTTACAGTGGCTGGTGAATTTTAATTCAGATAAAACTCAATTTTTTTCAGCCAATCGTTATCCCAATAATTTAGACCTTCCTATATTTATGAACAGTAATATACTTAATGAGTCATCTACCCTTCATCTTCTAAGATTAACTCTTACTTCTGATCTTTCTTAGAAATCTTATATCAAATCCGTTGCAAAATTAGCATCTGCTAAAGTTGCATCTCTTTATCAAGCTTGACTCTTTCTTACTCTGGATTCTATTCTCTATCAGATAGAGAATAGAATCCAGTGTAAGAAAGAGTTGAGCTCGATAAAGAGATGCAACTTTAGCAGATAGTATCTTTGAGATTTATAGAGATAGTATCTCTGTAAATCTCAAATCCGGCCTTGTATGGAATACTGTTGACATATCTGGGGCGGATCTTCTAATGATGCCCTTTCTATTTTAGACAAGGAACAAAAACGCATTGTAAACATAGTTGGACCTGCTCTTGCAGCCAACCTTAAACCTTTGTCACATCGTCGTAATGTTGCTTCTCTTTCTCTTTTCTATAAATACTATAATGGGCACTGCTCTAAAGAGTTAAAACTCTTGTGCCATCTACTAAAATTCATTCTCGTGTTACTCGTCATTTAATTAAGTCTCATCCTTTTTCTGTTTCTGTTCCTAAGTGCTCCAAAAACTCTTATTCATCTAGTTTTTTTCCTCGAACATCAGTTCTTTGGAATTCGCTTCCTTTATCTTGCTTTCCTGATTCAGGAAAGCAAGATGAAGGAAGCGAATTATTTTTTGCAATCTTTTAAGTCGTCTGTCAATCATTATCTTGCTCTACAATCTTCATCTTTTTTTCTTCTAGTAACTTCCAACACTAATTAGTGGTTGCTTGCAGCCTTGTTGGATGCGAAGATGTTTTAAAAAAAAAAAAAAAAAAGTACCTAAACTGCAACATATTTTAGGGTATTTGCTACATAATATATTTATTTTGAAGTTTAACAGGTACATAAAAATATTTCTCAATAGGTTTTAAAAATGTCTCAGCATTCCCTCGACACAAAACAGCAAGTAAATTTAGAATATTAATGCGTTAGTGGTGTAGTGGTAGAGCGCTCGCTTCATAAACGAGTGGTTCCGAGTTCGATCCCCACCACGTCCCTGGTAGTACCGCGCTCAACTCGTTTCTCCTCGCAGCGGCCTTGTTCATCAAAGTTCGTGTTTCGGAGTTATAGAGTTGAGAGAGGGTTATAACCACAAATAAGTAGCCTCCTCGTCTGTAGTGGCCTTCTCGGCCTTGAGGAGGTGATTTGAATTAAAAAAAAAAAAAAAAAAAAAGTCAATATAAGTCACCCATGCATAATTGTCACATAAAAATCTAGTTAAACATGTCTTTTTTCCAAAAAAATAGTTTTGTCTGACACTAACTCAAAAAAAGTTTGAAAAAAGTGGGACAAAATTTTAGCACAAACTTTGGTTTCGTATAATGCAATTTCCGCGTACTTGCTTGTTTTTAATTCTGAGGAAGCAATTTATCAATACAAATTATCAAACAAATGGTGAAATTCGACTATGCTTTGATTCCCTGTGATAGATTTCCAAATCAGTTTTATATTTTACCTAGTAATATCAATAGAATATTAATTAAATCGACATCAAAAACATGCTGCAAGAATAGTATTTAATAAAGATAAATTTACTCATGCCGAACCTTTGCTAAAGCTTCTAAATGCACTAAATGTCTACAAAATTAACATTTACCAAAATTTGATATTCATGCTCAAATATAAACTCGGACTTGTCCCATTACATTTTTCAGAAGAATTTTTTAAATGCAATAGAAATAAATATGAAACTCGAGGAATAGGAAATTTTAAAGTACCATATAAAAAAACAAAACTATCACGTTTCTCCATCTCCTATCGCGGCCCTTACCTCTACAACAAACTAATAGCTAAAAATACTATAATTACAAAACTACTTAACCATAATTCTTTGAAAACACTTTTAAAAAAACTTGTTCTAAACTTAAACAATTTTACAAACGTATATTAAAACAAATAACTAAAAACCCCTAAAAAATCCACTTTAAAGCAAAGTAAATGTTAGATTTTATTTATATTTCGTACATGTCAATATACTAAGTATAACAAACCATGTAACTATATATTTATGTGTATCAAATACAGCTCTTTTCCGTTTTTTGTTTTTGATTATCTAGTAGCTTTTTATGTGTGACTCTTATGCCACCATAAGACTTTGACAAACTGAAATTTCTTAATAAATTAAGTATACAAAATATCGCAACTAAAAGCGGTTTCTTGATGACAAGACCAAAATGGTCTTCTGCAAGTTTCCCGCGTCTTTTAACAGTGTTACTTTTTTATATATATTATTATTTGTATTAAAAAAAGTTTTCTTATTATATGTACGGTATTTTTTTTATACAATGTAAACGAACTAGTTTATATTTATGATCACGTATTTGTAAAGCTTTGATAAAAGACAAAAAAAAAAAAAAAAAAAAAAAAAAAAAAAAAAAAAAAAAAAAAAAAAAAAAAAAAAAAAAAAAAAATAACTCTGTAGGATGTTTTTCACATTAAGTTCCCATTGATCCTATTATTTCAAATAATTATGAATTATTATTTCTATTAACTGTCTGGATCCATAAAATTCTGTCTTGGTAAGTCTGTTCCTTACCGTCTCTCCCTATTATTCCCACATTGTTAAGGTGCTCAATATATTTCAAGTAGTTATGAATTTTTTAAATATTTTTCTAAAAATGTTTAATAATTCATATAATATAGCCTAATTGTATTCAAGAACTTTACCTCAATTACCTCTAGTAATGTTTATATATAAGCATTATTAAACATTGTTAAAACTTTTTATTAATGTTTATGTTAAAAAATTACTAAAAAGTTTTAGTAATGTTTATATATAAATTATACCCATTACTTAAACTTTTCAAGTTTAAGAATATTGCTTATTGGTTGTTATAGCTAGCCCAATTAATTTAAAACATTCAGGAATTGTAATCAACTGTAAGCAAGAGCTGATTGGGATTGCTCTTAGTATTATAATAAATAGATTACAAAACATTGTAGTATAATAAATAATGACCTTTTAAACACAAATTTGTTTTTTTATAGTAAATTATTTACTAAAATTAAAAAATACCAAGATTTTTTTCATTTTTTAGTTCATCTTGTTTCACTTCATTAATTTTATATTTATATTTAGAGTTGTTATTTCTGAAATGCATAACTTTACATTTTGCAAGTTAAATTTTATTTGCTTGTCCTCTGTCCATTTTTTTAAAATGTTGAGATTATTTTGTAAACTGATGTTCTCTGATACCTGACTGCTAATAGTATAATCCGACTGCTAATAGTATAATCTGACTGCTAATAGTATAATCTGACTGCTATTAGTATAATCTTACTGCTAATAGTATAATCTGACTACTAATAGTATAATCTGACTGCTAATAGTATAATCTGACTGCTAATAGTATAATCTGACTGCTAATAGTATAATCTGACTGCTAATAGTATAATCTGACTGCTAATAGTATAATCTGACTGCTAATAGTATAATCTGACTGCTCAGCCAATAGTTTGCCTTCATTTTTAAATTTAATTAATAAATTTTTTATAAATACTATGAAGAATAGTATTTATAAAAAATTTATTAATTAAATTTAAAAATGAAGGCAAACTATTGGCTGAAAAAAAACTAAGAAAAAAAGACCTAAAACTGAGCCTTTAGTGACTCCACTCTCTATTTTCTCCCATTCTGACACAAATTCTCCAACTGTTTGCAATCTTTGGTTTTAAAAACTTTTACACCACAATAATTATTTGTTTCTAATCCTGAGCCGATTCTATTAAAATATTTTATTATTGGTGAAATATTTTAATAGCAACTGATGGTAATTATTATTTAGCAACGCATCTTTTTAAATTTTATATATATTTTGTTATTACTATGTAAAATTATTTTACATTAAATGCTCATAAAGAACAAAAATCTGCTTGCTATGAAAAAATGAAGAAAAAAAAAAAAGGAAAATTAAATGTATTTCGTATTTTTAAATTTTATCAAAAGTTTTAATGTGTAATTTTTTGTATAATCAATGGGGCATTGGATTGATAAGTAAACAATCATGGTTAATTTTAATTTTTTAAATTTTTAATTAATTGATTTTTTACATTATTCCTAACATTATATTTTTTGTTTAATTATTGACTAATTGATTTAATATTTTTATATTATCTTAGACATAATTCCAACTTTGGCAGACTTGTTTAGCAAGAAAACAGAAAGTGGTACAGAATATGCAATCTTGGGTTGTAAAGTTATCAACTCTATTGATGGGTGCTTATGGAGTTTTACACCTGATGAAAAATGTCAAGATAACCTTTCACTTGACAAAGTTTATAATTTGTTGTTAAGCAAGTCTAATGGTGGTAATCACAACCTAGCAAACATAATAAAAGTATTTCCAATAGAATCATTTGTTGTAAAAAAGTTTGTTTTGTCAACCTGTGGTAAAGATAATGGTCTTGTCAATTTTATTTGCAATTCAGTGAAGCCATTTGATATCATTGAAGATAAGCTAAAGGTTTTTTATTTTATTTTGGTATTAGGTTTTAATTTGTACTTATCACTAAATCATTAGTGTAAGATACAGATTTCAAACCTAACATTGTTCCTTATTGAATCATACTTAGTTAGTCTCACAAACAGTTTCTTTGTCCATGGAACATAAGTCTAGCATTGCATGTTTTGTATATTTTTTTTCTTTTTCTTTAGGCTGTCAAAGTTGAATTAGAGATTAACTTCAACTACATTGATTTTGCAAGTTCATTTAGTTATAGTGATATTGCATTTACTATTAAAGGAGAAGTTCAAATTGGTACACAATCTCTTAATGTTGAGTTTATTAAAGTAAAAAATGTGTTGTCAGAAGTGTTTAAGTTATCTTCAAATGCTATCAAGGCTGCTGACATCTACAAAGTATTTTCAGCCAAAAAATTAACAGATGAACAAAATGATCTATTAAAAACTGGAGGTATGTTTTCAAATTTAGTTATAGAGGAGACTTTAGTAACTGGTTCCCGAAATGAAGATGGAAGTTATCAAATGGTTATTAATGGTAAAGCAACTGGTATTGCTGGGTTTAATGAAATTAAATCATTTATTGTTATTCAAAAACCATACGATAAACCAGCTGGTGTTGGAATAATTGTGTCATTGAAAAATGTTCAACCGCTTAAAATTTTATCACGCATTATTGGAAAAGATCTCACTAGTATTGAGATTATAAAAGATGTTGAAGTTGATCTTGTGGTGCATTATGCAAATCAAGATATAACCGAACTTGGTAATCAAGAGCTTGCAGACTTAATGAATCCATTTTTAGAGAATGGAAACAGCCTTGTTAAAGGAGCAGTAATTTCATTAACTATTCCAATTAAGGATATATTGAAGAAGATTGGAACAGCTTCTAATATAGAAGAAATGTCAAAATCCATTTCAATCCAAATTCTTATTAAAGAAGACAAAATTTCTTTTAAGTTTTCAGATGATATGTTTAACGATGGGATAAAATTTTTAGCAGCAATAGTTCCTAAAGCAGCTGAAAACCTTCAAAAATATATTTTTAACGATAAAATTACTATTAAATTTGAAATATTTGAAGTAAATATTAAAACAAAAGAAGTAAACATTGCTGTATCTCTTGGAAATAATGTGCTTATAAAATTTATCACCCTAAAAAATGTTTATTTTCATATTATATATGATATGTCTGGTGAATTTCAGTTCAAACTCAATGCAGCATTAGAATTATCTGGAGCTACAGCTGAAATCATTATAGAAAAGAAAGGAAAAAAATTTGAGTTATCAGGTTAGTTCTTTATTTACCTAAAAAAAATATTAAAATTCTAGAGAAGCTTTATTTATTTAAATATTTAAATTCTTTTAAAAATATTTTCAAAACCTTTTTTTAAAACTTGGTTAGAAAAAGTAAGCTTCACATTTAGGATCAGTTGCTTCTTTGACATCTGACCAACTGTTAAAAACATTTGGAACTATAAATCTTGTTGAAAATGTTGAAAAGAAACCAAAATTAAATTTTGGAATATGTGATCTTAAAGTTTCTGGTACATTTGGCGAAGGTGTTCCACTTGAAATACGGTGAATTTCTTTTATTCCTATTGATAGTTTGTTTTCTGTATTTTTTATTAATTGTTAGAGTTTTTTTAGTTGCCTCATAATAAAAAATTTTTAAATTGAAACCCTTAAATAAGATATGAATTATACAGTCATGGGCAGGAAAGGCGTGCAATTGCACTAGTAACTGTGACCAGGCATATGATTATTTTTTTGAAATCTTGATTGTGGTTTTTTAATGCTTCAAAAATGCACTGAAAAAACCCGACAAAAAAATAAAAATTATAAACAAGCTTAAACATTAAAAAAAAAAAGAAACAATTCTTAACAGAGGAAAAAAAAAAATAATAATAATTAAAAACTACAGCTCTAAAAAAAAAAATCAATTAATATGAAATTGAAAAATTGATACTTTAGCAGAAAATTATTTAATTATGTACTAAAAAGGGAAAATAAGCTTTTAAATTAAATTTAATAGTTCAGTAAACTTAAGATTGACAGGTCTATTTTGAAATGAAGACCAATTTTTTAGTTATTATTTAGTAGTATAATAGTAATAATTAAGTTTATTGAATGAATAAATTTAAATTAAAAAATTTAGTTTGTTGAATGAATAAATTAAAAAGTTTAATTTCCGCTTTTTAGTACAAAAAAGATAATATTATTAAACAAATAAAATTAATATTATATAGCAAATATTTTGGTTATATTTTATTTCACTTCTTAAATTGATAATTTTGTATCCATCAAAGATCAACCTTTTAGATTTGTAAATGATTTGTTGGGGTTTTTTAGGTTACCATTATGAGTAAAATATGACATTAAAAACTTCAATGTGAATGTTTTACAAAATTAAAAAAAATAAAAATAAAAAAGGTTTAAAGCTTTAATGTACAACTTGTTCTTGCTAATGGAATATTTTTCAGAAAAATTTCAATTATATGCATTTCATGAATCACTAAAGGTTTTATGAAAAGGTTTTATGCTGAAGTTTTTAGGTTTTTTTTCATTAACATGAACTAAATGACCAAGTCCTATCAAAATCTGAGGTGATCCATTTTGAACCTTAGTCCACTTAGCATGACATGAGCCTTTTTTCAATCAATTGGCTCACAATCTTTAAACAGTTTTTTATTGTGGGTCATGACACCTGTGTCTAAATTGCAGTATTTTATCATATTATGTCATCTGAATGATATCATATCTAAGACATCTTCAAATGCTCAGCAATCATTCTTTCAGATTTGCCAACTTCTAATAAAACTTGTGTACATAAACCAAGTGATATTGCCATAACTCTAAGATAATGAAGCCATACTCTAAGATAATGCAGCCATATTCTAAGATAATGGAGCCATACTCTAAGATAATCAAACCGTTCTCTAAGATAAAAATGATTGGATTGTGCATGATTTTAATGTACATATCAAAACATATTCTTATTGGTTCTCTTTGATTTTAAATTACTTTTATTTTGTAAAACCTTTTTTAGTTTAACTTTTTAATATCTTTACTTTACAGTTTGAGTGGTAATCCTGTTTTATTTGATTGGGATGGATTGAAGTTTGAAGGTTTTATTATGCAAGAAGGTATAAATAGCAAAAGATATAAGACTGATTTAAAACCTCTTCAACATAGTTCAAAATCTTTTTTTATGCAAAATATTACACAAACAAAAGATTACCCAATATCAAAAAACTATTATAATGGTTCTCTGCAAAATGACATTGAACCTAGCGAAATATATTTTCTACAACAAGAAGATGAAAAAAGAAGTAATATTATTAATGACATTGAACCTAGCCAAATATTTTTTCCACAACAAGAAGATGAAAAAATAAGTAATATTATTAATGACATTGAACCTAGCCAAATATTTTTTCCACAACAAGAAGATGAAAAAAGAAGTAATATTGTTGAAAGGTCAGTAGAGATGACTGGGTACCAAATGGGTTTAGCAGTGTATATGAAAAACATAAGGCTTGACCATATTGCAGGACAGCTTTCAAAACAGCTTGTGAGTGGAATAGATTGGATGGTAAATCTTAATGTTGGTAAGTTCATTTTTTATCTTGCCTGTCTGTTTCAAGTTTAAATACATTGCAATATTTTTGTTTTATTTAGATATTTTTTCTAATTCTTTTCTTTTCTTTTTTTTTTATTATTCTTTTTACCAAGTCATAACTTTAAAGCAAACTATCATTGAAAATTGTAAAAATTTGCCCTATATCTCTTTTTTTCTTTTCACACTTTTGTTATTCCAAACTTTTTCCTTTAGAGTTTTAAACCATTTCAAAAACTTTCTTATATAAACCATTTAAAAAACATTCTTATATAAACCATTTAAAAAACTTTTTCATATAATCCATTTAAAAAACTTTCTTATAAACCATTTAAAATACTGCAAAATCAACTTTAATATTTTAGGGATGAAATTAAAATTTTTATTAAAAATGTAAAAAAAAAAGTGTTTTGCAGCATTCAAATATTTTTAAATATGTTTTAAATCTCAGGTTTTTCAATGATTTTTTTCATTACCATGAATACCATATTTAATTCCAAAATTTTATGCCATTAGCAATAAATTTAGATGTTGTTTAATATTTAAATACCAATTTACCAAGTCAATCATGCACTATATACAGTTGCAATTTTATAAGTTAAATTAACTAAAATTATTGTTTATATGAATTAAATAAAAAATGTTATTAACCTCATGTATTTTCAAGGTTTTAATATCACCTTGAAAAGAATTTACTTAAGGTTTCAAACAATGGAAAATATTTTTCTTATTATTTCTCAATATTAGAACTGATGCAGGATAAGATGTCTAGTTTGCTGCTCTCAAAAGTTTTCATGCTTGCGATGCAAATTTATATAAAAAAAGCCTTCTCTGGCTTGCATACTGCTATTATGTTTTAGAATTATTAAAGTGTCAAAAATCACAATACATAGCATTTATTTGCTGATTTAGCGCAATATAAATGTTAACTACTTTTATAAATCTCCTTTATTAAATGAATTAGTATGAATTACAAGTCAGTTGGTTATTTTATTAAAAAAAAAATTGTTTATAACAAATATTAGCTTTAAGTATTATAGTCCTAATTTTTTTACAAAAATTTTTTTTTATATACACACATGTATATAAAAACTTTAAATAAAGTATGCTTTATTTAAAGTCTATATATACATGTGTGTATATAAAAAAAAAATTGATAAATAATTGTTTTCTTGTTCAGTTCCGATCTTATTATGTTCTCTTTATATATCAGGTTCGTAACTTCTGCTATTGTTTCTCAGTGGAAGGCCGTTGTAGTTCTGAGAGAAGAAAAGATATATTTCTAGCACTTCCTTGCACTTATATAAAATATTTCTTCCTTCTTTTAAGACTATTACGGCCTGATGGTTTCATATGCGAAACAATAGCAGAAGTTACGAACCTAATATATAAAGAGAACATAATAAGATCAGAAATGAACAAGACTGAGAATCAAATTATTTATGAACACACAGTTTCAAACAAATAAAGACATTAAATGACACATAAAACTTTAACGTTTAGAACAGTACAAACACAATAACTAACAGGACACTGAAACAACACTTACTTAAATCTAACCTAAACAACACTCACTTAACTCAAACATAATTACTGAATAGTACTCCTCTTTTAAACACCAACTCTCAATTCTGGACATCTGTCCGAATATGGTAATTTATCTAGCACTCTCTAGCACTTAGCTAAAATATATCTTTTCTTTTCTCAGAACTACAATGGTCTGATGTGTTCCAAATAAGTGGTGGAATTTTAATAGCTTCCACTGCAAAACAATAGCAGTTTGAAAAATAAACTTGATTTCAAAGTATTTTAATAAGAAGAAAAAAATTGTATTAAAAATTACTACAGTTTTTATTACAGTACTTAAGTAAATAAAAACTGTTTTAATACAATTTTTTTCTTCTTATTAAAATACTTTGAAATCAAGTTTATTTTAATTAACAGTCAAATACTTTACAATAATTTACTTAAATATTAAATGCTATAATAAAACAATAATTTACTTAAAATTATTTTATTTATTAAACTAACAATTTCAACAAAAGTGTATTTTGAGCAGTTTTGTTTTTTTAAACTCATCTATAAAAGGAACATTTGCTTGTTCTAATTTTTTTTTAAGTATATTCCATTATTATTTCAGTTACTTTTTAGGATTAGTATAATATGGTTAACTGTAATGTAAATTTTCTAAGATTTTTTAAGAATAACTTTTTTTAGGATTTTTTTTTTTTTTTTTTTTTGCATTAGTTACATATTTCATTAAGTGTAAGATGGCTTGAATGAACTACAATCAGCATTACAATATCATTCTTTATTTTTATGTTGAAAATAGCTATCATTGTTGGAAACTTTCCTAAACATTTACTTATCGGAAATAAATCAAGATAAATTTTTTGCCCATTTCAGTCTTTTTGCATAATTTTTGTGTCAGTTTAGGCTTTTTAGCCATGAATATGTAAATGTAACCAACATCATGCAGGTGACATTGAAATGTTCTCTTAAACATTTTGATACAAGATTGGTCCAGCTTTTTAGTTATTAAATCATTAGTGGCCTATTATCTTGGTTAGTTTAAAAAAATCTAATCTCAGAATTCAGGATTGTAAAATTGAATGCTGGAATTTACAAGGAAATTGTAGAATTATTTTACACTTAAAATTGAAAGAAAAAAATTATAACAATGTTCAGCATATTGCAATAAAAATACTTAAGCATAAAATAATTTATTATATCTTTAGAAAATATGCTTGCAGAAAGCCTAAACTCTCAACTCTCAAACTCTCTCAAACTAAATCACTTAACCAATTTCCTATTTAACTGCAAAATAGTCCTGCAGCAGAAAATGCTCTTTTTGACTTTGACATTACTTGTTGGTTTAATCATCATTAAAAATCATAAACTTTCTAAAGATTATCACCTTGTGTACAACCACTTATAAATTTTTACTGAGTTCTAAATTTAGAAAATGAGTTCTAAATTTAGAACTCAGAGGTATGCCTAATTGTGATGAAGAAATTATGGTTGTTGCTAGGAAACTTTCTTCTTTTGCTAGGAAACTTTTTTCTGAGACTTCATTAATTGCTCATTAGTAGTTGTAGGTAATTCATTATTTCCTTTTTTTTGTGCAATTTTTCAACTTATAAAACCTTTCAAGCATTGATAGAAGCTGCTTCATTTTATTTTAAAATCTTTGTTTAAAAAAGTTTTTTCTAAAATCATTTTTTTGTTGTTGTCATTGACGATTTTTTATAAACCATCATGATTTTTTCTAATCTTATTTATCACTGGCACAATTACTTTGTAGTTATTACTTCATCAAGCATATAATACTATTTTCAAAATTTAAATTTACTCTGAGAGTTTTTCTTTAAGTAAAATTACACATTTTTCAGATGGTATTGTTTCTGCAATCCTCACTAAACCCAAATTCCGAATATTATGTCTACAGTGCAAATTTGTATTCAAATAATGGGTTGTTTGAATCGATGTCCACTCCTCAAATGAAATTAAAAGATTAGTTCTACTGTCAATTTTTTGTTGTAACGTATTTTCTATATCTTCTTTTATATTGCAAGAGAAATCTAGCACCATTTTAAAAATAGTATTAGGAGATTTAGGTATGTTGACAAATCCCCTTATAGCCAGCCCAGCAGATATATCAGTGGAAGTGCATATTTCATTAAAAGATTTTCCATCATTAGTTTAAATCTTGCAAATAATTCAGACAAGTTATCTTCTTTATTTATATTCAATGAAAAATATGAACTAATTTACTTATTTTACTCTGTGATTCTTCTGTCAATGCCAGAGAACTTGCTAAAATAAAACTTCCACTATTAAATTTAGTTTATGTAACTGAGGTAAATGTGTATGAAGAGCTTTTGTTGATCTGCCTGTAATTTTTAATATTTTTTTGCAATTACTTAGTTTACAAATTGCTGTTTCGCTTTCTTTGTTGCATAAAAAATGTTTCCATATATGGGTTTTACTGTTTTTAAACTCTTTTAAGGTCATCTCTAACATGTATAATATATAAATAAAAACATAAAACATAAGGTTTTATGTTTTTATTTATATATCATGCATGTTAGAGATGATTAAACTTAAAACATAAATGAATTACATATTAATTTATTCGGTTAAACATTGTTTCAAATAGTTATTCAGAGATATTTTAGCTTCTAATAGTTAAAGCCATTTTTCAATCTGAGACTTTAGAAGTTGTTGTATTGCAAAGATAAACCAATTTTTACTTTGTTGCATTAGGCAGCTTTCTCAATTTTTTAAAATTAGGTTGGTTCCTTTTCATATGCACAAACACACCTTAGCATTGACTAGCTTTGAAATACCTACCAGCATCTCTATTCATACCCAAATTTTTAGTGTCAAAATATCTCTAAAGATTCGTGGATTGCTCTTTTATAAAACTTATTTTCTAATTTTAGCAACCATACATTACCCCAATTGGTATATCCTTGCAAGTTTTATAATGTTTAGCCAATTTTTAGCCTGTCCATTTTCCAAGAAATATTGAATACTGATGCTGTTTCAATCTGGTTTTTATCAAACTGCCTGTTTTGCTTATATATTCTGATCTACATTTACATGGAACAAGATACCTGGGTTACTATTTTTTGCAATATTAATTGAAAGCAGAGTTGTTAGATTACCTGTAAAGATAAGCTGTAAAATTGTTTTGATTTTAAATTTTGCAAAAGTTTGATTCAAATTTATATTTAAAATTGGGGTCCAGTGTGAATATTACAAATTTGTTGTACTTGATACCATTATTTTTCGGTCTATTAGTGCCTCTAAAAAGGTTTGAGTTATTTTGTTGGAATTATGTTTATCATAACCATTTTTAAAATTAATGTAAGAAATTTTGTTTCCTGTCTAATGCTTTGTGGAAAGCATAATCATTTTGCACATTATAAAAAACCTTAAAGTATATATTTCTAAAAGGTTTAAATAGGTATTTCCCATTTTGATTATTCCTTTGCGTAAAATTTAAAAAAATTTAGAACTAAAAAGTTAAGACACTAAAAGACAGATTAGTGTTAAAAGGCAGTTAAGTGTTTTTAATTAGTAATTACATTTCACAGACTTGGATTGTTTAGCATTACATGGCCACAGAATCTCTTCCATTTTCTGAACTTAGCGATAGAACTCTAAGTTAATCTGCAGTTATTTAAAAGTTTTGTGTTGTTATCCAATTGTTCTAGCGATCTTTGACTCAATTTCACTCTTTCACTGAAATTATTTATTTTATTATTATGCATAAATACAGCAACTGTGAAATTATTATTTTAGCACTTTGATATCTGGTATAGTATCCTTATACCTTTCCATGTTGCATTGAAAAACAGAAATGATGTTAAAAGCTGTGAGCCTTAGCATCTTTCTCCACTGCCAAAACCAAGTACTACAGATAATTGTCTTGTCTTCTTAGACACAGCTCCTGGTGGTAAGGTCATGGATTCAGCGACAGAAATTTCATAAGCATTTTCTTAAAAATATCTAATTACTTGAATAAATCCAAAATGACAATTTTCAATTTAAAAACACACAAAATGAAAATTACGAAAACACTTTTTAAATAAGAAATACTATTACTAATGCTACTAATAGGAACCAGAACAACTAATATTCTGTTTTCTCAATTGTTGAAAAATGCTTTTTCTTTGCATTTTTCATAGCAATTTTACTCCTAAATTTTGACTTCATTGAAGGTTGTTTCCAAAGCTTTTTTTTTTGTTGTCACAATTAGAATGCAGGAAATGATGCAAGAATCAATATCTGATAACATTTTTGTTGTTTTTTCAACACTTGAAATATTCACCAATTTTTCATAGAGGCTCTAATCTTGGACAGAAAATTCAATTGTGGGAATTTTGATTAAGGTGGCAGCAATGACTAGCTCTAGGTGTAAAGTTCATTCAAACATGAAATAAGTAGAGTTCCACTTTGTGGCATCATCATTTTTCAAGCTAAGTCTGGTAGCGTGTTTTTTAAACTATCGTATTTTGAGCTAAGTCTGCCTAAGTGCCACCTTGTGGCATCATTGTTTTTAAGTCTTTTATATCCATTTATATATATATGTATATTACTATCTGTAAAGTTCAGCATAAAAAACAGATGGGATATAAATGTTTTTGACTTTTTGCAATCAATTTGTCTATGATTAGATTCGAAAACTTTTTTAATCACAATTTTTTTTTTTTAACATCTTCGCTTCCAACGAGGCTGCAAGCAACCACTATTAGAGTTGGAAGTAACTGGAAAAGAAAAGATGAAGTTTGTAGAGCAAGATAACGATTGGCAGACCACTTAAAAGAATGCAAATTATATGAATCAGGAAAGCAAGATGAAGAAAGGGAATTCCAAAGAACTGATGTGCGAGGAAAAAAACTAAAAGAATAAGAGTTTTTGGAGCACATAGGAACAGTCACAGAAAAAGGATTAGACTTAGTTGAATGACAAGTAACATGAGAATGAATTTTCGTAGATGGCACAAGAGACAATAGCTCTTTAGAGCAGTGCCCATTATAGTATTTCTAGAAAAGAGAAAGAGAAGCAACATTATGATGATGTGGTAATGGTTGGAGGTTGGCTGCAAGAGCAGGTCCAACTATGTTTACAATGTGTTTTTTGCACCTTGTCTAAAAGAGAACGGACATCATTAGAAGATCTGCTCCAGATTTGGCAACAGTATTCCATACAAGGCTGGATTTGAGATTCATAGAGATAAAGAATAGAATCCGGAGTAAGTATCGAGCACGGTAAAGAGATGCAACCTTAGCAGATGCTAATTTTGCAATGGATTTGATATACAGTTTCCAAGAAAGATTGTAAGTATAAGTTAATGCTAGAAGGTGAAGGGTAGATGACTCATCAAGTACATTACCGTTCATAAATATAGGAAGATCTAAATTATTTCAATAACGATTGGCTGAAAAAAATTAGGTTTTATCTGAAATTAAAGTTCACCAGCCACAGTGAGCCCTGTGCTGTAGAAGAAGTGGCTTTTCACGCTCAGATGCCCATTCCAAGCAATCAAAGAGTGTTGGCTTTTTATCATGACAAGAATAAATGGTAGTATCATCAGGGAACAATGCCACCTTAGATGTGAGAGTATCTGGAAGATCGTTAATGTAAATTAAAATGAGTATAGGGCTAAGAATTGAACCTTGAGGAACCCCTGAAGTTACAGGATGTGAAGAAGAGTGCTATCCATTAAGGACAACTTTTTATCCATTAAGGACAACTTTTTTTTATCCATTAAGGACAATCTTTTATACTATGATTGGAAAGAAAGTAGTCAATAACCTTAAAAATGTTACCAGATACACCGTAAGAAGAAAGATTATAAAGAAGACCAGCCATGCCAAACTTTATCAAACGCTTTAGAAATGTCAAGAGCGATAGCCTTAACCTCTCCACCTCTAATGCACAACAAAACCTATTGGTTATTACTGTTACCAAATCAACTGTAGAACAAGGAGATTGAAGCCCATATTGAAAGTAAGTTATTAGATTCAAGATGAGAGATTAAGTGTTTGTTAAATAAAAGTTCTTAAACCTTGCTTATGATCGGAAGAAGACTAATGGGGCTGTAGTTAGACAAATCAGATCGCTCTTCATAATTTTTGAAACTAGGGATAACAGATGCCGCTTTCCAGCATGCCTAAAAACAAGACTCCGATTTGCACTTGTTAAATAGTTTTGAAAGTATTAATGACAGCTCTGGAGAGCACTTCTGCAAGACTTCAACAGGTCTGGACCACAAGACTTCAACATTGTCTGGACCACAAGCTGTAGAAAAGTCTACACAGGAAGTCACTTTTAAACCTTTTTACAATGGTTTCTAGCAGTAATAAGAAGACATGTGTTTTCTGGAGAATTGTTTTGCTGATAGATATGGAAGTAATGGTTTGTATTGGAAACTGCAGCAGCACAATGTGAGGACAACCATGGAGAAGAGTGAGGCTTGACTTGGAATTGTTGAGAGAGAATAAAAGATTCCATGCCAACCTGAATTCATGAAGTTATGTAAGCACATTTGTCAGCAGGAAAACAAAGGATTTCCAAGGCCATCACACCACAAGGGTCATCATGAAGAAAATTACGGAAAGAATCCCAGTCAGCTTTAAGGTAGTTGTAAGAGGTACATTGATAGGTGGATTCTGATAATAAAAAAGAATGAGATGATAGTTTTAGAGAGATCAAACCCTGATCAGAAGCATCTAAGGGCGAATGTGGAGAAATGGATAAAGAGAGAGGGCTTGGTCAATTTGATCAGAAATAACATCAAAAAGAGTGCAGTCTTGAGATGAAGGAGAGCAATATAGAATAAAGAGAAAAGCAACAGAGTAAAGTGGTGCTAAATGAAAGCACATAAAAGAATTGCCAGTGGATTCAAACCTAGTTTCACAACAAATGGGTGAATTCTTGTAAATGCCCAGGCCAAGCTTGTGACTATTGGAGTATTTATGAATTAAAGGAAGATAACCATCAACACTATGATCATAAGATGAGACTGCTGAACTCAAATTAGTTTTAGAAAGAACAAGTAGGTTTGGTGAATTTTGCAAGAGATAAGACTTAAAAGAAGAAAAGTTACTTTGAAGACCATGAATATAAGTAAATTATAGGTTTAGAGAACTTGGTGATGATGATGGTTTTTTGTGTTTCATAGTTTTTGGTACTTTAGTCATTTTAAATTTGTTAAAGATCTTGACTCAGAGCATAGATAGTACTTAGTACACTATTTAATAGTCCAAGTAATTGCCTCATCACTATTAATAAACCCTTAGCTTTAACAAAGGGCTCCAAGTGTAGCCTCGACAATGAACACCAAAAGTGCTACTATAGAGTTTGGGAAGCCTTACTACCGGCTGGCCTCAGAACCATAAAACTAAGTTTTAGAGCTGTACCCTCATTAGGAGATAAAAGAATGAGTTGCCTAGTCATAAAAATAGAGACTCAAGCAAAACCTATACATTGAGTCAAAAAGATCCTGCGTTTAACATCTTAAACTTGAAACAATGTATGAAAAAGACATCTGCGCCAGCCTAATAGATGAAGAAGTGCGAGGCTGGTCAACAGATAGAATCTGCTAACCTCTAAAAGTCTTTACCTAGGAGGCCTTCTACAAGACAGTAGCCAGATGCGTTTAACATCTGCCCAAGATGAATATTTTTATCGAGACACCATCTCTAGCCTTTATTTAACCAAGAGCCCCAAGACATGGGGTGTTGGCAAATTGGAGTTGGCTTCTCCTAACCTTTTCCTTAAAAAGTGTATCCTACAAAGCAGCAGGGCATAAAGCAGGACATAAAGCAGCACATAAAGTAGTACTGGTTTACATGTTACCAGTAGCAGAATAAGATTAAGGGATGTAGCTGATTCATATTACAGTTTGGTTCATTGAAAGTTTTTTTAACATTTGCTGCATTGTTTTTCTAGCAAACTTGTGTTTTTAAAGAAAAATTCTACACCCTTGCTGTTGGTTTGATCTTGTTGAAATTGTTTTTTGCAGTTTGCCTTTCATCAAGTTGAGAATAAGAGATGCAGAATTTGATACAGTTAAATTGTATCAAATTCTGCATCTCAATAAGAGATGCAGAATTTGATACAATTTAATTAGCATCAAAATTATTTTAAAATGAATTATATTCTAAATAAAATAATGCAGGTAAAAATGGCAAAACAAACAACTAATTTAAATTCTAAATAAAATAATTTTAAAAAAATGGGAAAGTTTTATTATAATTCTAAATACAATTAAAATGGCAAAACAATTTGTTTATTTTCTATAATAAAATAAAATAAAAACGGCACATCAAAAATTAATTTATATTTTAAATAAAATAATTAGGATAAAAACGGCAAAACAAACATATTTATATTCTAAATAAAATATGTATAAAAAAAAAAACGGCAAAGTTTTATTTTGGTTTAAAATAAAATAATTAAAATAAAAACAGCAAAACAAACGATTTATTTAAATTCTAAAATAGTTGAAATAAAAACGACATTGGATTTATTTCAATTCTAATTAAAATAACTAAAATAAAAACAGCAAAAGATTGTTTTTTTAAATTCTAAATAAAATTTAAACAAACATTTGCTTAAATTCTGAATAAAATAACTAAAATAAATATGGCAAAACTAATGTTAATTTAAATTCCAAACAAAATAATTAAAATATAAACGGTAATGTTTTATTTATACTCAAATTAAAACAATTAAAAAGAAATACGGCAAAACAGACGATATATATAAACTCTAAATAAAATAATTAGAATTAAAACAGCAATGTTTCATACATACTCAAAATAATACAAAAAGAAAAATGGCAAAACAAACGATTTACTTAAATTAAAGAGAGTAAATTAAATTATAATTAATTAAAAGTTATAAAATTATAACGGCAAAACAAAAATCAAGCGATGTAGGATCAAAAAAATGCATTGTAAATTTTAGTAAAATTTAATAAAAAACTGATTGTCTAAAAAATTATTTGATCGTCTGGTTTTTAATTTTTTTACTTCAGCCGATCAATGTTGATCGGCAACCTTCAAATAATTATTTCAAGCACTGATATATATATATATATATATATATATATATATATATATATATATATATATATATATATATATATATATATATATATATATATATATATATATATATATATATATATATATGTATACACACATTTAGATTGGCAATCTGACATCATACTGATTTAAGGAGCTTTAAGTGCTTCAGTACACATGTCAAATGATAGGATGAACATGCAAGGGAGTTGCTGCTACATTAACTGAGGGTTTGGGTTGAGGCATTGGGTTTGGGCACAAAAAAATAATGATTTCATTATTATTATTTTTTTTTGCAAAAAATTGTTATGGGTTTTATTAGACAAAAAAATTTTGTAAAAGTATATACAATCAGCAAAATTCAGGTCGGCATTCGGCATTGCTAACGCAAAAGCCGACCTATATTTGCTTTGAATATTCTAAAGTTTCGGCATGCAAATTGAAATACATGTAAAAAATATATAATATTCATTAAATAATATTTTATAATTTTTTGCAAACCCTTGTTTGCAATTTGTTGAATCTTCTGATCAAGAAAATTTGATTTCTAACATTAACTTAAGCAATATGCGGTAGTGGTGTAGTGGTAGAGCGCTCGCTTCATAAACGAGTGGTTCCGAGTTCGATTCCCACCACACCCCTGGTAGTACTGCGCTCAACTCGTTTCTCCGCGCAGCGGCCTTGTTCGTCAAGGTTCGTGTTTCAGAGTTATAGAGTTGAGAGAGGGTTATAGCCACAAATAAGTAGCCTCCTCGTCTGTAGTGGTCGCCTCGGCCTTGAGGAGGTGAATTAAAATTAAAAAAAAAAAAAAAAAAAAAATATTTCTGATGATGATTGGACAGAAAATTCTGATAATGAGTAAAGTATGAAAATACTTCAATAAGACAATAAGACGCCATTGCGCGGAAACAATCTTTATATAAAAGGAAAAAAAAAACTATTTTTAGTATTTTGAACTTTTGTTTTTCCTCCATTAATTTACATATAGTTACAAGTTCATACTGTACTACAATTAATTATTGAAAAACACCACCCCTACTACTGAAGAATTAAATACTTATTTCTCATAGAGGTTAAACAACCAGATAAAACTGTCTACTCATTTTGTTAAACAACTTGCCATTTTAAACAAAATCTTTGTCTACAGCACATAAACTAAATTTGTATTTCTAAACGACATTCTTTCTATGGGCAATCTAGAAAACCAAATAAAATGTAATAAATAAATGACAATTTTTTTTGTAAAAAAAAAACAATACCAAAACTAAAAAATCACTTATTCATAAATTTGCTATATACTTAATTTACTAACCAAAATTTAATTGCTGCATTCTTTAAAATATTATTGTCTGGAGCTATGCTATTATAAAGCAATCCTTTTATAATCAATTAATCATTACCTCTATCAAATAGATAGCCAAAAATCCAATTTTTTTTTGCTGACCTGATGTCAGCTAAGGTCGGCACGCTTGTGCCAACCTGAAATCCTTCGAATTTTGCTGACTGTATATATGTGTGTATATATATAAAGAATTTATGGAGTTATCAATTAATTATTTTATATTTTAGCCCTGGTTATGTCTAATACAAACCAAAATAACTTTAATACAGAAGAAATTAAAAAGGTAGTTAATGATGTTATGGTAGATGATTTTAAAAGAGGTTAGTTGTTGTATTTATACATTGTATAATTTATTTATGTCAGACATTTGTTTATGGTAATTAATGGAAGTATTTAAGATCAAATAACAAAAGTTTAAATAATTTAAAAAAATTTAGAAACTTAGAAAATTAAAATAATGGTAAATTACATGTTAACCTAAAAAGGTTAAAAGATTAAAAAGATAAAATAAAATGTTGACCTTTTAGTTGTTCTTTTATTTGTGATTAAAGACCATCATTATGATTAATATCTATTAATATCTATAATATTTATTAATATCTATAATCTATCATTATGAAAGTGTAATCAGCTAGATTTGAAAGAGAGTAATCATGATGGCGTACCAGAATATTTCTTTATTAACTATTTTAGATAAAGATTTTAACATAAAAACACTAATAGTAATCCATGGTAACACATATTGTTGTCCATGGTCACTTTTTATCACATAATATTTTTATGTTACCTATGACTCGTTTTATGATACTCAGATTTTTTTCAATAACACAAAATTTATTGCATTAAATTTGACACTTGTTCTTACATAATTTTGATACGCTGACTTCAAATCTAGCATCAGATTTATATAGAATGCTACAGATTTTTTGCAATGTTTTTTTATATTGCAAAACATTAGAAATAGTTCTAAAATACAGATTTAAAACTCATTTGAACATGCTAGGATATATTTTTTACAATAAAAGTTGTTTATAAAACTAAAACAAAAGCAGAAAACATGTGAAAATAAAATGGGAACTGTTTAAAATGAATATTTTATAAATATCCAAATCCTAGCAAAGTTATCAACTTTTTATTGATTAGTTACAAAATCATATTTTACTTTAGTTTTAAAAAAGATTGGAGATTATATTGTTTAATTAATAAATACAACTGTTTAATCAAGAAGAAACTTTTGCTTGTTACTCTTGTTTATAAACTTTTCCTGAGTCTTCTCGCTTGGTGCCCCAACAGTAGTCTGCCATCATGTGTATGTCTCAAGTCCTTGGTAACGATCTGTAATTGTCTCAAGATCTTGATGGAATCACTCTCCTTGCTCTTCACTCACATCTCCAACATTTTCAGAAACTGGTCAAGATTACTATTTATATAATGAAGTTTTATACTCATTATATACTCAAAACAAGTTTTATACTTGTTTTGCATCCAAGATCATAAAAAGCTTTCAACATTTTATCAATTAAATCTAAATAGTTTTCTGCTTTTTTATTTCCAAGAAAAATTTTTACAACAACCACAAATGACAACCAAGCCGTTCTCTCTTTAATATTCGTTGTTTTAATGAATTCTTTATCTTTCATAAGATAGCAAATATTTGGCCCATTAAAACTCCTGCCTTTTTTTTTCTCTATTGACAAATCTGGTAATGATGTACTATGTACTGAAAATAATCGCTATCAGTTTTCAGTGCTTTAACAAACTGTTTTATGAATCCAATTTTACAATAGAGTGGTGGAAAAAACTATTTTATTTTGACTAACAATGAGTTCATTCAAAATATTGTGCTCACTGTGAGAATCTTGAGAATGGGCCATTCTTTTTGTATTTCCAGTATTGATTTCTTGCTCAACTCTCCCATATACAGAGATATCATGGAAACTTTGTAAAACTTTTCTGCTGACCAAGTAGAAAGTTAACCATTTTTAGATCTACATAAATAATCCAGTTGTGTTCATGATATTTAATCAAGTTAAGCACCATTTTAATGTCATTGTAAGTTTCTCACAAATAAACAGAATGACCGATTGGTACAAAACAAAAAATATTTTGAGATTGTGCAATATGACACATTTGAGGCTTCACTTTGAGCTATTGATAAAATGTCTCCATTCTGTTTGTTATATACAGAAATACCCAACTGTAATAGAAGACTTGAAATCATGATAGTAAACAAATAAATTGACTTTTTAAAAATAGTTAACAAAGGTTTCTTCTCTTGTTTTTAAGTAAAAAAGTTTTGCAAAGCTATTGAGTAGGCTTTTTTCCGTTAAACACCAATACTTCATGAAGTTAAACGTGATGCCAATACTTCATATTAAACATGATGCTAATACTTCTGCTGCTTTCTTAAAAAGTCCTAAATCATGAAGTCATTTAGTTCTATCTGACTAAAATACTGAGGCAAATTGAATTGTTTAGCATTAGATGAGAAAACTTCCAAATCTGATA
>NC_061170.1:13875597-13973097 GCF_022113875.1 Hydra vulgaris
TCAACCAGAGATTTAAAAACTGCTTTTTTTAACTTTAATGAATCTTTGAATCATGGACAACATTGAGTTCCAATGAGTTTTTGAATCCAAAATTAGCAGTGGCTCTTGTCCAAATTCATTTTTAGAATAACGTTTTAAAGAATCCATTTTCAAAGGTGATCTTTTAAAAGTTACAACAATTTTTCGAATTTTAGCCATAACCTTATGAAGCTCAGGAACAAGATCTGGAGCTTGGTGACTAGTATCATTTTTTGCTTCCTCTTCCTTATCAATTATCATCATTATCATCATCATCATCATCATCATCATCATCATCTTTAATATCTTTGCATCATCATCATCTTTAATATCTCTACTCTTAGTACTCTGATTATTACTTTTAACTTTATATTTTATTTAAAAACTTTATAAATTACATCAACTACAGCTAAATGTATTGTATGTGCAAAACAAAGTTGATATTTGGAAGGAGAAATAATTCCTAGTTTTTCCATAACACTAGCACCATCAGTTGTAATGCAGACTACATCAGTTAAAAGACTTACGTTAAACATGTCTAATTTTTTATGTGTAGTTTAAGGCAATTGTTTGAGTTGTGTGATCCTAACATTCTCTGCAATCCAACATTAATAAACCCTTTTTTAAAGTGAAGATTTATATTCATAAATCTCCTGCCATGTTTTGAATATTCGTCTAAATCTATACTAAACTTACTGTTTTTTTCTTTTATTTTAAGTCTCTTTATTTTGTTTTCTTCAACTATTTCCATATAATATTTATAAGATTCATGACATCTGTTTTTGATTTGGTAGAGTGTACCCTTTATCACAAAAAAACTCACAAATTTGATCCAATTTAGTTATTGCACTTATAGTAAACCCATCAGCAGCAAAACGAGCTAAATGTATTGCATGTGCAAAACAAAGTTGATATTTGGAAGGAGAAACATCAAATAAAAACAGAACGTTTTTTATTTGATGTTTCGTCTTCTTTATTTAAAATTATGTTGTGGATTTTTTCTAAATGTCTTTTCAATCCAAAAGTTGAACCACCTTTGAATAATAATACCTTTGGACAATGTTTACATTGTGCCTCGTTTGAATTTTTAGAATCAAAATAACTCCAAACT
Source organism: Hydra vulgaris (assembly GCF_022113875.1). Lineage (NCBI taxonomy): Eukaryota > Metazoa > Cnidaria > Hydrozoa > Anthoathecata > Hydridae > Hydra > Hydra vulgaris. Next base: position 13,876,727 of record NC_061170.1, read on the forward strand.
TTAGAAGTTTTTGAATTTAAAGGCATTTTTTTTTTATTTTCTAATTTGCTGTCATAAATTTCAATACGTAAAAACTATAAATAAACATTATTTCTTATGGTCCGGAAAACAAAAAATTTTAAATTTTGGCGGGAAAGTTAGAAAATGTATGTTCAAAAATCCCGGGATCCTGGAAAAAATTTCCTGGGACAACGGGAATTTAGATTATTATTTTTCCCGGGAAGAATCCCTAGTATTAATCATATCAGTTTTTTGAATTTTTTTTTCAAAAAAGAAAAGTCCTAATCACTAGGAAGAAAAGAGTGACCTCTCAAAGAAAAATATTGGTTAACACTCTTAACCTTGTTTAGTGATACTAGTGCAGAACATAGCCTAACAAGGGTATGGTTTTTGTTTTGGCTCCCGCACCAATTAAAATACACATGTAGCTGTTCTGCATCATTACAGGAAGATATATTTAGAGAGTTATAGAAGAAAGGAGCAAACTTCATCAGGTCTTTTTGCACCAAGCTCTTCATGGTACAAAAAAGTTTGACATTATCTTGAAAGTTAAGTATGCAGAAAGCATTAATAGTCAGCTGCCTGAGGCAAAAAGTCTCTTGTACTGGTATGCAAGGAAGTTGTAAATTTTGCATATAATCCATGCAAATTCCTCCTATTTTATCATCATTGTGACATTTCTGTGCAATTTCTTTAATTTTTTAGCAAAACATTTTGGCGAATTCTTAGAAAATGGTTTGTTTCTGTGATAATGAACCATTTTCTCAACAGCTGGAGCTGTCTTAACATTGTTGCTTAAATATTTACTTTTAATTTTTACTTAGAACTCATTACATGTGCAGCATGTGTCAACTTGAGGTAATCCAAATCTCAGTGAAAACTGCTGCCTAAATATTTTCAAATAAAATTTGTAATTGCATTGATTCCAGGATACTTTTGTTGAAACGGTTTGTGCATGATATATACAGAAAGTTTTTCATTGAGAAAATGTTTTTCAGTATTACTATAGTGAGTTACTTTTGTTGGAGAAGAAGATATGTGCTTATTCACCATGTTAATGACCATTCAGGTTTTGCATTTCCTGAATAACTTTGTCTATATTCATCATGAGGGAGTTCTTATGTCCTCAAAAGGTTACCCAGCCTTTTTAATCTGTCACTTGTCTCAGAATGAATGTTCATAAAAGTCAATTTGCATATCTTGTGTTTTCCAGATGGTGTTGATATTTCATTAAAATATGTTACTCTGCGTTCTGGCTTTGAAGACTCGTTAAAAAGCTTATGCCTTCTCCTTTGTTTAACCTCGGCAGTACACATCAGTGACTGCAGATGGCAATCTTGTCCATTTTTAGTTTTGAGACTAATGAATGATGACTAATGAATGATAACAATGTTTTGAAGACTTAAGACTGTTGTCTTTAGTCCTTAAAACATTAAATACCCTTAGACAATCATGTTCTCCAATGACTTCAAAACACTTTCTTCTTCACCTTAAAAAAGTTTAAGGAAATAGTTTAGTTATGCATACTCTAAGAAATATTATATTATATAAGTATTACACATTAATACATTATATAAGTATTACACTTTAATACAGTCTTCAAATTATCATTGCGTTACTTAAAATGCATTAACAAAACAAGTAGGTCTAAATGAATATTGGCGCCTACATAAAAGTTACTTATGACCAATAAATACATCCAAAAAAGTTATATTTTTACTTACTTGCAATCTTCTCTAGGTTTTTTTTTAGGTATATTCTTCTCAGCGTAGTTTGTGTAGGGGCTTCTGTCAAAGTTTTCTTCATTATTTCACTTTTGTAGACTTTTTTACTAATACTATTTTCATTTTTTTTTTTTTTAGCATATAGGCTAATCAATTAAAGTCTGAAAAACTCATAAATCAGTCACTGTAAACTAGTAAAGTACAACACATCAATACAAAGATAACCTCTAATCAAGTAAATCAACTTGATTCAATGTATAATGTATAATTCAATGTAAAATTTAACTATATTAAACTTAGGGCTGCGGCTTTTATTCCATTTATGTAAGAATTCTTTGTACTGAATTAATCTCCAAGGAAATTGTTTTGATATTTTTACAACTGATTGTCTAAAGGGAATTGCTTGTGCTGCAATTGTTATTGATTATCCAAAACAAATATTACAAACGATTATCCGAAAGGAAATTGGTTGTGTAACAATCATTACAACTGCTATTCGCGCTGATTTATTATTCCAAATTGCACTGTGTTAGCTGTTCCATAGAGAAACACCACAATTGACTTAAGGTGTTTCTTAAATCAAGTGTAATTCAAGCTTAAATTGTAAGGCATACTGAAAGCCCTGATTAATGTGATTTTTTTAAGGTAAAAAAACATGTTTATTACCCTTAGATAGTCCCCTTTGATGAATTTTTATATGATTTTTTAATTAGTATAAAATTCTCAACATATTGTAAAAGTTTCTAATACAATCTGAGTTACCAATTTGCAAAAATCTGACCCAAAAGATGAAACAATTTTTTGCCTTGTTTTAACGTAACTTAAGTGGTATCTGTTATAGTATATTTAAGTGGTATCTGTTATAGTATATTTTTGTAACAAATTGTTACCCTATTTTTGTTACATTAGTTTATACATTTATGTAGCAGCACTCCCTTTCAGCAGCAGGCTATAAGATATTCGATGTATATACTGAAACCCCTGGCAGCAGGCTATTTCCGTGTGATTCCAGAAAAGTTATAAATATATATATATGTGTGTGTGTGTATATATATATATTGGCCTTGCCTTAAGGACAAAAATAAAGACCTTGGCCTTAGTCTTGAAACTATTGGCATATTGACTTTAAAATTTTTGGCCTTGGCCTTTATTGTTTTGGCCTTGGCCTTCCACCTTTTTTCTTTCATGTTTACATTTTAAAAATTTTACTGCAGGTTATTTTGTTTACAATAGTTATTTTTGTTTAATAATTTTTTTATTATTTTTGAAATTTTTATAAAATTTTAGTTTTTTTGAGACCTAACATGATATGCTTTTAAAAAACTTTTTTTTCAGAATATTAGGGACCCGTCTGATGTTTAAGGGTCTTGTGCGACCCCTAAAAGTTTTTTTTATTCAAAAATTTTTTAAATGTAGTATTAATTCATTACATAGAACACATTTAGGGGATCCCATAATATATATATATATATATATATACATATATATATATATATATATATATATATATATATATATATATATATATATATATATATATATATATATATATATATATATATATATATATATATATGTATATATATATATATGTATATATATATATATATATATATATATATATATATATATATATATATATATATATATATATATATATATATATATATATATATATATATATATATATATGTATATATATATATATATATATATATATATATATATATATATATATATATATATATATATATATATATATATATATATATATATATATATATATATATATATATATATATATATATATATATATATATATATATATATATATATATATATATATATATATATATATATGGTTAGAGTTCAATAAATACGGCTGCATATAAACTTTCTTTTTACTATAACAATTTTTTTGTAACTATTTTATTTATTATACCTGATGACGCTGATCATAATAGATCAGCGAAATATTGAAATAATTATATATTAAAGAAAAAAATATATATATATTAAAATAAAGTTTATACGCAGCCGTAATTATTGAATTCTAACCATATTTTAACGTATAACAAGAAAATGACATTCAAAGATTACATTTATATATATATATATATATATATATATATATATATATATATATATATATATATATATATATATATATATATATATATATATATATATATATATATATAAACTTAGTACAAACTATCCAAAGATCAATACAACCATCTTAATAATGCAATTACTTCTACGTATAAAAAGGCTGACCCTAAACTTAAAGATCAAATAAAAAAACAAGGTAAAAAAATCTTAATTAACCATGATATATACAATAAAATTGAAATTAACAGTACTGCAGATTATTTCATAACTATAAAAGGCCATAAAGAGAACTTCCAAGATAAACTAACTGTTAGACTTATTAATCCTGTTAAAAATGAGATTGGAAGAATTTCAAAATCTATTTTATGCAACATTGATTCCAAGCTGAGAAAGAAGCTATTTTTGATGGCAAAACACTCAAAATGTTATACATTGGCAAGACACTCAAAATGTTATAAATTGGTTTCAAACCATAAAAGAAAAACAATTCTGTAAGTTCTTAGTCTTTGATATTAATAACTTTTATCCATCAATTAATGAAAACCTACTAAAAAATGCAATAACTTTTGCAGAGCAACATCTAACAGTAAATAGTGAACAAAAGAGTATACATAATACACCATGCAAGAAAATAATTATTATTTAGCAGTGGAACTGCTTGGATTGAAAACGGAGGAGTATTGGATGTCACTATGGGGACCTTTGATGGCGTGGAGATTTGCAAATTAGTTAGGATTTTTATTTTGTATCTTATCTCCCAGTTTTATGATAAAAGCGATTTTGGTATATATTGAGATGATGGATTAGCTATGTTTAGGAACAAAAGTGGTCAGGAAATGGAGAGGATAAAGAAACATTTTGTACAAATTTTTAAAAATAACAATTATAAATAATCTCGATTTAACACTAAACCTTAATGATGGTTCTTTTCAGCCATACTGCAAACCAGATAATATACTAAATTATATACATATTAGTTCTAATCATTCACCGAGTGTAATAGAAAGTATTCCTAAAATTATTGAATTAATATTATCAGCAGCATCGTCAAGTGAATGGATTTTTAAAGAAAGTATACCTCCTTTTCGAGAAGCCTTGAAAAAATCAGGGTACAATTGCAAACTTGCATACCATCCAAGTATAAAATCATCAAAATTGTAATTGCAAACTTGCATACCATCCAAGTATAAAATCATGCCAAACATTAAAACATCATCAACTCTCGCAATAAAAGCATTTTACATAAGGAGGCAAAAGTTAATGACAAATCCAAATGTCCAATGAACAACCATTGCCTTTCCAACAACATTATCAAGTTTATCAGGTCACCATCTATTCAAACAATGCGGAATATAAAGAAAAAGTGTTTTTTGGATTCAGTATGCAACCACTTAAATTTTTTTAATGCAATTAGATATAAGAATGACACAGAGTTATTAAAAGAACACCTTTTGTCAGATGGAAGATTATTAAGCAATGCAAACCATACAACCCAGCTTCAAGAGTTTGCAACCTATGATTGAACAAAAAATTTCAAATTTTGATGTATAAAGAAGATAACCTACTTAATACAAGGAGTGAAATAATCTCGAAGTGTAGGCACAAAAATGAGTTCGTTAACTCCTCATTTGATACCGAAGATTGATCCTGGTTGGTTTACATCGTGTTTACATTACGTTATACTTTCAAAATTAATTCATGTCACTGAAATTCTAATTGTAATTTTAACATTTTCATTTTTAATTTTGTAATATATGGCTAATGATTGCCGTTAGGCATGAAAACTAAAGTTCCATAATAAAAGTTTTTTCTTTTTCGTTTTTAATTGTAAACCGCTCTGTTTTGAAATTTATATATAATCAAAATTAATTTCCTAAATATTAAGCACTTTTCAACAAACAAGAGTTTTGTATTATTTTAATACAATACTTCATCAGACAATATATATATATATATATATATATATATATATATATATATATATATATATATATATATATATATATATATATATGTAATATCAAATTCAAATTCATATGAAAATAATATTTTTTTTAGCTTCTTAATTTCTAACTATTAGTAAGTGCTGGTTTGTTTTCTGATTTAAAAATTATTCATTTTATTTAGGAGTATACTTTTGTGGAGAGCTAAAGATTCCAGAAGATTGCAAACAGAACCAACTTTGTGAATTTTCAAAGAAAAGAATGAATCCTGGAGCAAAGCTGTTTGTTACTGCTGGTTTTAATGATAATGGTTTTAAATTAAAAGCTGGTTACAATGGAGGTTCTTTAGAACTATTTAAAAACAATGACAAATCAATAACTTTAAATTCTGCTTATTTTGACTTATCTCTTGGATTAAATACTGAGTTTATGTTAAAAGCAAAATTAACTTTGGATGTCCCAGAAACATTAGTGTTTGATGGTATCACTTTTTAATTAAGTTTTAATTTTTTTTTTTTTTATAGGATAATAAACTGTGTTATTATTTTATATTTATGTTTATATTGAATGGTTATAAATGTTGTAATTTATAAATACTGTTAATTAGATGTATTACACTTCTAAAACTTTTTTATTGTTTTTATTTAAATATTGAAGTAATAATTTATGTATAAAGTTATTTTACATAATATTAATATTTTTAATGATGATGATAATAATAATAATAATAATAATAATAGCAATAATAATAATAATAATAATAATAATAATAATAATAATAATAATAATAATAATAATAATAGTAATAATATTAATAATAATAATAACAATAATAGTAATAATATTTTTTTAAAACCCTTGTTTAACTCTAAACTCAAGGGGTTTGGGTTTAATAAGGTTTTATTAATGTAGAGACGCGTTAAGCACAGTATCATTCTTTTTTGATCATATGCTAAGTACCATGCACATGGTATAATTGTATAAATATATATTTTTGTAGTTGGAATTGGATTCACAGGATCTGGTGGTATTAAATTTACTTCAACAATGATTGGAATGTGGACACCGTTTTCCTTTTTATCAATTGGTAATACTGAATTAGCTGTTGCTCTTCAACCACCACTATTTAATCCTACTGAGTTAGGTATTTTGTTTTAAGCTATAAAAAAAGTATTTAACCACTACTATTTAATCCTATTGAGTTAGGTATTTTGTTTTAAGTTATACAAAAATATTCAACCACTACTATTTAATCCTACTGAGTTAGAAGTTTCTTTGAAGTTATACAAAAATGTTCAACCACCACTATTTAATCCTATTAAGTTAGGTGTTTTGTTTTAAGTTATCCAAAAGTATTCACATTGTTGATGTAAGTTATTTAACACATATTTAATCTGAAATCCTAAATTTTTTTTAATGTTTGTGTTTTAAAATACTAGGATTAACTGGTCAAGTAAACATTGGGAAGAAAGGGAAAGAAATTGTTGTTAAGGCTTCTGGAGGAATAAATCTGTTAAATCCTAAAGATTTTTATATTTATGCAAGTATCAATAAATTAACATTTGCAGCATGCATCGAAGCTTTTGGTTTTGATATGAAACTTCCTCAAGTTATTTTAGATACTGGTTTTCCAAATGGTCTTATGATTGGTGTTGCAATGTTTCGTGATGGTAACAAATTTTTTCTTGTTAGAGTTAATTTGTATGTGCTGTGATTTTCTAATTTATTTGAAGGGTTATATATTTTTCTGATAAATATTAACATATCTATGTTACAGCTGTAACATTCAAACTAACATAGCTCATAATTCTTCAAATGTTCACAAACAATTTTTTTTTTAACAATTTATTAAAAACAAAACCTCAAGCAGTCGCTATTCAAGTCACTTTAAGAAATTTTTTTAGAAGTTAAAGAAGTGTATTAAGAAGTACTTAAAATTGATAATTTGCATGAGACAGGAAAACATGAAAACTGTATTCTATACATTGATTTTTATTTCTTTGTTAATGATACTACTGAAAATATTCCAAAAGTTTCTCAAACCTAATTACTGAGATAAAAACAAGATGGTGTAAAGCATCAGACAATATCTTTTTACACAACTTCTTACAATCATAAAACTTTTGTTCTCAGAGAGTTGCACTAATAAAAAGAAGAACAAAATTATTAAGATTATAAATGATAACTACACAAGAAGGAGAAAATCATGGGATAGAGTTAATTTTGACTTGTAACTGACAAGTAGGAATAAAAGCTTCCATGCCTACATTAACCCAGAAGATATCATTAGAACTCATAATTGAATTAGAACTAAAACATTAGATAAATCAAGTTATCTTTAAGTAGTAGTATTGAAAATGATGTTATGTGAATGGGTATAAGTGCAACCTAGGCTAAGCATGCGAATATCGAAATCTATAGTTTAGAGAATAATCCCTATCAGCGCTAAGATACAGCATTTATTGTAGTTTTACAAAAAGTAGGTCTGGTAATTTTTGCCAGAATTAAGTTTTTATGGAAAAAAAGTTTTTATGTTTAATAATTTTTTGTACTATAATCATGGTTTTATAGAAAAAAAAAAACTTGACTTAAAAATAGACTTGGTTTTCTAATCAATGAGCAATAGCTTTCCTCCTACTAATCAACTTGAAAGGACTAACTATATGGCGTTTACAATGCTCACCAAAAGCTCTTACATTAATACCATCCATGCACAACATACAATACAGTTATTGATTGAATCAGCCTATTGGAGAGCTACCACAATTCAGAATACCTGGTCAACAAGTATTTTTTGTTCACTCTGGAAAGTCTTTTACAAGATGTAAACTGCCAAATGCAGTTTACATTTGCCCAAGATGATTATTTCATTTTATTGACTCTAAATTGATTATTTTATTGACTCTAAATTGATTATTTTATTGACTCTAAATTGAGTTTCAAAAACTCAATTTAGAAACCTAAGGCATGGGAGTATTTTAAGTCAGATTTTGTCTGAAAAAAAAGAAAGTTCTATATGACATTTGACCACTTGTATTAAATTACATGTTACCAAAAGCAGGGGGTTCATGATGATCCTGATCTTAACATCTGGAACTATAAATTAACATCTGGAACTTTAAATACTCTGTATTTAAAGACATTCTATCCAGATCCACAAAATACAAACTCTCAGGCGCTGACACCTGAGAAGTTGTATTTTGTTGGTAACCCTCTCCAAGAACTTTCTAGACAGTTAGACACTTCATTATTTATTCCCAGTGTAATACACAACCACTAACATTGTTAGTGGTTGAACTGATTTTATATAACCATCAATCTTTATTGAATTTTTTGTTTAATCTTTAGGTTGTGCATCACAGGAGCTTCTGCTATTCCTATTGCAATAAACTTATCCTTACTATGTTTAATCTTTAAGTTGTACATCACAGGAACTTTTGCTTCTGCAATAAACTTATCCTTACTATGTTTAATCTTTAAGTTGTATATCACAGGAACTTCTGCTTCTGCAATAAACTTATCCTTACTATGTTTAATTTTTTAAGTTTTACATCACAGGAACTTCTGCTTCTGCAATAAACTTATCCTTACTATGTTTAATCTTTAAGTTCTACATCACAGGAACTAGTGATTACTATGTTTATCCTTACTATGTTTAATCTTTAAGTTGTACATCACAGGAACTAGGAATTACTATGTTTATCTTTACTATGTTTAAAAACAATGTGTCTAAATCTTTTTAAATAAAACATATTTTTACTGGATGTGTTTGCCATCAAAATGAAGTATGATTTGTAGGTTCTAAATAATTAATATGATTATATTTTATAATAATAATTAATAGATAATATAAATAGTATTATATAACTAATATGATTATAATTTATATGATCATCAGATGTAAGGACTAGTCTGTCATTAACTATTAATTCGTTAAATGAGGTTTATTATTTATCTATTAGTAAATATTTATACAGCTTTAAAACTTTTAAAATCTGATAATTGGTTCTTCTAAAGGTACATATACAAACACCATAATGGCCTAAAAAATTATGTGTGAAGACACTATAAAATCTAAAAAACTGGGTGTGAAGACAACATAAAACTTAAAAATTTTTGTGTGAAAACACCATAAAATCGAATTAATGTGTTAGTGTGAGTGTCAGTCATTATGTTATTGAGTGTTGTGAGCACATCCAGTCAGATAGCCTAATGTCTGTTTTTGTCATCTTGATGTACATTGGAAAAAGTTGGGACTCACCAGCCCTAACAAATATATTTATAATTGTTTTATTTAGTAACTGTAGCTGTAACTTATTAAAAAATTTAAAGTGTTGATTTAATATTTTAGTTTAGATAATGACTAACAAGGTTTTAAGAGAATACATTTCTTGATAATTTTGTTTTAGTTGAAATTAAACAGCTAGGTATAAATGTTGCAAAAGGATTAACTCTACAAGGAACTGTAAATATTCTTGGATATACTTTAAAGGCTGTTCTTAGAGTTGACCCATACAAAAGTTTTGAGCTGGATACTCAACTTTCTCCGATAAATCTATTTGATGAAGCTTTTGGTTTATACTTATCAATGGAAGATAAAACAAGAGGACCAAAAATTTTTATTCATATATCTTCATCAATGGTAAGATATTTTTATTTGTATATCTTCCTTCTATCTTCCTAGCAATACACAAATTTACACAGAAATCAATATATATATATATATATATATATATATATATATATATATATATATATATATATATATATATATATATATATATATATATATATATATATATATATATATATATATATATATATATATATATATATATATATATATAGCCTTTAGAATTAAGATCAGCATTCAACAATGCCAACCTAAAAGTGTCTGAGTTCGACAATTTTAAGCGATACTCGTTTCTTTCTCGTTATGATGAAACCTCTGTGTTAAATAGATATTTGATCAATTTGTATAATTATTTTTTGAAAAGTATTAACGATTGCAACATTACAATTCCCTTGGACATTATTTATGCATTAAGAAGTTTAGGATTGAAGGTTTATTACAGCTGTAGTGTTAAACTAAAGTTTTCAAGTTAACAGCTATTATAGTGTTAGTTTAGCATTATAAAAATTATAATATTTAATTATAATATTTAATATATCTATTTACATTAATAAATAATATACAAATAAGTAATATAAGTTTATTTGCGTTATGTTTTTTTTTATTTAATTTATATACTGAACCAATAAAAGCCAAGTACAAAAAAAACATGCCAAAACAAAGCTCTCCTGTCTGGAAGTATTTTACAAAGTCATACGATTCATCTAGTGAAGCAAAATGTACCCTGTGCAATTCTTTCATAAAATGTAAAGGTTTGAGCACATCTGGTCTGATTACCCACATGAGAACTATCCATAGTACAATATTAAAAAATAAGAAGTTAGATGAAATATTTGTTGCAGAAGTTCCGAAAAAACAAATAAAAGTTGATGGATTCTTTAAACGTGAAACCTTGGCTGAATTGCTACCAAAATGTGCAGCAAAAGATGGCATGTCTTTAAGAACAATTACAAAATCTGATGCAATACATGAGTTTAATCAGAAACATGGTTTCCAAATGCCAAAAAGTCAAATCACAGTCGCAAAACTAATGTTGTCGTTTTTGTGATCACGCAGCTTTTGTTTTCGAGAAAACAAGAGCTACATGATGAAATTTCTGTTTTGAAAAAATGTGGTGAATAGTTCAACATAAAAGTTGATGAATTGACTGTCATCTCCATTAAAGGTTTATAAATAATGTAGCTCTTATCAAGCCTTCCCAGGAAAGGCATGCGGTTTTTTGTCTCGTATGACCACACACAATTAAAATATTTTAGAAAATGTGAACATGGCAGTTTGCAAGTTTTATAATAATGCTGAAAAAGTTTCAAAAACAAAACTAACAAAATAAAAAGAGATTGAAATAGAAAAAAATAAAAACAACTTAAATAATTTGTGTACTGTTTTTATATTTGTTTCTTTAGAGTTACATTCAGCAACAAAATTAAATAAGGTAAAGCAAAAAAAAAACAGTTTAAAGTCTACAATAAAAAAAATGATTTTCCTTTTCTTAATTTTTTTTAAGAGGATAGCAAAAATACAAATTACAATGTGTTTGTAAAATTTATTTGTATAATTTTAATGTAACAACAAGGGTTGAATTAAGCATTACAAAAGTAATAACACTATAATAGTGTTATTACTTTTATGACGCACTTATAACTTTTAAAATTCAATCTTTGTTCAAGCAACATTAGTATTCCCAAATTTTAATTGAAGTAGAAAAATATCTAGAAGAATAAAGTGAATGTTCAAATAATATTAAAACTAAAGTAACTTATAAAAACGTGACAAACAACTTTATGAAAACGTATCGTATTAAAAGTTTAGCATTATGAAAAACGTTACTACTGGACCGTAAAAATGCGTATTAATTTTAAAATTAACCAATAAAAGTTCTTTATTGGTTGATTTTAAAATTAACGCGCGTTTTTACGTAACGTTTTTCATAATGCTATACTTTTTATAAAGTAACGTTGTTTAAGCGATATGTGAAAGTTCCTGAAATTTTTAATAATATTTGAATATCCGCTTTATTTTTTCTAGATGCTTTTCTACTTTAATAAATGTTTGGAATTAATAACGTTGTTTGAACAAAGAATGAATTTTAAAAGTAAAAGTGCTTTATAAATGTAATAACACTATTATAGTTTTATTACTTTTATAATGCAGTTAGTGACTAAAGTGTTATTACTTTTGTAGTCGTAAGTTTATTGTTTTTGTTTTGTTTTTTGTAACTTTCTCGCTAGCAAACTTTTAATAATTTGCTTCTTGTAAATAAAGTAAGTAGTATGAAATTTGTTGCCGATAATAATAACCACTAAGAAAAAACAAAAATAAAAACAACACACAAATTGTTTAAACTATTATTATTGTTTTCTATTTAAGTTTACTTTAATTTCTTATGTAGTTATTAAATTCAAAACAGTTTTACAGTAACACATATAATATAACTTGCGCAAATAGCCGTGATCACATTCTCTAACTTGAAAAACGTTTTCGTGGTTGTACGAGAAAAAAAAAACTGCACGCCTTTCCTGGGAAGGCTTGCTCTTATAATGTAGCTCTTATAGCTCTTGTAGCTGTTATAATGTAGCTCTTCACAATAAAGTTGCTTATAAATTGAGTGTTGTTAAAATTGATAGTTCCTGTGATGCTTTCACAACTGAAGAATTAGTTAAACAATAAATGATAGAATTTGCATCGTCTCACGATGGTACTGCAGCTATGCAAAAATATGGATGGATATTTCCAGTCAGAGAGTCAACTGTGTCAAAATCACGGTATTTATCTGGCTGTAACGGATTTTTTCTACAAAAATTTACATACCAGCGAACCAAACATGTTCAAGCGATGAATCCAATAGAGAAGATGTCAATTAATATGATAATGCAAACAATTCCGAAGAACTTTTTTTCAATCTTACTTCTGAAGAAGATAAGGATTCAGATTCTGATTATAATGACATGGTTTATGTTAAGAGATTGAATCGCAATGACATTTTTAATAATTTCATAGAGAAAACTGCTCATGGAAGCAGCAACAGAACATTTAGAGATGATATCAAGTCTGTTCTGAATAATTCATGTAAACTGATTAAAATCGTAACCATTTTTTTCATCTTTTTCAAAAGAACAACTCTCTTGAGAACAAACGGCTATTTATTATTGCAAGAAATCGATGTAAAAAGGTGCTTTCTGATGCTAAACTCCATTATTCTCAGTTCACTAAATCTCGCATCTTATCGCAGAAGTTAGGCTCTAAAGACTTTTGGAAAATCTTCAACAGCATTGTTAACAAGGGTAGATCTAACATTCCATCTTTCGTTCATGGGACTGATCTTGTTACCTCTCCCAGGGATAAGGCAGAACTGTTTGCAAAGAACTTTTCTTCTAATTCCACTCTTGAATCTTATGGACATTCTCTTCCTTCCATTCCAGTCAAACAGGTTGACACTCCCGCTTCTGTTGCTAAAGTCATATCTCAATTAAACTCGTCTACAGCTTGTGGTCCAGACAACATTCCTGTCACAGTCTTGCAGAATTGTTCTCCAGAACTTTCTTCAATTCTCTCTAAACTATTTAACAAGTGTTTGACTGAGTCTTGTTTTCCTGCTTGTTGGAAAATGGCATCTGTGGTTCCAATATTCAAAAACTCTGGAGAAAATTCTGACCCCTCCAGTTATCGTCCGATCAGTCTTCTTTCTGATATTAGCAAGGTCTTTGAGTATTTGATCAACAAATTCCTCACATCTTATCTTGAGTCAAATAAACTGCTGTCAGACAATCAATACGGTTTTCGATCCTCTCGCTCTACGGCCGACTTGCTAACTGCTGTAACTGAAAGATTTTATCGTGCATTAGATGGAGGCGGTGAGGCTAGGGCTATTGCTCTCGACATATCTAAAGCTTTCGACAAAGTTTGGCATGCTGGTCTTCTCCATAAACATGCTTCATATGGTGTTTCTGGGAAAGTTTTTGAGATTATCAAATCATTTCTTTCTGACCGGTTTATTAAAGTCATCCTTGAAGGCCAACACTCTTCTTTATTTCCAGTAACTTCTGGGGTTCCCCAAGGTTCCATCCTGGGCCCTGTTTTGTTTTTTATCTACATAAACAATCTTCCTGACAACCTTTCATCTAAAGTAGCTCTTTTTGCTGATGACTCAACTTTATACTCCTGTCTTGACAAAAAGTCTTCTCTTTTCGATCGCCTAGAACAAGCAGCTGAACTTGAATCTGATCTCACTTCAGTAATAGATTAGGGTTCACAGTGGCTTGTGAATTTCAACTCTAAAAAAATCCAATTGCTTACTGCAAACAACTACCGTAATATGGTCAACATTCCTATATTAATGAATGGCAACCCTCTTACTCAGTCGTCCTCTTTACGTCTTCTTGGATTATCGCTTACTACTGACCTTTCATGGAAACCATATATACAATCGATTGCTAAATTAGCTTCTGCTAAGGTTGCTTCTCTTTATCGTGCTCGCCATTTCCTTACTTCTGATTCCATTCTCTACCTCTACAAATCTCTTACTCGTCCCTGTATGGAATACTGTTGTCATATTTGGGCTGGTTCTTCTAACGATTCACTTTCTCTTCTTGACAAGGTCCAAAAATGCATTGTAAATGTTGTTGGACCTGGACTATCTGCTAAGCTTGAACCTCTTTCCCATCGTCGTAAAGTTGCATCTCTTTCTCTTTTCTACAGATACTATCATGGTCACTGCTCAAAGGAGTTATCATCTCTAGTTCCATCAACTAAAATTCATTCTCATTTTACTCGTCATTCAGCTAAGTCTCATTTGTTTACTGTATCTGTCCCTGCATGCTCTAAAAACTTTTATTCATCTAGTTTTTTTCCCCCCACTTCAATCCTTTGGAACTCTCTCCCATCTTCATGTTTTCCTGACTCATACAACCTTCAACTTTTCAAGTCTTCTGTCAACCGTTTCCTTGCTCTATAACTCTGTTCTTTTTTTTTTCTAGTAACTCCCAACTTAATAGTGGTTGCTTGCAGCCTTGTTAGGAGTGAATGCAAATAAAAAAAAAAAAAAAAAAAAAAAAAAAAAATTTTTGAAATTGTCAAGCGTTTATAGCTAAATGAGATATTTGCAAAACCCTTACTCAAATACGTCACAAAACAACAATGGATTCAAATATCTAAGTCAGCAATTTCTCAATATGCAAAAAATTTTAAACAAAGTTTTACCAAAGTATTGAATAGTGTCAATATCGAATGATTGGATGAAGAAGCCTATAATAACCTTAAGACACAGTTACAACAATTTCCAAGCAAAGTTTTTCCAACCCAAGATTAGTTGTTCTGATCCATTTTCAAAGATATTAAGGGAGTTTAGGCTGTTTAAAGCAAGTGGAGTTAATAGAATTTAAATAAGATCGATGCTGCTCTCAAAACAATTCAGCCCACGTCAACATCCAACAAAAGAACTTTTTTGGTTGGTGGTAAATTTTTAACTAAGCTTTGAAGCCGAATGAATTATGATATATTAAATACATTAATATTTTTAAAGTACTATTTTTTTGAACGTTAAATTATTGAGTTATTACTGTTTGATAAAATATTTTTAATATTTTAAATAATACATTTAATTTTTAGATATTAAAGAGTAAAACAAAATAAAATAAAAAAAGAAAAATTTTCTTGTAAAAGTGTAAATTTTCTTTTTTTATTTTATTTTTTCTTCTCATAAAGTTTTCTAAGGATTAGGCTAAATTTTTTTAAAGTTTTTTATAAATACTGCGCAAATCCGGTATATACCAGTATTGAACTATTTTGAATACCGAAAACCGGTATTATAATTTTCCGGCATTTTGGAAACTCTAGTTATACCTATACTAGTTATAACTCTAGTTGAATCAACTAAAATTTAGCAAAATTTTATTGTTTTTTAACTAATTTTTTTTTTAAGAAAAAATAATTCTCAAATTATAAATCTCAAAGAGTGTTAGGCTGGCAATAGATGCTTTTTAACTAAATTGTGCCAACTTAGCACTTTTAAACAAAAAAAGTAAAATAATAACTCTACCCCTTTAGTTTAAAATTTTGTAAAATATATTTAAAAATATTAATGTAAATAGTTTTACATTATTTTGCACATATTTTTATAAGGGGAAGATGTGTTCATTAAAAGTGTTTCGAAATTAAAAAAAAGGGTTCAGACCTATTTGCGCTGAGTCTTCAAATGAGAAAAGAATCAAGAAAAACTCTTCATTCATTATCTGTCTTTAATTCTGACATAAAAAAAGTTTAAAAATGAAGGTTTTCTTATGTATAAAGAGGGAAAACAATTTAACTTTAATGTGATAGTGCTGTCATATATGATGGGTATCAAAAGATCAGTGTTTGGATATTGAAAGAAATGAAAATGGTTTTGTAATCAATCGAGACACTATATTTAACCAACTTGAACAAGAATATGTTTCTTTACTTATAAAAACACCCGATTATATCACAAGGGCTGGGCAAATCTTCAAACCAATTCCAGCCTGTGAATAAATAAAGCCAATAAAAGTAAACTGGTATCTTGTAATAGTGTTCATATTATTCTATATTTTTAAAATGTGAACATACATGAATTAAAATTTATTACATTTAAAAATTACTGATATTTTTATAGGTTCTTCATTGGGTGCATTTGACCATTTTATGAAAACTATTGTACCTGTGAAAGCTGGTGGTTTTAATTGGTCTGAGTCCCCTTTCAGGGGATTCAGACCAATTAAAACCACCAACTTTTTCTTTGAGTATTTTCCTCAAAAAGAAAAATAAATGTGGCTCAATATAAAAGCATTGTACAGATTTTTATTTATTCCTATATAACGAATTTCCACCTGTTATAAAAATAAATTTACCTGGACCATGGATCAATATTAAACCATCACTTCAGAAACTGATTGGTCATTCTTTGGAGCTAACTTTGAATAATGAGAAGTGATTTGGGAAATCTTTATGATTCAGGGTTAAAAGGTATAACAAAATATTAAGATTGATACATACTAGACTCTCTAGAAAAACTCCTAAATTGTCAATTTAACAGATACCATTATTTGAATGTAGATATCATCTGATCAAATTTTTTTGATAAGAAATACAAGTCAAAACCATTCTGCAAATTTTGAAATTGATAAAATGTCTCTAATAACATTTTATCTGAAGATGACACATATTTTAAAATGTTAACATGAATAAATTATGTACTTCAGAACTTCTTTTGATAACTTTTATTGTTTTTGCCATTGATGTACCTATGTTATCTTTGATGTACCTATGGTATCTTTGTATTACAAAATATACATACATATTTATAAATATTTATACATTTTTTTTTTATAACCTATAAAAAAGCAAAATTTATGAAATATTTTCAATATTTTGTTCTTTTAAATTATGACTTAAATATCCTGCAGCAAAATTACTTCTCAGTTTTTCCAAAATTTACGCATAAAATCTTTTCTAAAAAGTCTTTAAGCAACCTCATAGCACTTTCCTTTCAAAAGTTATGAACCAATGTCCATAAAAACAGCTGTTTGGCCAATGTGCACGGCGTCATATGCTTGGGCTTCACCCACACTTTATCGCCAACTTTCCTATTTTGAAACTTAATCAGGGACTTTTGTGTTGATTCGAATTTATGGATTCCAGGAATTTGGACACGTTTGTATTGTTGACAAAAGATTTCAAAAGGTGTGTCAGGTTTTTTTTTTGCATCTCTAACTGTATGGTGTGATGCAAGTTTGTAGGCCATTTGCCTGCAAACTTGCATCACACCATACAGTTAGAGATGCATTTGGTTTGATATTCCATACCCCTTTTCTGGATCACATTTGATGACTTTATCCACGACTTCTTGCATCATTTCATTAACATGTTTATTTGCAATAGGTTCATCCCAACCTACTTTGTGTGTAAATCAATTTACAAAACTGCATGTGAGTCTCAACCATCCCGCAACTGGTAGATTAGCAACCAGATTACCACATATTGAGAATATCTCCCTCTTGGTGAACATATTTTGATAATGTGACAGTTTGGTAAGACCAATGACATTTATGCATGTGAATTTGTAGGTATGCTCTTTTTAGATCCACTAAAGAGTCATTATTATTTTACTGACTTGTTCTGTTTTACCTTTAGGTTTGTTCTCCCACTCCCAACTTACAATCTATTTTTTGCCATCAAAATAAGTTTTGCTTGTTCCGATTTGGATTGTTGCAACACGCGGTATTGATGACAACCTAATCAAAGAAATACAGAATTTCAATTTTCGAATGCCAATTTTCAGTTCATCACACAACTTTATTAGATCCATACCCATAATCATGTCGTATTTTTTTATTACTTCATCCACACATAACACCAACGCATACACCAAGCACCTGTTTGTTGGGTGGTGTATTTTAGCAACAACTTCTTCACCTCAAATTATTTCGCCCATTGTTGCAACATCCACTAAACAAATCACTTTATAGTCAGATAGCAGTAACTTCTTGGTGGTGATTGATTGCGAGCATCCAGTATCCACAAGCGCTATGGAATAGCTTTTAAATTTGTTGAACAACAAGCTAACGGGGCGTGTCTATTATCTCTGCAATATAAAGATGGACAGCTAAAGCGATTTATTCAGCAAATGACTTCTTTGTGATAAACAATATTACTTCAGAGTAGCGTACTTGCTTGCTGCTCTGCCTTTGAAGATTTACAAGACCATGGTAGAATTAGCAGCACCTGAAGTGCCAGAGAACATTTCATATGAAGAGTTAGTGGCGAAACTGGAAACATTGGAAATAAGAAAATTATCGTTAATCTCACAGTATGAATTTGGGAAAACTTATCGTGGCAATGAAGAATTGATGTTTGCGCATTGAGTGATCCGAGCAGCTCAAGAATGCAAGTTGTTGCCTTCAGAGGGAGATGGTTGACTTTGTGATCAATTTATTATTGGAATTAATGATGGTTGTTCTGTGAGCCATTCTTCGGGGAAAAGATGTGTTAAGCTTTGACGATTGTGTCAAGACTGCATTCGTGGTTGTACAAACTAGATTAGATGTGGCATGTTTATCTGTAAATGAAGAAGTCATCTGCTGAATAAATCCTTTTGGTTGTTCATCTTCATATTGCGGAAATAATAGACACACCAGGACAGCTTGCTGTTCAACACATTTAAAAGCCATTTTGTTTTTAATGTTTTTATTACTTATCAACAACCTCAATGTTTTTTGCAAAAAAATTGTTCGCTATATATAGCATTTGAAAATACAACTTGTGACTTTTGTCAACAATTAATGATGGTTATACAAAATGATATAATAGTAAAAATATGCAACATGTGACTTTTGTCAATAATTAGCAAATCTAATTATAGAAAAATAATTGATGCACATTAAAATCACAACAATGTCTATATAATAATGCTAAACTTGGTAGTAGTAGTAGTAGTAGTAGTAGTAGTAGTAGTAGTAGTAGTAGTAGTAGTAGTAGTAGTAGTAGTAGTAGTAGTAGTAGTAGTAGTAGTAGTAGTAGTAGTAGTAGTAGTAGTAGTAGTAATCGCTAATGGATTATCCATAAACTATGCAACGCTAAATTTATTTTTAAAAAAGATGAAGGTAAGTTCTTTTAGGTGTCGATTTTCATTAAACTTAATGAACTATTTTGATTTTTTATTTAACCGACGACTCTGCGGGGGGAAATTCTCATCTTTTTTGTTATGTTTATTAGTGAAATTTTAATGTCGCGTAATTTATAGATGATCCCTAATCTAAAAGTTAAGTTAAAAAATAATGGAGTATACTATTTTATGGTTATCTAAATTCTGTCATTGTTGTGCACTGGATTTCGAATATTTAACGGAGACGTGGTCTAATATATGTAGAATAAAATTTAAAAAAATGCTTAGCAAGAAATATAATTGAATTTTTTGGTATAAATTGAAATTTTATTAATTTGATCATTCATTTCTGATGAGTCTTTGTTGATGAAACACAAAATGAAAAAATTTTTTTGTGTAAAATGAAATAAAAATTTTTGTTGATTGATTTTCTACTAATTTATATATTTTCTACTAATATATATATATATATATATATATATATATATATATATATATATATATATATATATATATATATATATATATATATATATATATATATATATATATATATATATATATATATATATATATATATATATATATATATATATATATATATATATATATATATATATATATATATATATATATATATATATATATAAAGTTTGTTTTTTGTTTTTTTCAACATAAAATTTTTTTTTTCTAGGTAAAGTTTGAAATAAGAGGAAGTATAACAGTTCTTGGTATATCTGCTGAAGTTACTATCAAGATTGGAGATGAAGGACTGCATTTCAATGTTGCCGGAAAATTGTTTGGATTATTTGAGGCAAATTTGACTGTAAATGCACCTTATAGTAGCAAAATGTCAATAAACACTGCTGGATTTTCTGTATGTATTACTTTAGACTATATACTTTATACAAAAAAAAATTTCTTTATTTACAAAATATTTTTATATTAGAGAATTTATAAATACATAATGTGATATATCAGAATACTACTTCTTGATAAACCCTATTTTAAGTTAATTATTTAAATATATGTATGGCTAAATCTCTAGTGATTTATTACAAGATTATAAACTAACAAAATATATATAATGGATGCTGTACATTTTTTAATCTGTGCTTTAATTTGATTTATTGGAAATAAATGAAATACAAAATTGTTTTTTTTTCTAAAAAATCTGAAAATTAATATGGCTAAAAAAAAGCACAAAAAAAAAAATTTATTTATAATTTTTATTTTAGGTTAAATCGTGTCTGTCAGCAAATATGGGGGATGCTTCTAAGGAAGCTGATGCTGTTTTGAAGAATACTGTTAAAGATTCTTTAGATGCTGAATCCAAATTAATGTCCAAAAAAGAAAATGCATGTATGTTCTAAAAATTTGAAAAATAAGTTGTTAAAATTTTAATTATTAAAAAAAAAATTATTTAACATTATATGTTACTATTGATATGATTATCAGCATTGATAAGATTATGAACATTGACTTGGTGTTTAAACATTGATATGATTATCAATACTGATATGATTATCAATATTAATTTGATTATCATTATTGACTTGATTATCATCATTGACTTGATTATCAAAGTTGGTATTATTATCAACATTGATTTGATTATCAACGTTGACTTGATTACCTACAATGATACTATTATCTAAAATGTTATTTGTAGATAGACGACTTGATTTTATTTCAAAGTCATTTGATAAACTTGAAGAGAAGTTAAATAATTTAAAGTCAAGTATGACATTAAGTGCACAATCATTAAAAGATTATGAAAAAGAGCTTAATGCTGGTTGCAAAGGATTTTTTGGTAAAAATTGTGCTCCATTTTTTGTAATTTTCAGGCTTCATATATAAAAAAACTTTTTTAGTAAATATTTATTACTATTCATGATGAGCACATATTTGTAAGATTGTAAATTTATATGTTAATTTTTTTTTTTTTAAATGTTAGATTTATCCTGTCAAAAACGTTTAATTGGAATAAAAGTCAAGGTTATAGTAATAAAAGCAAAGCAAATAGTATGTGATTTTAAAATTTTAAAAAAATAGTATGTGATTTTAATCTATGATTTTTATGTTATTACAACAGTTAAGTTTAGAAAAATTTAACAATTTATGATCAAAAAATAATATATTTTAAAGTTTTATTTTTAATTTAAATAAAATAGAGGAATAATTATAATTATTTTTTTAAAAATATTTTTTATTTATATACCGTAAAATCGCCTAAGTTTGCTCACCATATATCTTCAGTCATTTAAGGAAAAATATAACAAAAGCATGCAAAACTCAAATTTTACAATTTTTCTCAAATAATATTTTTTATTACTTCATAAATAGGACTCTATAAAAAAAATGTCTATTTGCAACCTGCTGAAATGATTCTTTAGCAAAACAACAATTCGAAAAAAATTAATAATTTGTGATTATCTACTTTTTTTTTTTGAAAATTAGCGCAATTTTGAAACACTTTAACTTGGGTCATTCATAGATAAACAACGAAAAAGATAATCACCAGGAATGTTGTGAAATGCTGATATGTGAAAAATGTGACTGTAAAATGAACTAGTGTTGCGAGTTTAAAGTTTAATGGTAACTTTACCTGTAAATTTACCAGTAAATTTTGATATTTTTATAATGGATACTCACTATTGTATTTTATTTGAATAAAAAATTTGTTTATAATTTCAAAATTAACCTGTTTTAAAATGAAATTTACCGGTCAATTTTCTGTTAAATTTATAAACTGGTATGAACTAATTACAAAATAATAATTTATATTGCAATGCACTGAAATAGTTCTTTTGCAAATTAATATTTCTATACCATCTATGGATTTACCTTAAAGCACAAATGGCTTGTGTAATGGCTTGTGGTTTGAAGGTTGTGGACCAAGTATGAGTGAGAGAAAAAGATCATTGACAGAAGTAATGGCAAGAATACTAAAAAAATGGCAAACCAACTAAGTTGAGCGACAACATCAAGAACATTTTAGTAAAAATTTTAATATTTATGAGTGATATTGATTTAAGTTTGACTAGACTTGAAATTTTGTGTGTTGTTAATAACTACTTGGTTCACATCAAATGTGTTTTGATGGCAGCAAAGTTACACTTGCCTGGTATTACTCAATTATAAGACGTCTTTGTGATAAGCTATGGCTAAGAACTTCAACTAATATGCCATCAAACCGTGCAATATTGACTTAGCCAGGCACTATTTATCAATGGTATTTATTAAAATCATATGTTTATATATAAATATATTTTACATTAAATTATTTTTTAATTAAAAATGGCTCTAAAAGTTTTTAAAATGTAAAATTCAATTTGTTTCCAATCTTTACAAATTGTCCCTTTTTTATAAACTGCTTATACTAAATTATAACATTTTAATGACCTACTTTAACTACTACTAATCAAGGTTTGTACAAGTTTATGATATACATTCAGGCCTTGTTTTAAATAAAAAAGTGCTTAATGCATTAGCTTAACGCAATTTTGACGTCATAAAATTATCTTTATTTTTTTTTATAGACGTTAGGTGTTTTAACTACCGCAATAAATAAATAACCGCAAACTAGTTCAATTTAACAATTAACTCAAATATAAACTATAAACGTTTTAAATATAAATTTATTATGAATTTTGTAATGTTTTCAATTGTTATTATATTATTAATTTTAGTTCAATATTATTTAGTAAAATATATATATATATATATATATATATATATATATATATATATATATATATATATATATATATATATATATATATATTAATTATTTCTGAAATTTGTTTTTGAATAATTGTTTTTAATCGTTATTGAATAAAAAATAATGATTTTTTTTATTTATAAAAATTTCTTGAGTAAACAAAAAATATTAACATTGATAAACACAAACGCATGTTAATTATTTAAACAACAATTTTGTTTTGACTAGCAAAGAAAAATTTAAGTTTTTAAATATTTTTTAAATTTTTAAAAGCGTTTCAACTTGCGTTTTATAAAAATATAAAAAAGTTTTGTCTGCTTTGAGCATATTTTTGATACGTAGTTTAGAACGCGTTCGCTAGGAATTTAATTCATAAATTTTTTATGTTATTGTAAAAATATTTAACTTTTTAAACAAATCACAAAGAAACAGAGCTATAGAGAAAAATCGTTTTCAACGATTAAATCTTTTTTTTTTTAATTTTAGGAAATAAAAAAAAAAATTAAATTAAATATAAAAGACTTAATTATGCTAACTCTTTTGTTAATTATTCTTAAAACAAAAAAACAAATACTATTACGCCAAACTTTAATCGTGCAAACTTAAAAAAATACTCAACTGAAATAATTTAAGTATATTTAATAATTTGAATCGTATCTGTTTATAATAAACTTTCGTAAAAAATTTTGTTTATTAAAAATTAAGTTCCTTAACTTATAAACAAACTCAAAAATATTTCCATTCTACGTATAATTACAAAACTCTTTTTTTTTTTTTCGTTTGTAAGCAATTTAACTTAATAAAATAAAAAAAAAAGAATAAATATGAGGTAATCTTTGTTAAGAATAAATTTAATTTATTTATTGAACTATATTTTTATTTTTAATTATATATCAACTTAATTAAAATATAGTAACATGTTAAAATATTTTAACATGACTTGTATTATTTATAAACCGTTGCTCTTACTGCACTATTGTTTTTGGATATTATTTTATTTTGATTAAGATCACATAACTTACATTTGATTTTAATAACGTAAGTCTTCTCTTTTTCTGTGATCATCGCATTGGCAAAGCATCGGCAAAGTCCCAAGATTTAAAAGTTTTTAAAGTAAATCTTTTGTCCTTCAAAATACAATCCATATTCGAACTTTAAACAATTTAGAGATAATAGAAATATACAAGGTTTTTATATACTAGTTTGTTTTGTTTTATAAAGAAAAATACATATTCATTAGTAAAAAATGGAGACTGTCATTAAACTAAAACGTGCCTTAGTATTTATTTAATGGAACCTGTAATGTGCGTGTGCATAATAAAACCTCCGTTATATAAATATATTCAACGTAATATTAGTGTCATCAGCGGATGTTGTAGTCTACTCATGATTTCTTTACCTTATAATATAAGTTGATTTATGAAAAAAAAAAATTATTGAATGGCACGCAGAAGAATTTTAACAAATTGTCTTCATTCAAATATTGCGAGTAACAGGTAATTTTTTTTTTCTGTGCTGACCCCCTCCCCCCGCATAACTTAAACTATATACCTTTAACTAATAAGAAAAGCAAAGACATTTTTTTAAACATCTCGAAAAAATATCTTGATATTTTTGTTATCATGATAATAAAAATATTAAGACATTTTTTGAGATTTTATTTAAAAAATGTCAATTCTTAATTACAAATTTTTTTGCAAATGTTTTTTATTATAAATTCGGTAAAAAATTCATAAAAAATCTTTATTACAAAAAACTTTTATATTCTGTATTAATAAATATGGAATATAGATTTTTTAAAAGTTTTTTACTAAAAACTTTAAAAAATTACTACTTTTTATTAAAAACATTGCAAAAAATTTGTAGTTAAGGATTGACAAAAAATTTTTCATGTTGCTAAATATTTGAATAAAAAGTTATGATAAGTCGCGATGAAAAGTTACAACAATTATTTTTAAAGTAAATTCTTTTTTTTAATAAATATCTTTACATGTCGTTATTTAAAAGTTAATGTGGTTTTTTTGAAAATTAATTACTTCTTTTATGTTACCGCTAATTTAAAAGTTAAAAAATGATAAAAAGTAGCTTAACCAAAACAGCTCTACGCGTACGTAAAAAGCGCTTAAGGCGTACGTAAATCGCTCTAGGCGTAACGCTTTAAAACAAGGCCTGTACATTGATATACAATATACATGGATTCTCAATTAAGCCATTCCATATTTTATTTATGTTCCGAATTGTGATATATCTAGCCTTCAATGTGATCAAGCCAAATTTAAGGTAGTGTGCCGAAAAGGTTCAAAAAGATCTAAGAAACTTTGCAGTAGCAAGGAAAAGGCCTCAGTCACAATACTAGTTTTCTGTGATGTTTTTGGGACATTTTATTCCAAGGCTGAAGTTAATAATATCTATGATGAATTTGGGTATTTATTTTAAAAAGCATTTAAAACAGATGTGCAGAGAATCCATAAAACTCCGTATTTTACAAACTACTTATTTGAATTTTTAGATTGATGTCCATTTGTCTTCTAATTCAGGAGGGGCCAAACGGAAGGACCTGCTTTTGTTGGATGGTTTAAATAGACATTTATTCTACATTGCCGTATGCTTGAAGGTTTGAAAGTCTTTTTTCTAGACAGCTTTGCCTCAAATGTAACGCTGAAACTAATTCACAAAATAGGAGAGTATTATTATTTTTAGCTAGCGGCTCATACATCTCACGTGCTACAGCCACCTGATTTAGGCGTATTCATGACAGTAAAAAGTAAATGGCGCGGAATCTTAAACTAACATTTAAAAAACCTAGTTACCTTGGGTTGCTCAAACAGCTTATTGGCCAAAGCTTCTTCAGCGACAATGTGTGTTCTGGCTTCAAAGCAACAGGTTTTTTTTCTGTTGTGTCAGGAAAAAATAGCTAATGAAAAATTAGCTATTAGATTAGGTTTTGTGCAAAGTACTCGAGCCTTACTAACACTGTTTATACCAATTTCCACAATTCCAGAACTTCCTTCAAGTATACAAAAGCATAGTATTTTAAGTTCACAAACTTCTTTAAACTCATGAAAAAAAGGACCTTTAACATGTTGCACAACTGCTTGTGAACATTTAAAGACATCAATTTTAAATTTGGCATGCCCAAAGCTTCCATTTCAGACTCAAAGCTAAATGTTCTTAATAATAACATGCGTCTAATGAAAAGTGAAGAAGCTTTGACAGAACTTACAAACAAGCAAATAATAAAAATAAGTTAAATAAGAGAAATACAAGCTAGAAAGGTTTTGTGTGAAAAAACAAAACAGTAGGCTTATTTAATTAGGACTCAAAAATGTTGGCAAAGGAAGCTGATTTGTTCAACAAACCTACTATTAAACAATGGAAATGACAACTAGTTGAGATAATCAAAGTTCAAACTTTATCAGAATCCAAAGCAACTTCCATATATCAAGAGTGTCAATCTGATGGTTCTTTGAATTAAAAAATGTCAATCTTGTGAATTTAAATAATGAGATTTAAATAGTAAAAATTTATATAAAACAACTAAACCAACAATTATGACAACAATTATGGATGCGTTGCAAATCCTGTGACGATTGGTTGTGTTTAACTTGCTGTTCTACTCTGGTCAATAGTATGTGCAAGAATGACCGATTAACATAGAAAGCTTATTCAGTGGCAGATCCAGGAATTTTGGTGATGATGGGGTGGGGGGTGGGGGGGAGGAATGTTGAAGTATTTTTGTATTAAATTCAAATCTCCATAATAAAAAAAAAAGTCCTCAATTTCTAAGACATTTTAGGAACCTCCCCCTGGATCCGTCACTGAGGCAAAATAGTGGTTTTTTATTTTATTAAAGAAACATTTTTAAATTAATTGAAAAATTTTTTTTCAATTTTATCAACCAATATCAAAAGAATCAAAAGAGCAAAGCAAAAACAGTGAAAACCAAAAGACAAAGTAATAAAATAATTGACAAAAAAATAATGATAAAAATAAAAAAACTATTTATACTTAAGTAGTTTTTTATGTACTTCTTGTTGTTTTCCTAGGTGCCCCAAAAGTTGTTTTAGCCCTATGCGACATCATTAGCAACTTGGTTGCTAATACCTGATATTATATCATCATTTTACAATAAAACAACATTTAAAAATTAGTTTTTATTATTTGTGACATTAAGTTTGCAATAAGTTATTTGGATTTATATAGCGACTGAACTTATGAGATGGTATTGAAAGTTTGGTCTAGTAGCTGTTCTCATTTGAAATAAAAAAACTAATGCTAGTTTTTATTTTTATTATTTTATTTTTCAATTAAAGATAAAATTAGCTGTGTAACTCAAAAAAAAAGAAATGAAAAAAATTATGCCTGAGATATGAATGTTCAAAGCTCTTGACCAAACTTGGGCAATTTTACAGTAGTGAGTATTTTTAATGCTTTGAGTCTTTTTAAATAAAAAATTAATGTTGATTAAATGATTTAAATGACTTCACTATGGTAATAAAATAGAACATGGATAATATTTACATACAAACACACATGCATATACACATTCATACACACATACATACATACATACATACATACATACATACATACATACATACATACATACATACATACATACATACATGTATGTATGTTTAACTTTTTCTTCAAATTCATACATGAATTTGAAGAAAAAGTTGTTGTTACTATTTTTATTATTATTGTTATTATTATGTATTAAATAAGAATATAATGCTGCAAATATCTCATTGTCAAATGTCTCATGTATAATATCTTCTCATATATAATGCGGTAGTGGTGTAGTGGTAGAGCTCTTGCCTCATAAGCAAGAAGTTTCGAGTTCAATCTCCACCACATCCCTGGTAGTACAGCGCTCAACTTGTTTCTCTGTGCAGGAGCCTTTTTTGTCAAGGTTTGTGTTTCGGAGGTAAATGTCTGAGAGAGGGTTGTAACCATAATTAAGTATCCTACTTGACTATAGTAGCCTTCATGGCCTTGGAGAGGTGAATTAACAGATAAAAATAGTTGCCTAAATGTTATCTGATTAAAGATTTTTGGAGTGTTTTTTTAAAAAAGTGTATGTGAATAATTGGCAATCTGAATATCTTGAGAAATTGTGCAACAGAAGAAAGTATTGCCTATTCTAAAATTGACAAATCTCAAATTCTCAAACTTCTATAAATAACATTTATAGAAGTTATCAAATTAATTCTCAAATCGATAACATTTTTTTCCACAAGAGCTAGAGCATTTTTAAAAAAATTACAGCACACTCCCGGATATTTGAACCTTTTTGGTGAATAAGAATTTACTTTGAATAACTGAAATTTCGAATAACTGAAAATCTTTTTAAAAGTGACTTATTTCAAGTTACAATCAAATTTTTATTTTAGGCACCTCAACAATCTTGTTACTAAAGTATAACCAAATTTTCGAATTTTTTAATTGTTCTAATATTTAAATTGATGATAGATTTTATAATATAGAATGTGGAAACGAAGTTAACTCAAAAATTTTTATTTTTGTGACTTTTGACTTGCAGATGGGCTCCTCATATATACATACAAATATTTTGATTACATTCGATAAAGTTATATTTTAAAATGCGGTCTAATGGTGTCTTGCGTCAAAGAAATACTTTAAATAACTGGCGGTTTTTTAAGGGGAGCAAAAAATTACTTTGAATAATAGAAATTTCGAATAACTGCTGGTTCAAATAACTGTTGGATATTTGAGTGAGTTTTTTAGGGAAAATTCATGGGGAATGAAAATTGCTTCAAATAAGCTGGAATTTTGAATAAAAGCCAGTGTGAACAATTGGGAGTTTACTGTATTTTAGTATGACAACTTATTGTCAATAAGTTTATTATTTATTATCATTTATTATTTTACTAAAACAAAAATATTAACCAAATAAGAACATAGTTTAAAATAAAAGTTATTTTATCTTTTTATTTGTTTCAAATGCATTACAGTGAATTTTTTCTGTTTTGATCTGGCCATTACTGACATAAAAGTAGTAGTTAGCAATATCTTTCACTTATTTTGCTTGCTGGATAATTTGTGATATTTGCAGGGCACAAATGTGCTGCAATTGTGCTCTGAAAAAATATATATAAAATATATAAAAAATATGCCCAAAAAAAGTAATAATAAAAATAAAATAATCAAATTATTTTAATGAAAATCTTAAGAGTTGCAATGAAATGTTCATTTTGTAAGCAACAAAAGCTGACTTAAATAAATTATTTTCAGTTCCTAAGGTATTTTTTAGATAAACTTTCATGCGTCTGCATCAATATTCATTTAAAAGTTGACAAAAGAGAGAATAAAATTTTATTTTTATTATCTCTTTTTACAACTTTTCAATGAGTTACTTTTTCATTTTCAGCTATAGAATTGCCCATATACATACATACATACATACATACATACATACATACATACATACATACATATATACATACATACATACATACATACATACATACATACATACATACATACATACATACATACATACATACATACATACATACATACATACATACATACATAAAGTATATATATATATATACTTTCTGATTTACTGTTACTAAAATATTACTGTTATAAAAGTTCTACAGTTTGCAGGTGAAAGTTTAAATATTGATTTTAATGCATCTCAATAATACAGTTTTTTCTCATTAAATAATTCATGTTTATTGATTAGTTCATGTTTATTGATTAGTTCATGTTATTCTTTTCATTGATTAGTTCATGTCATCTTAAAAATTAGTTTTTATTTCAATGACTATTTGTCTTTCAATGATTCTTTTGGCTATCTAAGTATTTATATATCTGTACATAATTCATCATGATCTGATCAGATTTCATCATGATCTGATCAGATTTCATTATGATATGATCAGATTTCATTATGATCTGATCAGACTTTCATCATGATCTGATCAGATTTTATGGTCTCAATTATCGTTTGTTGATCATCTTAAATGTTCATCTCAAATGATCTAAATCTAATTTATATCTTAATTAAAAAATTGTTTTAAATTTTCATTACTAAATTATTATTTTTTTACATTTATAGTTTCGTGACAGATTATATACAACTTTCGAAAAACTTCTCTTGGCAGCAAGAACTTTACTTAATAAAGCTAAGTTATTATTTAATCAATTAGAAAGCGTTTATAATACAGCTATAAAGGGTATAAGTGCTGGTTTGGAAGCAGCAAAACAAATTGGAGAGTTTATTACAAAAAATATTATTCAAATTCATTATGCTTGTTTCGAAACAAGTCTTGAAAAAGCAGCAATGAGATGTTTTGGTTTAAATTTAAAACTTACACTACTAGGGAAGGATAAAACTGTAAACGTGCAAGCATGTCTTGATTTAAGTTTTACCAAAACAATTGGTAGAGTTGTTACTAATTTTTTATATCCTGGTGCTTCTGATGTTAATGATCGAATTAAAAATTCAATGGGTCAGATGGAAAATGTGGAACAAAGTCTTAATCAGGTTTTTCATATTGCTCTGTTTAAATTTATATTTTTATAATTGATATTTATAGTTATTATTACTGACATATTTATTATATTTTTTTATTATTATTAGGTGGACAACAGTTATAAAGAAACTGACTCTGAAGTTAATTCCAAAAATGGGGATTTTAATTCAGCAATGAAAAAAGATGATGATGACAATAACAAAAAGGTTTTTTGAAAATTGATTTATATATTTTCCAAATAGTATTCTTTATGCATTTCTATTTTATAGCATTATTCAAGTCAGAATTTTTTTGAATATTTTAATGAATAACACAAACTATAATATAAACAATAATTTTTAATTTACTCGACTAGATTATTTATTTACTAGTCTAGAAGAAACCTTGTAATAGCAAAGCTAATCAAGACAAGTTCCCTTTGTACCGAAGTACTACTCATACGCTGAGTAGACAGAGTCCGGATTCGAACCTACAATCCTGCTGCTACGGCCAATATTTATTCCAAACTTAAAACAGTGCTTTAACCAGCTGAGCTATCCCAGCTCAGATATAAACTGGTTTATATAAATTATAACCCATATAAATGTAAGAATGATAATCATTATGTCATCCCAAAATAATAACAAATTATTTTAAGGATAATTTGAAAATTTTGGGTTTTTTTAATTTAAAAGTTTTTTTATATTAATGTAAGTAATATATACTAAATAACATTTTAATAGATTAGTGGTAGCTTTGAAGAAAAATTATTTATAATTAAATTTTTTTTTGATATTTAAATAGTTTACATAATAAGAAATATATGGAACAATATTGATAAATGTTAAAAAGTATCTAGCAGTGCAATGCTATCCATTTGATTTGTTTATAAATATTGAGTCATTACTAATGAATTTTAATGGTTAGTCATCAGGTATGACACGTGCATCATTGTCTTTATTATCATCCAATTCAACACCTTCAATTTTAGTATTGGAACATTTCCATTCTTCCATTGTACAAATTTAGAAGCAAAAAAGGTTAGCTCATCTATATCCACTAGTACAAATTTAGAAGCAAAAAAGGTTAGCTCATCTACATCCACTCGTACAAATTTAGAAGCAAAAAAGGTTAGCCCATCTACATCCACTAGTACAAATTTAGAAGCAAAAAAGGTTAGCTCATCTACATCCACTTGTACAAATTTAGAAGCAAAAAAGGTTAGCCCATCTACATCCACTAGTACAAATTTAGAAGCAAAAAAGATTAGCTCATCTACATCCACTAGTACAATCTTAAGTAGAGTACAGATGACATCCATCATCTTATTCTGGCAAATAATTGCCACAACTTTGCTAAAACTAAAATCTCACTAAAATAGCCATAAGTTAACATCATTACAAACGACAAAGACATCTGTATACAAGATTTGCTAACTCATTAACAATCTTTTATAATTTTGTTGTTATCTTATCATTTTCAACTTCTAAACATTTTGTGATTATCTAACTTAAAATTAGGATTTTTTTAAGTGAGATTATATTCTTAAAATGGTTGTGTGAAAAGTGTTGTATGTAATATGTTTATATATAATTTTAAATATTTTTCATATTTAATTAATACTTTAATATTTATTAATGTTAATAGAAAATTATAATTTTTTATCATCGTGCTATTACATCATATTATTTATTTTCGGGTATGCAAATCAAAACACTCAATAAAATTTTTAAAATTATATTCTTCTGATTGCATTTCTCTACAACTGTATGGCATCATAAAAACTCATAAATCAGATAAAAACTATCCAATATCCGATGAGAAATTAATTTTTGAAAATTTGTCATAATTGCTTTTAAAAATGTTTGTTGGTTTTGAGTTTTGACAGTCCTTTCCTTAATTAGATAAATTTTATTTTATATTTTATGTTCAATGCGTACACTGTGTTTTATAAATAAGTTTTCAGAAGTTTTTAAAGTATTTAAAAAGTATGTTCATAAAATGCTTTTTTTTTTTTTTTTAATTTAAATTAAGTTAATAAAAATTATTTACTTGAAATTGAAAACTTAAGTAAAAATAAAGGAAAAAAAAAAACTAAAACTAAAACAAAAAAATTTGGCTATTTAGATATATATACTGTGTACAGTTAATTAAAAAGTAGAGAATACTTATGATAAATTGTACATACAGTTAAAAAGTAGAGGATATATTGGCACTAAGCTTTAAAGATTTTTTAAACTTCAAAGATGCACAAAAACATAGAGTGTGTGTGACCATTCTGATAATTTAACTATTAATAGTACTTATTGTATTTGTAAAATGCTTTTTGCATTGCAAAATTACAAACATAGCATTAAATAACTTAAAAGATAAAGTATATATATAAGATAAAGAATTAGCATTAGAGTTTTAAAAACAAAGATATCAAAATTTTATAGACTCTATCACTAAAATAAACCATTCTATAGACTCTATCACTAAAAAAAAACCATTTAATTTTTTTAGAAATAAATACTGCTTGACTTGTTTATTTTTATAGTGACACATGGGTTTGAATTTTTTGTAGTAAGATATTTATAATATAAGGGAAAATAAGAAAACAGAAGTGGATTACCTATTTTTTTTTTTTAATTGAATAGGTGTGTTATTTTTATAAAAATCTTTAATTTACAAGGTTTATTTATTTTTGTTTACTTAGCTTTTAAATTTTTATGGACTCATTTAAATTCTTTAATCAACTTTTAACCATAAATATTTGTTGAAAAATAAAAATATTAAATATTTGTTAAGAAATAAAGTGAATGAAGAACTGAGGAAATCCAGTGAGTTTTTGTTGACACACTTGTTGGACAGATATATTTATATGATAGTTATTTATTTATTATAACTTTGTATGGTTATCATTTATTTATTATGACATTTTTTATGTAATTTTTTATATATCAAGTTTATTGATATATAAACTTGATCTATATAAATATATTGATTTAAATTATAGTTATTAAATTGACTATATCTTCTGGTAATAAATTCCAAAGATTTATTATTCCATTTGAAAGGAAACTACATATTGTTTAATAACTGGTCTTTTCTCATGCATAATTATAATTGAGTTCTCAGAATTTTAGCAGTTAACTGGTCTTTTTAGCAGTTAACTGTTAGAATTTTATCAGTTAACTTGTCTTTTCTCATGCATAAATGTAATTGAGTTCTCAGAATTTTTGCAGTTCAATGTTTTCAAGTTTCTTATTTTAAAAATTTATGCTTTTTGTCATTTTTTTTTTTTTTTTATATTTAATATTTTCTGTTTATTTTTATATAATTGAGTCATTCTATATCTTTCTCTATATTATTGATTTTCGTTTAGCATGATATAACTAAAAAATGGACAATGGCTGAGATTCGTCATCAAATGTATAGTGATACCCCTACCTTTTTGGATAGAAATATGTTTGAATTTACATACCCTGTTTCCACAATGAACAATGAAGAAAGAGCAGAAATACCTCTTGGTTTGTTAAATTTTTATTAATAAGTCTATAAAAATATTGGGTTGGCAAATTTAATATAATGAGCACTTTTTATTTGCAACTCTCTTTTTAGCCCTAAATGTTCATTCACAAAATTAAATGTTGAAACACAAAAATAAATATGATCACTGAGAAAAAGATTGAGTGACATATTTTCAGAGGCCAGAGGGGTGGATTCGAGGGTGGATTCTCAAAATTTTTGATTGTAAATTGTTCTACTACTAGTCCACTATCTCATATAGGAGAAGTTTCCAGGATTTGATATCAGGTTTCAGGTTTAACAATTTAGCGTTATTATTTGTTTTGATCACTAAGCAATATTCTGCACAATGAAAAATTAATTAATATGAACTAGCAGTACCTTAATCTTGTTTTTAATTCAAAGCCTAAATAGTTTTACACCAACATCATTTATTTTTTTATTTAGTGTTGGTAAGTTAGTCCTTAGTGTGGATAAGTTAGTCCTTAGTGTTGGCAAGTTGATCATAAGTGTTGCCAAGTTATGTTGTTAAAGAACAGAGCAATGATAAATTAGTAAAAACACTTATCTAATTTTTTTCTTCAAAAAATTGTTTCTCCATCATCATATACAAATATTTGTACTTTAGGTTAAGAAATATATAAACGTTTTTTCAACATAAGAATAATAAAATGGTATTCTAAACAGAAGAATGGAGACAATTCAAACCAAATATTCATTAAAAAATTTTTTTTAATTAATTTCAGTTTTAAAAATGAAAAAAAAAATAAAAAAGTTTTTCAAAAAAATACACCAGTTAACCTAATTTATTAAAAACCTGTTTTATTGAATTGAAAACATATTTCAATCAAATACAAATAAAATGTTTAAGAAATTAAATCAAATACACTACAAACACAAATACGTCAAATTAGCCAATTTTTACCGGTATAAATTCAAATACAAGTACAAATACGCATTTGACCCCAACCCTGGTGTTGGCAAGTTAGTTCATAGTGTTGGCAAGTGATTAGGGTTTGTAAATTTACCGACTTTTTGATTTACGAGTAACTCGGTAAATAAAATTGTAATACTGGTAAATCAGTAAGTTACCGGATAAACTTTATATAACAATAAAAAAGTACAAATTTTATAATACCATTTTTATTAAATATCATTTTTCAAAAAGTAGCTTTGTAGAAAGCTTAAACTATCTAATATCTTGTTTTCTAATCAAGATCTAATTTAAGTACAAATTAGTTGGACCAATGGTCATCAGTAGTCAAAAACTATTTGATTTTACTTCACTTCATTAAAATCTATGTCAATTTTTAAATCCATCAGAATTTTTTTAACAGCATCTTTAAGTTTTAAAAATCTTTCCAGCATGCTTAATAAAGTAGTTTATTAAGCATGCTGGAAAGATCTAAATGGAACCATCTAGTTTTACAGTCTAAAATTAAATAAAGTTCTTTTCCGACAGTTTCTTCAACGTATTTTTGCAGTAGTTTATCATTGTTGGTTGGTGATTTTCTGAAAAGTTTTACAACTTTCCAAATTTTTGTAATTAAAGAATTTAGCTCTGCGTTTTGTAGAACAAATTTGATAGTGTCAATATCTTTGTGGTCTACTTCAAAATTTTTTAGTTCATTTTCTGAATAATCAGAATCAGAATCAACATTAAGTAATTGATACTTTACCATCATGTTCATTAACATCTTTTAACCTTTTGTTTTTAGTAACATCTTTAAATCTTCAGATGTACAAAATTTATTGAAAGGAATGCCATCTTGTGCAATTATTTCTTGAAAGTACAGCTTTAATAGGTTTGTCTCTTTTTTTGATAAAAGAAGTAATTTTCAATGCTATTGTAACTGCCGGTTCTTTTGCGCGTTCTTCTATATTTTTTTTTAACACATTAATTTTAGGTTGACTCTTGATGGGCGTGTAAACCACTAGTGCTTTCACCTGCTGTTTTAATTCTTTTTGCGCATTGTTTACATATGGCTATATCTCTCTTTTCTGTGCAATAATAGTTATTCCAAATTGAACTTTTATCCATTAAAAGGTCTTTAAAACAATTTTTAAAATGAAATAAAAAAAAATAGTTTTCTTTAACGGTAAAAAATTTGTAAAACAAGCCAACATCTATTTTAAATGTTGTTTAATTAGAGTCGTTAAGTTTACTCACACGTTAAGTTCAAACAAAAGAATGCTTTACACTTTTATATTTTTAATTTATTGACAAGCAAATAAATAATTTATTTAATATTTATAGTACGTTCTTTATTAGATAAAAATATTCAGCAATTAGGAATTAAAACAATCCTTATATTGCAAAAAGCTTTATTTACTGGTAAATTACAAAATTTTATTTAAAGTAAAAAACTTAAACCGATCTTAGGTATTTACCGGTAACTGATAACCAGTATAACAATTCCTACGAATGATCATTAATAGTGCATATATTATTTTGGTGCATAAAAGCGCTTATTTCCTTTTAGCCAACCCAATATTTAAAAAAATTTTCGGAGAATATTTCTTTACAGTTAAATATATTTAAAAAATATATGTTTAATATAAATAAATTACTTTTTATATAAATATGAAAAACCTTTATCAGCTTTTTATATTTATATATTTTAGTTTTAAGTTTGGGACTATTTTAAATATTCTTGTTAATTATTGCTTTGTGTGTTTTATGTGTTGTTGTTTTTTAAACTAGAACAGTACAGTTAGAACATTACTACTAGAACATTACAACTAGAACATTACAATTAGAACAGTATAACTAGAACAATACAACTAGAACAATACAACTAGAACACTACAACTAGAACACTACAACTAGAACTATACAACTAGAACATTACAACTTGAACATTACAACTAGAACAATACAACTAGAACATTACAACTAGAACAATACAACTAGAACACAGAATAATTTGTAATTCTTAATTAATTAATTTTTTTTTTTTTTAATTAATTTCTTTTTTTTTCAAATGAATCAAGTCTTTTATTTATTTAAAACATTTGCTTTTAAAATAAGTACAATTAAGAATTCTAATATATTATACCTATAAAAGTATTTTAGCTGAAGAAGTTTTAGGTTTCAGATTGAGCTAATATATATTTTTTAATTAATGATTGGTATATATATTATTTAAAAATTTCTTCGAATTTTCCATTATGAAAAATCTTCCATTACAGAAATCTTCTTTTGTTGCTTCACATTCACTTTAATACAACTTTTAAACTGATAAAATTCACAAATTTATTGATGTAAAAACCTCTTAAACTTTTTCTTGTTAAAGTAACAAATTGTAATATTTTTTGTTTTTATCAGTTTTTCTTGTTAGATCTATAATATCACTACATATCACTACAGTTTTTGAAAATACATTTATGGTTAAAGAGTTCCAATTTTTCAAAATTGAATTTTATATTTGTGGTAATACAAGTAATACTTTATAATAATATTAAATAATTTATAATATTATTATTAAGTTTTATCTTAAGTATAGCTAATAGTTATATGTTAAATAATGTGATAATAGTGATAAAAAAAAGTGAAAATGATAAAAATAGTGTTTAATTCAAGTTAATATTATTTTAAAGCAATATAAGTATAACTAATAACTGATAAACGAATAAAATTATAACTGATAGAATTATAAACGATTAAAATTATAACTGATAAAATTATAAACGATTAAAATTATAACTGATAGAATTATAAACGATTAAAATTATAACTGATAAAATTATAACTGATATTATAAACTAGTTTAACCAAACAATATATAAATTTAGAAAATAAGAAGATTAACAATTTCTTTGAATTGATATTTTTAAATAAAAATCATAAAATTTTATTTGAAAATATTATTAAACAAAAGTAATACAAAGGAAGAAAAAAAGTTGTTCCCTAATTGCTAGGGATACCTGTTGATGTATTATATATGGTGTCGATATCAATACTGTCAGAGTCTTTAAAATCTTCCTTGTAGCACATGTAACAAATCAATGTAATCTTGTAACACATGTAACCATTTCTTTTTAAATTAGGGATGGCCGTGATGACACAACTACTTTATATTTGGTACATTTTTTTTTTTTTTTTTTTTTTTCGTGTGTTGCAAATTTTGTTTTTTTATTGAGCAACTTCTTTCCCTATTTATCTGACAGTGTTGAAACACAAAATGTTAACAATACCTTCTTCCCATTTGCGTGACATTTGTATTTTCAAACTATTTGTATTTTTAAACTTGATTACAAAAACAACTAATAAAGTAATAGATAAATGTATTAAGTAAGATACATAAGATTAAAATCAACAATTTATAAAATATCAAGTTATTAATTTCAAGAGTTATGTGCTTTTTACATAAATATAATAATTGTTTCACATTTATATTTTAATCAAAAACTTATTAAAAATAATAAAATCTAAAAACATAATACAAAATATAACATCTAACTTCTCTAAACAAAACTATTTCTTTTTGTGTTTTTACATGAATCCACTTATGTGTGATGATTTTAACTATTGTCATAATTGATAATTATTAAGCTCCACATCAAGAAAACATCAAGAAGCATAACCACATAAATGCAATGTGTCTATGTGGTTTTTTCCCTAGAGGACAGTTTTTAGAAAGAATACAGTTTAACTCCTTGCTTTTCAGGTATGTTGATATCACAATATGTTTTCTCTTGATGAACACATGCAGAAGTGTAATACTAACAACAAATATTGATTAATCCACAAAAAATCTTGAAAAGTAAATATTCTTACCAAAATAAACTCAGAACAATGTTTGTCTCAGAACAATGTTTGGCATTAGCAAAATGACAGAAACTGTTTTACCAATTTATTTGTACGTGTTGGCATATTAGATTTTTCCATAAAGAAATGTTTAAAAACATATGTGGTTATACCCCCACTTTCTTTAATAATTATCAACTTCAGGGTAGTAGTAAGTAGTGCAATAATTTATAAAGATCATTGGTTGGGACCATTTAAAGGAGAAACTAAACACAAGCTAGGGTTAGAGACAAAACACAAAACAAGAAGTGAAAGTAAAACAAGTTTTTGGAAATGCATTAGGAAAGACTTTACATCTAACAAATTACTGGAATTCAAGGAGAGAGAAAAAGAATCACAAAGTTAACTATTTGAGTAAGAGATTGAGAAATACTGTAGTTATGGGTGTCAGCAGGTAGTTATAGATGTCAGCAGGTAGTTATTGGTGTCAGCAGGTAGTTATGGGTGTCAGCAGGTAGTACTAGAGCCATTCATTATGATGGTTCAGTTTTTAAGAAAGACTCTATCATCACACTGAATAAAAAAAATTAGTAGCCCACAATACTGAAATCTAAAGAAGCTGAATTTAAATTAGTCTCCTAAAGAGCAACAAGTCTGACGAATTTTGTAAGAAGTAAGATTCAACTGATGGAAAGTTACTTCAAAGGTGGTGATTATGATTTTTTTATGTTTAATATTTTTATAAAACTTTTATAAAAAATACTCTATAAAACCTTTTTTATAAAACTCCAGCACAGTGCTGAACAGTGGTCTGAAATATTTTATTTTGGCAGAAATTAAAAGTTTGATGTTTATATTTTAAATTAATCATGTTGAATTCAATTCTTAAATCCGTTTTTAGTTCAAATGTTGTTATGATAACAAAAACAGCACTACTGATAATTTTTTGAAAGGACTCTAGTGCTAAAATATTAAAATTTATAATTATAATTTATAATTTTTGTAAAATTAAAAGAAAATATTTTATTTATTGTTTATTTTGTTGACTAACTTTTTTTACTTATATGTATAAATATATATATATATATATATATATATATATATATATATATATATATATATATATATATATATATATATTATATATATATATATATATATATATATATATATATATATATATATATATATAGAGAGAGAGAGAGAGAGAGAGAGAGAGAGAGAGAGAGAGAAATAAAAACATTTTATTATTTTATTAATAAAAAACAATACATATTGTTTTTTAAATTAATAAAATTTTTTTAACACCTATAAAGGTGTTAAAAAAATAAACAATGCAAAATGTAATTATTTGTGTACAATAATAATATAATTACAAAAGTACAATAAAATCAATTAAAAGTTAAAAAATTTAACTTGTCTAAATAAAGAAATAGGAAATAACAAAAGAATAGGTTTAAAGAAACACAATATGTATAGAAAGAAGTAGCAAAACAGAAAGTTTCTTTTGAACATGGTTTACCTGTTTATTCAAATCAGGTTTTAACTATTCTATGAACATAGTTTAAATTTTAACTCAAATTTATTAGGTGTTGAATCTCAAAAAGAAAACACTTGTCATTTAATTGCATGAAATAATTTTTATTAGCATGGAGATGCTTAAAGGGATCCCAAACCTCTGAGACATGTTGTGTTCATATTAAAGAGAATGATAAAAAAAATTATTTGGGCTAAACTTTTTTGGTTAAATGTTGTGTTCATATTAAATAGAATGTTGTGTTCATATTAAAGTGAATGATAAAAAAAAATTATTTGGGCTAATTTTTTTTTACTAAAACAAAGATTAAATGCATACGAAGAAAAACTATTTTTTTTATTTTAGTCAATGTTTGCCTAATCCCTTTTTGTTAAAGGCAAAAAATTTAGCATAATATATCCCGCAATCTACAGATTTGATAATTTATTTAAGCGCGTTTTATTCCTAAGAGTTTTAGTATATGACGTCATTGATTTTTTTGTTTGTGTAAAAGATCACTTATGTAAACAAACAAAAAATTGATGATGTTTTGTACTAAAACTCTCGGGAATAAAACTTACTTGAATAAATTATCAAGTTTCTAAATTGCAACGTACATTAAGCTGACATTTTGGCCTTCAACAAATTGGAGAAGGCAAACATTGACTAAAATAAAAAAAATTGTTTTTCTTTGTATGCATTTATTCTTTTGTTTTAATCAAAAAAATTTAGCCCAAACATTTTTTTTTATCATTCTATTTAATATGAACACAACATGTCTTGGAGATTTGGGATCCCTTTAAAGACATAAGACTTTTTGTCCTTCTTGTAAGGTTCAAATAGCATCTTGAGATGGCAAGTAGTTTCGCCTATATAACAGGAGTTACATCCTGCACATACAAATTGACAGAGCGATTTAAACTATAAAGGAATAAAATATCTAGAAAGAAAATAATTATAAATACAAAAAAATAATTATAAACACAAAAAAAAAAAAAAAAACAGGGGTTCTTTGATTTTTGTGGTAAAGTATGTGTTAATCGTGTTTAAGTAGGAGTTAAATATTTTCGAAATTAGCTAAAATGGGTACATGTTTCTTTGAAATACTTTAAAGAGGTTGTTTATATCGGAGTAAAACCTAATTTTAGTACTATTAATTTTAAACGTTCTATCGATCAAACATTTGATTAGACTGACTCTACAAAAATGGAGTGAAACTATAAAAATTAGTGTGAAGACCAGAATAGGCTTTTTTATGAAAAGTGGAAGTGGTAACTGAAGGATTAATTTTGTGTAGAGTTACGTCTAAAAAAGATATTTTTGAATTTACTTCTTGTTTCATTGTAAAAGAAATAGAATTGTGTCTACAATTTATAAATCTAAGAAAAAGATGTGTGTCATTTTCAGGCTGGAAAGCCCTAGCCAAGTTCTATAGGACCTATAGGATTTCGGAACAAAAAAAAAGACAAAATTTTGATAACTAAAAACACTTTTTAAATTATTTGTTTTAACTTAAGGGGGTTAAAATCTGAAATTTTTTTGTTCCAAATTCTTATAAGATCTTATTGGGTTTTTTGATTAGGTCATCAACGTGCCGTTTATAGAAAACTGGTTTTACTCCATTGAAATTTTTAATATATTTATTTTTAAAATAACCCATGAATATTTGGCAAGAACAGAGCTGGTGGAGAACCCATTGCTACACCATCAATTTGATTATAAATTTGCCCTTTAAAAAGAAAATGTGTTTGCGAAGTGGCGAATTAGAATGCTTTTTTAAAATCATTTTTAGTAATTTTAATGTTTTTATTATGTAGAAAAATTTAATTAACTGCAATTTCAATGGTTTCTTGAAGCGAAACATTGGTTTATAAGCTGGCTGTATTATATGGTACTAAAAAATGTTTGTGGAGATTGACTTGACTTATTTTTTTAACGAAGGAAAATGGATTTTTTGTACAAAGGTGTTTATTAATGGAAATAATAAATCTCTAAGAACTTTGGCTAGTTGGTAATTATAGGTTCCAATAAATGATACAATGGGTCTGAAATTTATAGTAATTTCAGAAGAAGCTAGTTTATGCATCTTCGAAAGTCCATAGACACGTGCAGGATGGGATTCAGACGGATAAATTCTTTTGTATGTGGAATCATTGAAAAAACCTTTTGCTTTAAGTTTCCTTAAAAAATTTTGAATTTCTTTTAAAAAAATTTTGAATTTCTTTTAAAAAAAGTTGAATTTCTTTATTTACTGTTATATCGTTCTTAAGTTGTTTGAATTTTGTTTTATCATTAATAATTTCATAAATCCAGTTTACGTATATTTCTGTATCTAATACGACGATGCCATTACCTTTATCAGATTTTAAAATAGTAATATCCCGATTACTAGTATATTAATATATTGACATAAAGTAGTAGATTTTTTTTATATTAAAATTTAAACGAAAGCGGCAGAAATACATTAATTTATAAATACATTGGGACTAATTGGTCATGTAATTTCTTTTACAACTTGTTGTTTTTTTCATTAGATGTTGATTCTTTATATCAAGTTCTGTCTGATGAGAAGGACAAGTGCTTGCAAAGAAAGACATTAGCCAGTGGCTTTTTGCAAATATCAGACCATATTCAAACGATGCAAAAAAGAATAAATATTAAAAGAAAATCATTAATGCACGCTAAAAAATTGTTTGATTACAATATGAATGTATTGGAAAAATTTGCCATTGAAAAATGTAAGTTTCTTTAAATTTTTTTTAGTCATTAATTTAAGTCAAGAAAAAAAAATTTATATCATTGCAAAATATTTTATTAGGTAAGCTTGAGAATTGTACATCAGATATGAATGAAGAATTGCTCCAATTTATAGAAAAACATAGAAATGGTATTTATTTTTATGTCCCAACTATATCCATCTGTTTCTTTATTATCTTTTATCCCTATAACAATTATAATGATACAACTTTTAACTTTTTAACTGTTTAAGTTTCGTACAATTTTATAATGCGTATTCTAATGTTTTTGTGTGAGTGTTGTTTACATATTCTTAAAGTCTAGAGTTTTTTTTAGCACATCTTGATCACATGAAAAATTTAGATCATGATTTAAGTCAAACTGAAAAAAGATTTTTAACAAAAGCTCGCGAGTCAGTGGAACATCAAGTACTGAAGAAAAACGAAACAATAGAAACCTTTTTTG
Source organism: Hydra vulgaris (assembly GCF_022113875.1). NCBI lineage: Eukaryota > Metazoa > Cnidaria > Hydrozoa > Anthoathecata > Hydridae > Hydra > Hydra vulgaris. The sequence goes on from NC_061170.1 coordinate 13,920,940, forward strand.
AAATGTTGAAAAATGCAAGCAAAAATGTAACGAAAAACTCAGTTTTGAGAAAACATTTCGATACAGCATATAAAGTAATTTTTTATTTAATAAAAATAAAAATTATTTTCTTTCGATTTCTTTTTTTAATTCTAATTTTAAAAATGTTTATTTTTAGGTGCTGGTAAAAAAATTTCTTGTTAACGAAAAATCGAATCACGACGTCAGGATGTTGAAAAAAGTAAAAACTCAAATGGCTGAAATAAGAGATCACATACCATGCGCTGCCTGATTTATTTTATATTAAAAATATTTTGTGTTTATTTAAAACATGCATAAATTATAAATTATTTTTTATAATTATTATTTATAATTCTCTCCTCATCTCTTATCTTGTTTTATCTAAAAACAATTACAAGATTATGATTATGATAATTATGATAATTTATGGTATAATGATTTTACTAAATTATAATTACGAATCCAATATTTGTATAAAAAATTCTTATTTTTAAAAAATGATTTAATGTAGGCAATATTGAATTATATTAAGGGGCAACAATGGTGTTCCAATTACACTCGTAAGATTTTTAACAACGCTTATGTATTTTTGCAACTAAAAATTCATTGTATAAATGAGAGTGGGAAATTTTTTGTTTAAGCGATTGCCCTGTAACTTTTAGTCTAGTCAAATTAGGGTCAGATCTGGACAAAATTTAGGTAAAAATGTTTGGTATTCTTCACAGCGTAATTTTATCGACTTTAACATATTAACATATCTAAGATCCACCGAAATTTTGGACAAAAAAAGTTATGAAAATTTTAGTTCACTTTGTAGAAAATTGAAAAATTTCGAACTTAGTAGAAAAATTTTTAAAAATCAATAAACATTTTATAAATGATATTCTTTCAAATCATATGTCAGCTCAATAAATGAACAATAACTAATTTTGAATCAATTTTTATGTAAGATATTAGCGCTTTTTTACATTCGACTAATATAATTGGTAAAATCAAATCAAAAGTTGAATATCTTTTTAAAAAATTTTTATCTTTATTTTCGCTACTTTCATACTCGTTGTCATTGATACCTTCATTTATCGTTGCATTAGTGCACTTTGAGCTATGACTCTGTCCGAAAATAAAATAAAAAACTATTAAAGAAAATAAAAAACAATTATTAACGGAAATAAAAAAACAGACAATCATGCATTTTTTTCATGACGTTGACATTGGCATTGTTTTCCACATGGTGTTTTTGCAGTTTCATCTTATAACGTTACCAATGAGAATTGGTGCAGAATCCTGAATGAAAAAAAAAACTAGAGCTGAATAATCAATGAAGAATTTTTAAAAGCTGTGTTAAAAGTTAGCTGTTTATTGAAAAATGAGTATTTAACAAACCCGCTTTGAAACTAAAATTAACATTCGCGGTTTAATTTGCTGCTCCTGTTTAGGTAAACATTTTACATTGTTTACGTACCTTGTGTGTCTTTATAGGTATGGGGAGCGTGGTAGTTTGTCACGCGAATTGTTTGTCACAAAGTTTATTTTTTTTATTTTAGGTCAGAAGTTTTAGTTAGAAGTCCTTACGGTCTTATCACAGAGCACCGCGGAAGAACATTTGAAAGGAAGTTCACGCCTCCTTTCTTACCGACGTTATTAAACTTGCCCAGAGGTAGCATTGAACTACGGATCTCTAGATTCTGATGCAACCACGCTAACCACTGCGCTACGGCTTCTCAAATTATTTACAAAAAATCTAGTTATGACTTAAAATTTTTAAATCATGAATCAAAATTTTAAATCATTAAATCAGAAATCTTGTTAAAAAAAAACATTTTCACAGTTATTTTCATCTCTTTTTAGCGTGTAGAAAAAAAGTTACTTGTTTATATGTGTTTTTGATATGTAAAAGTTGAATTTCACATACTTAGAATATTTTTTTTTCTAAACGGAATTTAACTTATTATGTTTTGAATTTAAACTTATAAAGTTTTTTTTCATTTAAAAACATAATTTATGAAATTCACACGCTTTTGGGTAAATTTGCAGGTGTTATTCTACTGACATAGAAAGAGTTACGTGTCACAAAATAAATGGGGACATTTGTCACATTTACCTCTACAGCGTGTGTTGTTTTTTTAAACCACTTATTCAATCTTAGTGGTTAGCGCTATATAATGCCTTTTAAAAGTACGACATCACTAGCTGTATCACAGGCTGTATCTTCCAAGAATATTTTAAGTGGTTTTCTGCAACAGGTGTTTACCCAATATATCCTAATATTTTTACTGATGCTGATTATTGTCCTTATTGTGTAACTGATTGCCCAAATTAATATTCTTCAAATGCTGATTCGAATATAGAAATCTGTTAACCCTATTGAGTTCAACTAGAATCACCAAATAAAATGTTTAAAAAATTTACTCAGAAAGCTAAGGCAGTTACGCAGATGTATAAAACTGTTCTTACATGGTTATAATCCAAACATACAATAAAATGTGACAACCAAACCTTTTTTAAATATACTCGAAAAGAATCAACGGATCAGTATTTTAATTAGCATTTAGTATGGCAAGTGTTTTGATCTGCTTTAAATAATTTGCTTGTTTTGATGCAACACTATCACGACTATTTTGAATCTTCAATTTTTTTCCGCTTGATCATAATTGATTTGATTATTTACACTAGCACATAGACCAGTAAGTATACATTGATAAATATACACGTCTTGATTGTAAATATGCATGTCTCGAATCTTAAAAGAAAAGAATTAAACAGCTTGAGCTGTTTTATAAAATTTTTAGTTTTTTGTAACCGTGAATATTCCCGTAACTTATCACGTGACTTATCAGATTTACAATACTGCTGACTGCTCTCAAAACAATGCTTTTTCAGTGTTGACATTAAATCATGGATTGCTACACATTTGTGCAAACTTACTGAACCAAAGATTTGTTGTCGTCTTAACACACGACTTCCTTTAGTTAAACATCCACTGCGTTGTATCTAATCATGCTCTATTTAATTACTAATTCAGGCCGAAGGTTAAATCAGTAGTAACCCATACCCATGCATTTGATGGAAGGGTAACCTGATTTACAATACTGCTCATAAAACCACGAGTGTTTTGAATTCAGGGAATGCTTGGGTTGAAGACAAAACCAAGCACTTTTAGCATAGTTTATATGCTTCGTTGGGGCAAATAAATTAAGCATACGTTTCCAGATGTTCTAACCAGTTTCCAGCCTTCTCAGCTTTGATAAACATTTAAATAACGCTATTGTTATCAAGATATTACAATCATAGATTTGCTATTCTGTATGAACTTGAAAGCTGTAATTTTATATTGTCAGCAAGTTTGGTTATCACTGCTACTGTTTAAACCTTCGAAAACCAAATTTACTTGTACTATATCACGATACAAGTTTTCTAGGAAATCAATGCAAACTTCATCTTTAGTGTGCACTATGCCCAATTCTCATTAGCAGTTAAAATGAATAAAATTTGCCAGAAAAGGTCAAAATAAGTTTTTAAGAAGGTTAATACCGAAAGACAATGAAGTAGTATGTGGTAACGGAGGCTCAGCAATTGTTTGTAATTGTCTTCTTCAATACAGCTGTGTCCAAAAAGTTGTGCCAAAAAAATTAGAATATTTATTTTAGAGACTATTTTGGCTGCTTTTAAATCTAATTTTTTTTTACTTAGCTATTGATGATCTAAAATTTCAGAGTTTATTACCCATCAGTAGAGATGATGCTATTTTGCATAGTTAAAATGAATTATTTTAACTATAAAAAATCCTAATCTTTAATTTTCTCTCTCTGAGGCTAGTCGGTTTTGAATTTACGAAAGAAAAATTTTTTTGCCACCCTATATGAAAACATTCTGTTATTCATCGGAAAAATATTTTCACTCTATGGTTAAGTACTATCAGGCGGTTTCCCTCCATTCACAGCAAAATCCTAGATTCTTGTTTTAAGCAAAAAGTCTTAAAACAAGAAAAAAATGACTTGTCCGCCACGTAAGAATATTTTTTCTTGTTTCAAGAATTTTTATTCTTAAAATAAGAATTTTTTTCCTTGTTTTAAGAACTTTTTTTCTTAAATATTTTTTTTTTTTGTTTCAAGAATTTTTATTCTTAAAACAAGAATTTTTTATCTTGTTTCAAGAATTTTTATTCTTAATATAAGAATTTTTTTTCTTGTTTCAAGAATTTTTATTCTTAATATAAGCATTTTTTTCTTGTTTTAAGAATTTTTATTCTTAATGTAAGAATTTTTTTTTCTTGTTTTAAGAATTTTTATTCTTAATATAAGAATTTTTTTCTTGTTTTAAGAATTTTTATTCTTGATATAAAATTTTTTTTTCTTAATATAAGAATTTTTTTTCTTGTTTTAAGAATTTTTATTCTTAATATAAGAATTTTTTTCTTGTTTTAAGAATTTTTATTCTTAATATATAAATTTTTTTTTCTTGTTTTAAGAATTTTTATTCTTAATATAAGAATTTTTTTCTTGTTTTAAGAATTTTTATTCTTATTATATAAATTTTTTTTTCTTGTTTTAAGAATTTTTATTCTTAATATAAGATTTTTTTTTCTTGTTTTATAAATTTTTATTCTTAATATAAGAATTTTTTTCTTGTTTTAAGAATTTTTATTCTTGATATATGAATTTTTTTTCTTAATATAAGAATTTTTTTTCTTGTTTTATAAATTTTTATTCTTAATATAAGAATTTTTTTCTTGTTTTAAGAATTTTTATTCTTGATATAAGAATTTTTTTTCTAAATATAAGAATTTTTTTTTTTGTTTTAAGAATTTTTATTCTTAATATAAGAATTTTTTTCTTGTTTTAAGAATTTTTATTCTTAATATAAGAATTTTTTTTCTTGTTTTAAGAACTTTTATTCTTAATATAAGAATTTTTTTTCTTGTTTTAAAAATTTTTGTTCTTAACATAAGAACATTTTTTCTTGTTTTAAGAATTTTTATTCTTAAAACAAGAATATTTTTTTTTGTTTCAAGAACTTATATTCTTAAAATTATGTATTTTTTACTTGTTTCAAGAACTTATATTCCTTAAAAAAAATCATTTTTTACTTGTTTCAATGTCATTTTTATTTAAAATAAGATTCTATTTTTTTTTCAATAATATTTACCCTGAACTATAAAACAATTACAAAAGTACTTTTTCTATGGAAAAAATGAAACATTATTTTGAAATTAGAATGATATATAATAAGAATATTCAACAAGCATTTATACATTTAAACAACAAATTTAATCGTTGAAATAACAAATTATTCTTTGGAATGTTTTATTATTGTTCATGCTTGTAGCGGCAATACTCCTCCTATGTCCAAAAAAAGTGTACTCCAATAAGTTCCATCACGAAGTCAGAAAATGAAAAACTTCATAAAATAATCTGAAAATAAATTTTACAAACTCAAAATTTAACAATAATATTTTTTCATATCTTAAAATGTCGACAATTTATAACTCATTTTAGTTTTACTAATTTTGAGGGTTGTGTATGCATGCATACCTACCTGTATTTGGGTGGCAGTGGGCAAGGAACTGCCAACTTGTGTATTCCTTAATGCAAAAGTGTATCAATGTCTTCATTCTTGCTGAGTCAACTGTAACAGAAGACTTTAATACATGTGCCATGTCGCCAACAATCTGAATTAAATAATAATAATAAAAAAAGCATACAACTTTAAAAAGCAGAGAAAACTTATCGAATAACCTATTAGAGGACATAGCAGTTTTGAAAATACCTTCTCATTTAAAAAGGGATTTGTGATTTTCAAACACTATTTCATTTTATCCAAAAATATATGAAATCACAAATAAATAAAAAATTTTTTTACCAATAGCACATTAGGGAAACATTGATATTTCTCTAAAAATGCTCCAACTCTCTCAACTCTCTCAATTTGAAATTTATTTACCCAGGTTAATAAACTAAAATTCTATACTTAGTTCAATTAAAATGCACCAGAACAAAGTTCTAGAGCATTTTAATTGATCATGTTATAAAAATAAGGATAAAAAATGTAAAAAATTAAAATTAATTAATAATACTAAATTTACTAATTGAAAATTATTGTTTTCTTTACTTACTTTACTTTGCATGTATTTGGAAACTTGCAATTGCTTAAAAAAAAACACACACATATATGTCATATATGTGTATGTATGCAACATAAACATGGATATTTAGAAATACTACTAATACTAATCTTAAGTAAAAACCAATTGTATAATAATAGCAATAACAATATTAAAACAATTATAACGAGGTAAGTAATGTTAACAATTATATTTATATTAATACAATAATAACAATAATAATAGTAACAATAATATTGATAAATATTAAATTTAATATTAAACAATAACAATAAGTAATAGTGATATGAATAGAAGTAAAATAATGTTGATATTTATATTACATATAATCATACCAAGAGCAATAATAATAACCCACAATGAGCTCAACATTTTACGAACAGTAATTACATTTCTCCAAAATAAAAAGACATAAAGATGAGTTTTAGTAGTAAAGTTTAGTGATATAAAGTGAATATAAAAAATAAATTATTCTATGAATAAAAAATGATAAATTATTTCATGATTTTATGCATTGGTTTGTGATGTGATTTGTTATGCTGTACTTAACTCAACAATGATTTAGAATATATAATTTAAGGTTGCTAAATAAGGAAGATAATTTAGAGAATTTTTTATAGAAGTAAACAAATTACAGATTGGAAGAGGTCGGGTAACTTGTGTGTGATTTCAGACAAATAGACAATTTAATAGATGAACAAGACCACACAACTTGATTTTAAATAGAAAGAAAAGAATAATAAAATTAGAGTGATATTCTTGAAAGTAAATTAATTTAAATATCTTGTTTTTAGATTAGATATTCATAAAAAATTATTGGTTCATAAATTATAAGTATATATAATATATCATATTAGAGTGTTTGTAGTATGTTTGAGAAATAAAATTTATATTAATAGGTACGTGGACTAATCACTGATCTTTATAATAACTGGATAGCGCATCTCTTAAGGAAACACCGTAATTTTTGAAGCCAAAATTTTTTCGCCAGCGCCATATTGGGAGGACCCACGGAGAAAAACAAATATTGTTAGGTGAACAAGCTATTTCCTTAGTTTGGTGGCTTAACTTTATGTTTTTTTGTATTTAACATAGATAAAACGTTTGGAAAATTATTAATAAATTTTTAAAAGATAATAATTATTTTTCAGTAAAATAATTATTCTATAAATGTCTGGAGAAAATACCAAAAAGCGAGGGACACAATGTGTTGCATTTGGTTGCAATAAAAGAAAACATGGTGACAGTAAAAGAAGTGATAGTGATGGAATCTCTAATGATGAATCATCTTTAAAACGAAAGTACCCTAGAACATTTCATAGGTGACTTTCTTAATTATTTTAAAAAATAAAAACATTTTAAAATTTTTTGACCTCTGTTAGTTTGCTTGCAATGTGAACATACGGATTTAAATAATATCAGTTGTGCAAAAAGTATAACAAATTTAATGAAATATCAAACATTATTTTTCCTAGTACTTTTATTCAGATTTCCTTCAAACACTGAAAAAAGAAAGAAATGGACCATCAAACTACACCGTCAAGAATGGAGTCCAAGTAGTAGCAGCTTGATATGTTCTGATCATTTTTTAGAAAAAGATATTGACAGAACTGGACAAACTGTTAGGTTAAGGGAAAATTCTTTTTCTAAAAGATTTAAAAAATTCCCTGACCATTTAAAAAAGGTATATGCTCAATTATGTTTTTATGTATTGCACAGGTTTGTTCAATATGTACCTTTTAGTTCTTAATTACCCTATGCAGTGTGCTAGAGGGTTTATAACACAACTGTATGGTAAGCAGCTAAAACATATAATAACTATTTTGCTATTGTATGCTTTTATTTTATAAATACTGCATGAACTATTAGCTAAGCTCTGTGAGTAAACACAACTTAGAGGTTCCTTCTAGTTAGATATAATTTTTAATATAAAAATTATACAGCTATATATTAATATATATTTTTTCTTTTAATATTAGAATATGAAAGAGAAGAAAGTTCCTGTTAATAGGTCAACTTTTGAAAATTCTGAAAAAAGTGATTTGGAAACAAGTGTTATACCTTTCAGCATGAAAGTTGGCTCCCCCCAAAAAATAATATAACTGCAGTTTGACTTCAGAAAAACAAATAACAGATCGTAGAAACAAGATAATTGAGTCTTTAAAAAAGAAAGTAAAAGCGAAACAGCAAAAATCTTGAAGAATGAAAAAAAAAAATAACATCTCTTAAATCAGTAGTAAAAATATTAAGTCAAAAACATAAAATATCGTCAAATTGTGAAGAAATGCTTTTAAAAACATTTTCAGAAGTTCCTTAGGCTCTAACCAGAAGAATGATTATGCATAAAAATCATGGTAATGGATTTAAATATTCAGAAGAAATCAAATCCTTTGCACTTACCCTGCAGGTTTATTCAAGCAAAGCTTATGATTATGTGCGAAAAACATTTAATTTTAATTTACCACATCAAGTACAAATTAGGAAATGGTATGGATAAGTTTCAGCAAAACCAGGTTTTACAAAGCCAGCTTTTGCAGCACTTAAATACAAGGTTATAGAAGCTGAAAAATTAGGATCTAAAGTCATTTGCTCACTTATGTTAGATGAAATGGCCATTAAAAAACACATATCTTGGGATGGAAAAGCATTTAAGGGGTATGTTGATCTTGGGAATGGCATACAAGATGATTCATCCCCGGTTGCAAAAGATGCCCTAGTTCTCATGAAATATCTTCTAACATATAAGTTAAGTCAAGACCATCAATACGAGGATCAGGAGGATTTAACAATAACCCAACAGCGCAACAATTCACTGCAGCATATAAGCGACTTTTACTTCGGAGCCATATTGAGGGAGGATCAGAAAATTGTAAAAAATTACAAGCAGAAAATATTTTAAATGTCTTAGATGATTCAGTTATGATAAATAACAGCAATTTGGATATTACATCAGTAAACATAATAAGAAAATATGACTTATCTGAAAGAACATCTAAGTCTATTGATCATGATTATTCTTTTATAACTAATATTTCATTGGTAACTGAGTATAAAAAAGCAGCTATCTCTTATATATCGGGCTTCGTTGTTAAAATGGCAAAAAAGCAAATATTTTGTATGTTATGTTGTGATGCACTTGGTTCTAAAAAACATGCTCCAGAATCCAATTTTCTTAAAGTAAAGGACAGTGGTGGTCTTATAAAACCTACAAGAGATGTTATTACTGTTTGTGAAGAAACTGAAAAAAAAATTACAAGAATGCTAGCAACAATACCTGGAAAACTGCCACAGTCCAAAAATATCCCAGAAGTTATATCTATTTCAGTTTTAGAAAGTTTAGGATCTGTTTTATTTTGAGACTTGCATGAACATATGTTTGATACTGCTATTAATGAAAATCATGTTTTTAAATTAATCAAAATAATTGCTCAATGCTATTGCAAAGTTCGATTTTATGATCTGGGAAAACAAGCCACTGAGAAAATGTCAGGGAAAAATATAAGAAAAACATTAAGTAAATTGGTATTATTTAATTATCAATAACTATAACTTTTACAAACACAAAACTATTTTATATTATAAATAGTAACGTAATATATATATATATATATATATATATATATATATATATATATATATATATATATATATATATATATATATATATATATATATATATATATTATATTATATTATATTATATTATATTATTTACAACAATAAATAGAATGCTTTTCAACTCTTATATTAAAGTAAAAACGTTAAAAAGATTATTTACTTACTTATAGGAGTATTATATTTCAATTTGTACTTATAATCATACTTTTTGAATATCAACATAAGAATCTAGATAAATTATCTAAAGAATACGATCATTCGTTAGACATTTTACAACAGATTTTTACTACTTTGTTGATATTGCTTTTTTTCTTCTTAATTTCTTGATACTTTCAATCCTATTCTTTACTTCTTCTTTTTTTTGGTTTCTTTTCTTAAAAATTCAAGCGCATCATAACAAACCGTGGGTCCTCACAATATGGCCGCCAAAATATTTTTTCGGCTTCAATTTCGATATTAGAGATGCGCTATCCAGTTATAATATAGTTCAGTGGGACTAATTTTTTTAAATTGATCCAATACTAGAATGCTATATATCATTGGAAAGCCCTCAAATACAGTATTTTAAAGGTGAAAAAATTATGAAAATTAGACAATTCTATAAAAAAATATAACATTTTTAGTAGCAATTTTTCAATATATGGATTTCTTGATAAAACTGTGGTTAAAAAAAAAAAATTTTCTACATAAATTATTGTAACTTTGACAATTCTTATTCAAATATCTATAACTTAGTATCAAAAGATAGATGTAAAAATGGGCTATAATTTCAAACTAGTTTCTAGGTAAAGGGCGCACGGAGGGATCCAGAGGGGGTGCTAATCCGCCACCTACACCTCACAAAAATACAATTATTTTTTTTAAATAGAGTGTTTTCTTTATAAAATTAGTAATATTTATATACAACAAGTTATTATTTATTTATTCAACATCACTAGCAAATATTACAGATTTATCTTAAAGTTGGGTGTTGGGTTTTGGGGAAGATTTAACACACCCTATCAAAATTTTTTAATCATTTAAATTACTAAATCATTTTTTTAATTATTACAATATTTACTAAAATGATTAAATCTATTATAAAAAACAAAAAAATATATTTCAACACTATAACAAAGAGTAACTAGTGGTGTATAGATTGCTTTGATGGAAGAGGGCGTATACTGCCCCCCCCCCCTCTGCCATGAACCTGAAAATCAAAATTTTATGAAAATTTCACAAAAAAATTTTAAAATGTTTTTTTAAAAAACAGAGAGAAATTAGTAAAAAAAATATATATTTTAACACATTACAAAATGCATCAGAGTAACCATTTTGTCATGAAAAAAGGTGGATTACACACTCCAACCTAAAAAAAAATACACGAAAACAACAAGCCTTTTGAAATAAAAAAGTGTAGTATAGTATGTATAAATTGCCTTTATGCACCCCTTTTAATAAGGCAATTTATACACCTAGAGGTGTATAATTTGTCTTTATAAAAAGAGGAGCAAGTCATCCCCCTCCTCTGTCGGAACCAAATAAAAAAAATTTAACTACAATTTAACAAAGAAGTCTTAAAATGTTTTTTTAAAGAAAAAGAAATTCGAATAAAAAACTATTTTACCACATTACAAGATGCATCTTTGTATACTCATACATTATCATGTAAAGGAACAGATTAACCACTCTAACCTGGAAAAAAAACACAAAAAAAAACAAACTTTTTGAAATAAAAAATGTTATTATTTCTTGTCTAGGCTTCTAGTAAATAATTTAATTTTTAAATTACATTAACGAAACAAAATGAATAATTTTTAACAATAAACACCACGTAAAGGTAAGCCAGAGCCAACTATCAATTTTCAAGCAACAAAACTTGTGATACTGATTTTGGAAGTCACAAAATTTGCAGTACCTATTTGCATGCTACAAAACTTCCAATACCTATTTGTAAGCTATAAAACTTGCTGTACTATATTTGCAAGCCACAAAACTTGTGGTACCTCTTTGCAAGCCACAAAACTTGCTGTACCTTATTTGCAAGCAACAAAACTTGTGGTACTTATTTGCTAGTCAAAAAACTTGTTGTACTTATTTTCAAGCCACAAAACTTGCAAAACCTATTTGCAAGTTATAAAACTTGTGGCAGTTATTTTGCTGGTTACAAAACTTGCTATACTGTGAGCATTTTTACATTAATTTCATATTCCAATTAAGAAAATTTAAACTTCCCCGATATAACAACGTCAACTAGCTGGAGTTTTTAATCTTTTGACAGTTCAATATCAGTTCCATCTTGTTTCCAATAAGAAATAGTGTAAATTCTGCCTTGTTATTTCTTGTTTAATTTTTTCAACTCTACCATCATAAATGACAAAATGAAAACTTAAACAGAAAATTAACAATAAAAATATTAAAAAAATCTAATTACAAACAACAAACTAACACTTGGAATATTGCTACAAAGTTAAAGTAGTAAACAATAAATTAATAATTATTAATTTTTTATTAATTTAAAATTTATAATTCAAAATTATTAATATAAAATAATATTGATAGTATAAAAGATAAAATTATTGAATATTATTAGTTAATAACAATTTTATCTTTTATACTATTAATATTGCTTTAACATTATTAAAACACTTTAAAAACATTAACTTAATGATTAAGTTTATGTTTTTAAAGTATTTTAATAAAAAAAGTTATAACTGTTATTGACTATTAACATTAATTTATTGTATACTACTTTATTTTTGTATTTAATAATTAACATGTTTAGATAATGGAATATATAAATTGTATACTACTTTATCTTTTAATTATTGTTTACAATAGCCTATTAAACAGGCTATTGTGATCAATAATTAAATGGTTTTATTTTAAAATGATAATAAGATGAGGATAATATATTTTAAAAACACTAACAAGGCTTTTGTTAGTAAAGTAAATAAGTGTAAAAATAAATAAGTGTAACATCACATAAAGTATGTGATCTTTACACTTATTTATGTATGGTGTTTTTATAAAGTTGTCCACTAATACTTTGATCAAAGTATCAGTGAAAATATCTTACTAGATGTTACAAAGTCCAACAAAACTTCATTAATTTTTTCCGAATAAACATTTTTGCAATAAGAATTGTTTTGCGAATGGCCCCCCTAGCTGCCCCCGTAATTTGCTATAACCGAAAAAAAATCAGAAAAACAGAAATTAGGTACCAAAAGTGTTACACTTAGTAAACTGCCTGCTCCCTTTTTTTTTCGTTTAAATTTGGCATTTACATAGATAATGCATGTAGAAAATTGTTTAAATAATAAATAGAGCGGGATCAACATTCCTTATACTACAAATTCAAGTGAGAGCATCGTCTAAATTTTCATGCAAAATTTGAAGCAAAATAACTCATAAAGTTTAGTAACCATACATAAAAGTTATATAGAAATCACGCTTAACCTTTCTTCTTTCAAAAACAAATCTTTATTTGCATATTTTTCTAAAAAGAAATACCACAAAAGTACGTTTTACTAAGACTACCGAAAAAATGCAGTACGCGTAGTAGAACCCTTTGAAACCTATCTGCTCCCTTTTTTTTTCGTTGAAATTTGATATGTGCATAGAAATTGCATGCAGAAATTTTTTAAATAATAAATAGACCGGGATCAATATTTCTTCGACTATATATTGATGTGAGAACATCAAGCTATTTTTCAGAATCCAAATAATCCATAAAAAAGTTCACAAACCATACATAAAAGTTATATAAAAATCAATATTAATCTTTTTTCTTTCAAAAAAGTATCTATCTGTATATATATTTCTAAAAAAAAACTTAACAAAAATACGTTTGCCTAATGCTACCTAAAAAAAAGTTAAAAAAACGAGCCACAAAATTTTAGCACAATCGGTTCCGTAAATCGCGATTTCCACAAAGAGATTTGATTTTTACTAATACAATCTATTTGACTTTAGAAAAATATCCCGGTGGGAAATCGGCTAGCAAATAGCTAGCTATAATCGTCACGATAAAGACAGTGATTTGGCCACGAGGATCGCTAACTTTTTTAAGTTAGCGAAAAGCTATCGATATTTGTAAAGATAAAGACAGCGATTTGGCTACGAGGACAGCTAGCTTAATAAGCTAAAGACTCACAGGCTATTGTAGCTACCTTCATATCGTAATAAAATCGCTATCAAAAAAATTTTGGTATGTAGCTATCAACCAGCGATAGATTTGTAGATATTTTGTAGCTAGCTATAAAGCTACGATATGTAGCTAGCGACACATTGCTACAAAAACGCAATGTTTAAAGTTCAATTATTCGAATTTTTAAAGATGTTAGAGACATTAGCAAAAAATAAAATAAGAAAAAAAAAGCTAGCTAGTCGCTCGCTAGTCGCTCGCTAGTCGCTAGATCATTTCCCACCGGGATATTGCTGGTTTAATACAATTTTATTGATGTTATTCCATTTATGAAAAAAATTGGGTGCTAGGTTTGAATACAACAAACAACATTTGGTCCAAATACTCCATTCATCACGAGTTTAATAAATAAGTTGCAGCATTAATTTTTACAAAACCAAAATTAAAAAAAAGTTGCTATATGAAAAATCTAAGATCCGCAGCCATTTTAAAATATCTGAAATTTCTTATGAACTTTTTGAACATGCGCTCATAAACATAACGCTTGTAATTGACTGTAGGTTTTAAAGGTTTTAAGACCCTAATGACAGTTTGGGGAGGGGGGTTGGCGGAAGGGGCAGAGCCTTTAGCCACACAAAAACTCCTTGATCCGTCGCTCGGCAGTTTATTCATTTTTATTAAATTTATTTATTATAAAAAAGTGCACAACTTTGGAGCACTTCAAATCAAATCGCTCTTATGCATGCTTGCACCTTACATTTATATTATTCTGCTACTACGTCGCCCACACAAAAGATTCATTTTTATGCTGTTTAGATTTATACAGATTTGCAGATATGAATATTGCATTTATTAAAGGCAAATTCTATAAAATTCTTGAAGTATACGACTCTTTCTGGTTTGTATTTTAGTCTTATGGATCAAATGGATTAGACTATTTGATTACATAAAATCATGAACACAAGATCTATCAGAGGGTGGGGAGGATTTTCAGAAAAGGAAATTCAGTGGCTTTAATTTTTCTGAATTCTTTAATTTTTTTTAGGTATATCTGCAGGTATCTATTGATATATATATATATATATATATATATATATATATATATATATATATATATATATATATATATCAATATTTATATCAATATATATATATATATATTATATATATATATATATATATATATATATATATATATATATATATATATATATATACCAATATATATATCAATATATACATCAATATATATATATATATATGTATATATATATATATATATATATATATATATATATATATATATATATATATATATATATATATATATATATATATATATATATAAATATATATATATATATATATATATATATATATATATATATATATATATATATATATATATATACAAACATTGTTTGTATATAATATGTATACATATATAAGAATATATACATATTATGTACAAACAAAATGTTACAATATTATAAAATTAGGAACAATGTTTTTTATTGAAATATCTTTAAATAAGAATGGAAATCTAAAATACGAATCAAGTTCTTAAAATAAGAATCAAGTTCTTAAAATAAGAATTAGGTTCTTAAAATAAGAATCAAGTTCTTAAAATAAGATTCAAGTTCTGAAAATAAGAATCAAATTCTTAAAATAAGAATCAGGTTCTTAAAATAAGAATCAAGTTCTTAAAATAAGAACAAAAGTTCTTAACCTAGAATCTTGGATTTTGCTGTGTTGTTAAGTACTATCATTCCATAGTGGAATGGTTGTCGATTTTTTTTTCTTAAGCTCGCTGATGGTTTACATTTTTTATTTATCAGCAAAAAAAATTTTTGATTGGATTTGTTAGTTAAACTTTGTAGTTCATTACTTTCAGGTTTTTTAATGAAACTTGAGAGTAATGATCTCAATCAAACCCAGCAATCATAACAAGAAACACAACAGTATCTACTTGTCCAGTACCAGCAGTTATAAGAGTATGGATTCCATCACCAGTATTATTAACTTTTAAACCTGCTCCACTTAAGTATTGATCGGAGCAGCTTTTGAAATTGAAGCCAGAAATCGTTGGGTACCTAAATAGAAACCATTAGGTGTCACAACTTGAAAACTATTTTCACTATTTAACACATTGATTTCAAAACTAACCAATAAGACATCTATAAGATGAACTACTAGGTGATAAAGTTGTATTCCGTTGCAATAAAGTCTATTAGGCTGCCCATTAATTAGAACATCAGTTTTGATGATGTTCATTGGTTGTCTTGCAAAAAAGGTAAATTGGGGAGCATAAATTAAAACGTCTTTTAAATTGCATGCAATGTTCATATCGAAAACCCATGAAGTTTGGGTTGAATCTCATTACACACGTCTATGACGAAAAGTTCGCTCAAAACAAAGACCAAAGCGTAAAACGCTACCATAAGCAATTTCTTTTTCAAACTGCTCATTTTTAACAATCTCATACTGCAGAGCTAAATTATTTGAAGCATAGTTGGGAGTAGCTGAAGTATCAGTTGAAATAATAACTTGACTTCGGTGAGAGAAAATTACTTCATACTCAAGATGATCTGAAAACGATGACGGGTGAAAAGGTCTGCGACTATTAAACATTTCAAAGTTAAGAGGTATGCAATACTTTGAACCAGCGGGAACAGGGCCTCGTTCAAACGCAACCAGGGCTGTGTCTGGGCATTTGGCTTCTGCGTGCTAGTATGTATGGCCACAAAATTAAATTTTTAATTTTTTAAATATAAATTAAAAAATTAATTTTTAATTTATATTTAGAAAATTACATGTAACATTAACATTTACATATTAAAATGAAATTAAAAATTAACTCGACGCGATTTTATAGAAGCAAATTGTTCACTCGCTTCTTGAATATTTAACGAATCAGCAATGGCACTTTCTATTGCAATAATTGAAACATTACTTAGACATTCTTGTGTCATGGATGTCCTTAGGTAATTTTTAACTATTTTCAGTTTTGAGAAACTTCGCTCTACTGAAGCAACGGAAACTGGATTTGTTTTTGAACTTCTGACGAGTAAAAAACTCATTAAACCGTAGAAATCTTTTTTTAAATTTCGAATGTTGTGAGTTTTTGGAAAACGATTAGTGTAAATTATCTTCTACTGTTTAAAAAAAAATCATGGCATCAAAGAGACATAAAGAAAACAACTTAAAGTGGAAATAAAAAACAATTATTAACGGAAATAAAAAACAAAAAAGCGGAAAGGAAAAACAAATAAAGAGTTTTCGAAAATTTTTGGTACTCCACCAAACACTCTTTCAACCTGGAAATAGAATAAAGATACAATCCTTGACGCTTTTTGTCAAGGAAATTTGACTAAATGATGAAAGTTGATTCGTATTACCGAGTAAACAAAGCTGTACTTAAATGGTTCAAACGAATGAGAGCTGATAATGTTTCAATTAGTGGCTTGCTGATAAAATAAAAAGTTTTATACTTTGCGATAAAGTTATGCTTCAAAAATTTTCAAGCTTTGGAAGTAAGGCTAGACTAATTTAAGAAAAAGCTAACTAATTTGGAGATAATTTGAGTAAGGCTAAACTTGACTAAAGATATAAATCATGTTTTTGACATGAATTTACTAGCTCATAAAAGACAATATACAATAACTGACCTTTTTTTTTCAAATTTAAAAGTTTTAAACACATAATATATATTGATTTTAGGCCTAAGAATTGATATTTATTTGGTTGTTTGATTTCTATTCGTTACTTTGAAAAGAATATTTGAAAAATAGTCAACTTTCTATAATTCGAAAATCTCTCTAATTCGAGCTTTTATTTTTGCCCATAAAATTTGAACAAGAGAGATTGTACTGAATAAATGTATAAAAATATAAACATATTTTTTCAAAAAATTAGAATTAGTAAGTAATTCACTTATTTTATAATTTTTTTGTTTATTCTATTAAATAATAATAAAATATATATCAAAAATTATTGTTTTTACTAAATCATAAAGAATTTAATAAATAATTATCTTTAATTACTAGTACTTACTTTTTAATGATGCACGCTACACACACAAAATATACAGAAATGAGACTGTGAAGTAAAATTAAAGAAATAGTATAGCATTAGCATTGAATTTAGACATATAAATTTAATGGTATTAGTGTGTGTAACACATTCGCTGCAACTGGCTCCCATATATAGGCGCCAATTTTAGTGGCATATACGCAAAAACAAAACAAACAGTTTAATTAACGTAAAGAAAAAAATTAATATCAGCAAGAAAGTGGTTATACTGATATTATACGTAACGCATAAAAAAATATTCCTGTATATGAAGAAAAATAAAACAAAATTTAAAATAATGTGAATTTTTATTTCGCAGTTTTATGCTAAATTTTTACATTTTACGGCACTATACATAGTATATGTGATGTATTCTTACTGTTTTTTGACCGCCTGCGTGCGGTGCTCTGAACGCAAGTAATATTGCTGCATTAACCTCAGTTGTTGAACCAGTACTAGATCCAGACCTCAAAAGATTTAACTTGCTTGGGTCAGCCTGGTTGTCAATATCTTACATTAATCTGGAAGAGCTCGTTCTAATGAGAGTAAGAACAAATCTCGAACACTCCAATAATCTCCATAATTAAAAGTACTTTAAATTTCTTGACCGTACATTCTTTTTAAGAGTTTATCAATAATGCTTCGACCAAGATTTGCTACAAGCCTTGCTTTAAGTTCTGTTCTTCTAGTGAGAACGATATTGTAAAGTAAACAGACTGACCCAGGCACAAATATCATGGAGAGCGACAAAGTTAGAAAACGAATTAAAAACGTTTGACCTGTTGAATTTAACTGTAATGCTGTATTTAAACTGACTGTGATGATTTGTCTTTCACCTTGGACTCCATACACTGTAGTAAGGTTGCCCTAAAGGTCTAATAAAGTACCATAACTAGATTGAAGACTTGAGACCACTATCAAAATTGTTGTTGTCCACAAGATGGCAGAAGCAGTTACACTAGAGGAAATACCAATGACGGATCTTATTGATCCAAACAGAATCCAGTTTTTTGATCCAAACAGTTCCAGAATTTACCACCAATTATTAATCTTGATAGTTTACTATAAGAACAATGATCTTTTCATTTACATTATGAATTTAATAGGCGATGAATGGATTACGTGAGATTAATTAATTAATAAAACAACTTATTTGTATGAAAAACATGAAGCTTACAAAGACACAACATTTTATTGTTAATAAAGCTAAAATAACGGGGTCATTTTACATAAATAAAACTGAAATTGGTGAAAAAACACGTAAAATGCATTTTTCAGGTACGAATCATGGAAAAGTACTCAAATAACAATAACAAAAATAAGACAATTTCAATCTATAGCAAACCTTCCTGTATGTTAGTTAAGGGATCTTGGAATTGATTTTAATGAAGGAGAAAAAACCTAAAATATAGGATATACATCTTAATATGCTTTTTGATCATACAACTGCTGTTATTTCAAAACCATTTTTGGAAGTAAAAAAACGGTTAATGAAAATGTAAGCAGAAAAAGGAAATTTTTATCTGAAAAAAATAACAATATTACTTGATAATAGCAAGATACGTAGACTTGAAGATAAGTTTGATAGAGTTGATGATAAAATAAAATTAATAAAAGGTGGGGGGGGGACAAGATGATTTAGAGTTGGAAAATAAAAATCTTTACGAATGTTTTGAAGATCTTAACAAAGCAAATGTAAATGTTTTGCTTTTTGCAAACTTAATAGTCAACACAATAGGACTCGAGAAGTTATTATTATAATGATAGGCTTAATTTAAGACAAATTAAAATTAATTGAACCTAAGAAGACTATACAATCTCTGCTGTAATTTTTGCTTTTAGTGTAATTACCTACGCTATAACTAGTATTTTTTAATGGTGTTCATCTTTACTGATAAAGAATAAAACTGATGACAAAGAAAAGACTGATGTTAAAGAAAAAGCTGATAAAAATCTTGAACATCTTGCGATCCCCACTATAGGTAAAATTTTATATTTATAAAACTGTTTATATTTATAAAACTGTTGGCTTTGTTGCAGAAAATGTATGGATCCTTCTTATAGCTTCTTATAGTCGTTGATATAACAGCAGATATAACAAGAAAAAATGAGGTGTTAAAAATAGATAAAACGTTAAATTATAAAATATCTGTCGATACTACTACACGTGATGGGTGGGATCCTCTTAAATATTTTAAAGTTAATATAAAAAGTCAACCAGATAGGTATAATGGTTAACCAAGTTTAACTAACATACCTGTATAGGATCAGATAGTTCATATCTTGTTGGTTGCAAGCATTATTACCCAACTCCAAATTTTAATTCAAAATTTTATGTATGAACCTGTAGAGTCTTTACCAAGTATAATTTTATCAATACAAGACATTAGGTAAACTGACAAATTACCCAATCCAACAAAAGGTGCAAACGTTCTCCGAAACTCGTTTGTTAACGCAAACTTTTAATTTCGCGTTGAATGCAGAAATATTTTTCTTACATATTCTTACATATTGTTAGCTTACGGCATATTGTAAAGTATCAACACTTATGCTTTATTGTACAGATATGCGCTGTCTTTACAAATTTCATGTTTGCTACATTTTGAGGTGTATTTTTTGACGGCTAGGTCTTACATTACCATCCCTCATCTTTTTAACCCATGCAATGTTGAAATTGATAAGAGTCAACATGAGAAGATTAAAAAAGAATTTGATAGTTCTGAAAAGGGGTTGCAGACTTGGGTATACCATTTTGACGAGATACGTTTTGCTTAGGATGGAAAAACATAAGTGATTCAAATAATTAATCTTTCAGCAGGACAAGTTCTAGAGCTGACAAAAATATTTACTTCAACAGAATTTAGAGATTTATCAGATAGCAAACAAGCGTACACAATCTGTGTTATTAGCGCTCACTGGCTGTTAGGTCATCTATTGTTGTTACAAATTCAGCAGCTAAGGAAACGCAAAACGAGTTTTTAAACGGTCTTGAAACTTATATTAAGCGCTCTAAAATTCTTAGTGATGATATTAGTCACAACATTCTTTCTAACGCAAATTCAAATGTCAACTTTAGTATAGCCCCAGGTCTTTATTTATTACCATCAGATTTAAGTTTAAAAACCGACACAACTAAAAAATACAATTAAAAACTTTTGGAAGCTACTGCAACAAATTTTGGTTTTGCAAGCTTAAACGAAATAAAAAAAGGACCAACGGACACAAAACAATCGAACACAAAACCAACAGATGAATATACAGACACCATAGCGAGGAGCTTATAGCTCTTGCTGTTGCTGGTTGTACAGGTATTGCAATTTATTATGCTCAAACCTATAAAAATTTATACTTGTAATAAACACATTTAGTTTACTGGACCAGTAACTCAACCGTAACATACACATTAATGATTCCGCTAATAACGTCAATTTATTCAGAGATTGCTCTGAAACGGGTAATATAGCAAGGTGCACCAGGATCTCCAAGCTTTTGATTGATTTTTTGAAATGTGACAAACATGGTAGCTACACTGCAACTTATCAAGGATTTCCAAAACGAATACTTGAAACTATGCGCTTCGAAATTGAGGGAGCGAGTACTTATCAAGTTTGGGAACCAAATAATTTGAGTTAGCCAACTGATCGAACATATCGAGTGATTGATCAAATTCAGTTTAAGTTTTACAAAACCGATGAAACAGCTATTTTTTTCTTTGAAGCTTTTTTCTATTTAAAACTATACAAAAAATTTGCTGAAAATTAAAGAATAAACAGAATGTTTATGGAAAAACAATTATATCAAGTGCTTGCACCAATGGCTCAAATACCACTACAGCAAGTGCCTGAAAATCTAAGCACATGCTTTATTATAGCATTAACATGGATTCAATGTATGACATCAATTCCGGACAATTTTTACAATTATATACATAAAACGCAATACAATTTCAAAACTGCTGGTACCAGTTCTAATAAAACAGATCTTTGAGTAAGTGTGGTTGGTGGGTTTCTTTTGAGAACAGGTGTCACTGTGTCCTGTTAATATAGCTCTTGCTGATCTAGAGCTGGGTGTGAAGTGATTGTTTCGGTTCTGCTTATTAATATCTATAAAAAATATATATAATATCAGCAATAAGAAATATCATATGATTTACACAACGGGCGCAGAAGCTGCTTCTTTTTTTCCAAGAAAGGATAAGCCGAGCACTTATTTGATGGTGAATAAGTTCTTGAAGAAAAATATCAAAAATTTCTTAGATTAGTTGACGCAGAAATGCAAAAAATATAGCTTGTTGACGAAAATGAAAACAGACCTGAAAATGTACAGGATATTCAATAATATCTAACAATGAGAAGAGCTTAACAAACACTCCAGCAATCTGGAGCAACTACAACCGGAGCAACTGGAGGAGTAGCTTTAGGATTTTATTCTAAGGTAAGATTCCCCAAGAACTCATACTCTTGCAATTGCATATGTAACCTAAGGTAAATCCATTAATTAAATTTTCTCTTTTTTTTAACTTTTTTTTCGATCTCTTTTTCTTTTTATAGGAGTTCTTTTTTACTTTTTTCACGCTCATTTAGTAACACAAGCTATGTTTTTCCTGAGCTTGTCGCTTCCACAACTAATAGATGACCCTGTATATCAAAGAATAATAAAGTAAATTTATTTAAAATGCAAAACAACGCACTTAGAGCTTATATCCCCGACATTTTTCAAGCAATGATGTTTGCCAAAATGGTCAGAAAAAACAAATTTAGCGAAGTCCAAAAGTTTTTTTTAAATTATACAGTATTTGAAAAATGGCTTGTTGATATTGATCTCTTAAAAAAATTATCGGAGTTACTTTTAGTTTCTATTTGGATGATTAAATCAATTTAAAGAAAAGCAAGTATTATATAAATAGAAAATGAGTATCTTTAACAAACACGTCAGCAAAGTTCTTTTTATAAGATAATCCTTATAAAAAGAGCTTTGCTGACGTTGTTTATTACAGTACAGTATCGCATTGTTTATGACCTTGTTACAGTGGCATTAGTTACCGAAGCCTACTCAGCTTACATTTAAAATGACAGATCTTAGTAAGTTTGATCTTTTCTTAATTGGGAGTTAAAACCATTCGTCAAAAAGTGGTTGATATGAAACGGATGCCAGCCAGTATTATTATAATTGAGTCTCCTCTAAAATAATAAATTAATTAAATACATTAGATAACATAAAATGGCAGGCGTTAGGATGATTATTTTTGGCGCTATATCCAATGCCATCAAATATACGGGAATTAGGATATTAACCCAGAATATTTTCAGGAACAGTTTATTTTACAGTATATGTAAACACTGGATTGGGAGGGGGGTTCACAAAAGCATCAGCATTCACAACTAATGCATTCCAATAAAAGACTATTGCATCAGCGAGATTAGTTTGATTGCCGGGCTGTCCTCATAAGGGCTATATTAATTTTTCCTAGGCGAGTGTTTACTTACAAACCAAGCTATTTTATTACAATGCTGATTTCTGTCAAACTCAGCTTTAACTAAATTAAGGAAACGTGTTTGTAAACTAATTTCTGCTTGAGCCATTTTGATACATATATCATCTTCAGATCTTTAATTGAAAGTTTGTAGGATTGGTAACAATAATGGGTTTAACTCTTACTAGAAATAACAATATTTTAAACCTTGGTCCTCGAGAAAATACCTACCAATTTCTTGTCAAATTCCTTGTCAAATGGTTATCTTGAAACCGATAAAATGATGCTCGATGAAGATCTTATTATGTGGAACGAAAGCTATAGAAGTAATAAGGTATCAACATCTTGATATTGTTAAATATTTATATAAAAAATGTCCTTTTAATTTAAAATTTAATGCAAGATGGCAGATGTATTCAGGAGAGCTGTGTATGTTAACAATCTTGAAATTATAAAATTTCTCACCAATGAAAAATGCAAGTGAGATTATACTGTTATCACCTTAGCTGTGAGAAAAAAACAGAAATTGTCTCTTATCTTCATAGCGCTGGCCATCCAAGGGACCGATACACCTGTCTTTCAGTATCAACGTGGAGTCCATGTTGATATAAAAAATGGGTTGATGAGTGCTCCTGTTCTAAGGTTTACGCCTGAGTCTCGGAAGCATTTGATCAAGGCGACTTTTCAACCGTAAATAATTTTATTGAACATGGGTGTCCTTGTTAATAAATATGGATTGCATTGAATAATAAATTTATTATACACCTTGTTGTCTATTAAATATATTACATATTATAATATTATTAGATTTTTGCTTTTCTAGAACAAAGTTACTTTTTCTCTAAATACTCATAACATTAAAAATGCTAGCCATCAGTTACGTAAACAAGTGTGGCAAAAATGTTGGAAATAATATATCTTTTTTTAGATTTCCAAAGGATAATATTTCAGGTAAGGAATTATCATTCCAATCAAATTTATTAAATAATTAGTATATTAAGAAATGAAAGGAGCTTTTATAAACACTTTTTTACTTTAAATTTTATGAAATAAATTATATTTTATACATAATATGATGTAAATAGTTTCACTAAACTAATTAAGTTTCAAATATTATTTAGATGCAAATTTTGGATTCGTAATTGTATAAATAATTTTATAAAACATGACATTTCATCTGATGGTTAAGTAATATTGTGGAAGCATCTTTAAGAACAAAATAATTTGGACAAGGTAATGCTGTCCGACTTGTGCCAAAATTGACAGATTGTCATTTAATTGACAGATCGCCGTTTAAATCAATATTAGCTAGGCAAGTAAAATTGGAAATACATATTTTTGATGGTCATTTTTATGCTTTTGCAAAACGATTGCCTAAAAATCTTTTGTCAACAGTTAAAATGTCATCAACATCCTTTTTTATTAAAAATATGAATATTTTATTTGACACCTTGAACTCCTGAAACTAAAAGCATTTTTTTGGTGCTCGCAACCAAAATAAAATATCCAGTTTAGATGTCACCATTTCTAATATTCTTTGTCTCGCAAACGAGTTGCTTCGTGAGAATTTTTTCAAGGTTCGCACAACTCAATTTGATCAGGACTGTTTGAAAATTTCATTAATATGAAGCAAAATGTCTTAGTAATTTGAATCTTCTTTTCTAAAAATTCTTTTACAAAATGAATGATTTAAAAAAAATATTTAAAATAAAAAACGATTGCAATTATACATTTCTTTATGATGAACACGTTGATCATGCGTTTTATGTGGAAGTTTAATAAAAAACTTTGTTTATATCAGAATATCTTATTTTATAAGGTTATTTATTAAAAAAATTTAGCATGCATTATCTATGCTTGATTTTATTTTAAAACTAATTCTTGAAGCAAGGTATCAAAAGGTATCTCTTATTTCTTTTTGTTGTTTTTTCTCTCGGTATTACCAACTATTTATTTAGCTAATATGAAACGAATACAGTGATAACGTGATTAAAAAGACTTATGCAAAACATTTTAAATTTATATCAAATATTAACTGCGTTAAAATGTTAATGTTTGACGATATATAAGCAATGTTATAAAATAGTTTTAAAAAATTTTTATTTATAAAAGAAAAGTTTTCTTTATGGGAAGCCCTGGTAAGAATAATACAAAAGTTTTTATACTTCACAAAGAGTTGCGTACTTCTATGATTATTTGGTCATGCAAGACATCCCATAATGCTTTGTGGCTTAAGTTACATACATTTATCTAGAGTTAGCAGGCATTGACCAGAATTTAAATTTCTTTTTTTTTTTTTTTTTAAAAATTCAAGTTTATGCGCTAACTTCGCCACGGCTGATAATAAATTCATTGGATAAAAAATGTTAAAGAATAACTTTTGCATTCAATTGTAAATATGCCTCTTTTCACACATACTTTATAATCATTCTCAATGTTGTTTCGATCCCCACCTCAATTGGTATAGACAAAATGTCAAAAAAAAAAAAGATATCAATGCTAACTGAACTCAACTTTTGTGGTAGGTATGTTAACATTATCGTGGTAGGTATGTTGATAATATCGTGGTAGGTTAATATTATGAGTAAGTTGAATCCAAAATATTTTTAAAAACTTTTTTATTACAAAATTCATTTATTCAATTTAATGACAAACCTGAAATTTTTAAGGATCCTGTAAGACCTTTTGAATAAAGAAAGCAGGCTTGCTATCAAACCAAACGTTTTTTAGAGTCCTATTGGAAATTTAGACTAGGAAATGCTAGGGCGCTATTAAAAAAACGTTTTTATATATCTGCTATGTGATCATACACTTCTTAGTAACAAAAAAGATATAATTTTTTGTCTTTAGTTTATAACAATGATATATTGCATCAATGTGGTATATTTATTTTGGAAATTTTTTAAATTTTTTATGACAGCAAAGCGTATTTTGTTTCTAATTTTTGCTTAAACTTATTTTTTCTATATTCAGCTTGTAGAGCTCTATATGTAACTTGTACACAACTTGCAAACGTCTGTGTATAACTTGTACACAACTTGCAAACGTCTGTATATAACTTGTATACAACATGTAAACGTCTGTATATAACTTGTACATAACTTCTGTATGTAGATTGTGCACAACTTGCAAACTTCTGTTTGTACCTTGTAAAATCTGGTATACAAGTTGCAAACTTCATAAAGTAACTTTTAAAATCTGATATAAAACCAACAGACTCCTATATGCAACTTGTATAGTTTGATTCACAACTTACAGACTTATATATGCAACTTGTAGAGTTTGATATACAACTTAGAGATATCTATATGCAACTTGTAGTTAAATCTGAATTAAATATATTTTCTTCATTAGAACTTTTTTTTCTTAGCAAGTGCATGTGAGATTCGCGTTTTTCTCTATAACTTACGCGTTTTTCTTTGTTCTTCTCATGTCTGTCTACTGTAAATGGAGTTGTTTCTCTATAGTTCACATCATTTTTAAATTCATCTGACGGTAGAACATTAGTTGATATCTTTTTTAAGCAATTATTTGAAAAATTATATAACGATGATGGTTCCGAACTTTCAGATTTTTCTGAAACAACCGTCTTTTCACATTTTTCAGAAAGGTTATTTTCATTTTTTATAAGAATTGGAATTTTACTTTTTTTTTGCATTTGCTCACGACTCTTGAGCAAATTGTCGTAGGATAGTAACATTTCTTCATTGTCTAAAATTTTCGTTATTTGTATCAGATTTTTTTTATTTAATTCCTCACTTTCACTAATGTCTAAATGATCAATTGTAAACAATTTTTTTTTAGTAAATGCGGGATGTTCTTTAAGTTTTGAAACAATTTCAGTTTGTTCTTTGGTATTTTGTATTTCAAAAAATAAATTAACCAACACAGGTTTATTCAATGTGCTTTTAGATTGATTCATTAAACTTTCCTCTTTTTTTTTGGCAGTGCTATTTAAGTTTTGCAAACTTTCGTGCATTTCATTGGTTAGTTTTTCAAATTCATTGAGCATTTCATCAAATGAATTTATCGATTTTACAGTCAACTCTTCATCTTTCATACACGTTGTTTTTTGAGCAAAATTTAAGACCGAGTCTGTATTATTTATTAAGTTGTTTACATGACAATTTGTGGCACTGTTTTGTTCTTTATTTAAAAAATGTTCTCTTTTGTAGCCTAAAGAATTTGAATTGTTGTCGTTGGTTGGCTGTTGGACTGGATGATTGATATTAGAATGGTTTTGATGCGTTAAATGATTGGTATTAGGAGAATGGTTTCTTTGGTTAGTGACATCTATGGTGTTGGTTGATTTTCCTAGTTTATTTATAATAATATCAGGATTATGGTTTTCAAAATTTAGGCTATCTAAATAAATATTATTGAATAAACTATCAAGATTATTTTGGTCAACTTTTGAAATAACTGCAATATCCTTCTCTAAAATCGGTTGATGACATTCTTTTAAAACTGTTAAAATCCTCGAGAAGTCGATCTGCTTACTTGGAGTAACAACCGGGTAAATACTTTCTTCTTTGAAATAGGTTTTGCTCAAACTTGTTTTTTTAGCAAATGGAACTTGAAGCGGTTCACAAGATTTATCGCTTACTAAAAAGGTTTCAATTGGTTTCTTTGTGTTTTCAAAACAAGTTTCTATTGATTTTATAGTGTTTTCTAAATAAGTTTTCATTGGTTCAATTGTGTCTTCAAAATAAATATTGTTTTGTTTTATTGTTCTTTTAAATATTGGTTCGGTTGTATTTTTATTTAAATATTTTATTAGATTCAAATCTTTAATGCGTTCTGAATTCTCATTTGAACACTTCTCAATATTTAACTCATAAGAATTATTGGATGTAGAATAAATATTTTCCGTTTGTAAAACATTTTTATTGCTTTGCATGTTTATTATGTCAAGGTTGCTGCTATGGTTGTCGGTTCTATTACTTAAAATTTGTTGCTTGTTTGTGATATCTATATCTAAATTTTTTTGTTTATTGGTTTCATTGTTATAAAGCATTGAATTGCTATGCTGGTTATTTTTTACATCCACATTATTGCTGTGATTATTGTTTGTATGATTACTAAACATGGAACTTTGTTGATTTTTAACAAGATAATGGTTTTTATAATGATCATCGGTTTTATAATTAATAAGCGTGTTGTTTTGTTGTTTGTTTGTTAAATCAAAGTTTTTACTCTCTATTCCATGACTACGAAACATGGAGCTATTTTCTAGTTTGCTATTTAACTCTTTATCCAAATTTTCTTTTTTTGCTAAATAATTATTCGAAATGCGTTTAAAAGACTCATTACTTGTGTTATCAGTTTTTTGCTCAGTTGTATTTGAGTTATTGTGTTTTTGTTCATTTGTTCTTTTACCATCAAGATTTTGCTCAAAAGTCTCTTTATTTATGCTCTCTTCTTGGACTAGAACAGGTTGTGCAAAAGAAATATCTTCATCGCTTCGTTTTCTTGTAGTTCTTCTGCGCTCTTTAGTGGCTTCTATATCACTTTTTTCGTTTTTATCGTTTCTTCTAAATTGTCTTAAGAATCTTGATTTAAATGAGTCGCCTTCTTTTGAGCCATTTTCTTTCTGAGCTTTAATTTCTAAATATAATAAAAATAAATATAATATAAATAAAATAAAAAATTCACACACACACACACACACACACACACACACACACACACACACACACATATATACACACACACACACATATATACACACATATATACAATACACACATATATACACACACACACATATATACACACACACACACACACACACACACACACACACACACACACACACACACATATATATATATATATATATATATATATATATATATATATATATATATATATATATATATATATATATATATATATATATATATATATATATATATGAATATAAAATTAAAAAACGAAAAAGACAAAACTTTTATTATGGAACTTTAAGTTTTATGCTTAACGGCAATCATCAGCCATATATTACAAAACTAAAAATAAAACTTTAAATTAGAATTAGAATTACGGTGGCGTGAGTTCTAATGACTCCATGGAAACAAAATCTTAAAAGTTTTAAAATTATATCGTAGCGTAAACGTGATGTAAACCAACCAGAATCAATCTTCGGAATTAATTGAGGAAATAAGGAATTTATTTTTGTGCCTACACTTCGAGATTATTTCACTTCTTGTATTAAGTAGGTTATTTCCTTTATACATCAAAATTTGAAACTTCTCGTTCTCTTGGCGCTGGGTTGTATGGTTTGCATTGTTTAAGAATCTTCCATCTGACAAAAGATGTAAAGTTTTTTTCTTTTAATTTCCATACTTCTTTAGATAATTTGTATCATTCTTATATATAATTGCAATAAAGGATAAACCAATTAAAATCCTTTTATGCAATTAGATATATTTAATACAAGGAGTGAAATAATCGTGAAGTGTAGGCACAAAGATAAATTCCTTATTTCCTCATTTGATACCGAAGATTGATCCTGGTTGGTTTACGTCACGTTTACACCACGATATACTTTAAAAACTTACAAAACTTTGTTTTCATGGACTCACGTCACCGTAATTCTGATTCAAATTTTAACGTTTAATTTTTAAATTTGTAGTATATGGCTGATGATTGCTGTTAGGCATGAAACTTAAATTTCCTTTATAAAAGTTTTTTCTCTTTTCGTTTTTGCTCTGTTTTGAAAATTTATATATAATCAAAATAAATTTCCTAAATATTGTGCATTTTTCAACGAACAAGAGTTTTGTATTATTTTAATGCAACGATACGATATATATATATATATATATATATATATATATATATATATATATATATATATATATATATATATATATATATATATATATATATATATATATATATATATATATATACGATATATATATATATATATATATATATATATATATATATATATATAAATTATTTGTATTATTTTAATACGACAAACAATATGTTTATACAGTAGAATCCCCTTAATTCGGACTCTGAACGGGTAGGGGAAGTAGGGGCATAACCGCATAAGGAGGCACAACCGTTTTTTAACATTTCCCTTAGAAAAATATTATCTAATAAGCAAAAAATATACCACGCGTTAGTAAAACAGTTTCCTTTTTTTTGCATATGTCAAAAAGTGTGCTTGTTACGTTTCTGTGAAATTGTGCATAATAATGTTTATTTTGATAAAACTTTTATATTTACATCATATTTTTCCAGATCTTTTTTTTGAGAATTAAGCAATATTTGATTTTAGTGTTAAAGACATGTGTTATCAGCATTATTTCATCAAGTGAAAACCATTTTTGATATCAGCATAATCTAATAAGCAAGCTATGAAACTGAATTCTTTCTAAAAACTCTCTTCTGGGACAGAACTCTCTTCTGGAGCAGAACTCAAAATGTAAATATAAAGAACGCCTGCAAATTATGCAAACATGCAACAAAATCATAAAATAATCTGAGCTGTGAAAATTGTAAAGAAAATGTACCATGAAAGGTGTACCCCCAACGATTTTTGTGAGGGTGCGGTTGTGCCTCACAATGGGGGCAAAACCGTTTTTTTCACTAATTGTACTTTTTGTGAAATAACATTTTCAAAAACTGTTCAATTTTTTTCTTAATTGCATCAATTTAAAGCTTAATGATAAAGTTATTAAAACAAACTAGTAAAAAAACACATTTCGTTTTTATCTTCATCTAACATTATTTCAAACTTCACGGGGGCGGTTATGCCTCCACTTCCCCTATATATATTTTGTCCGACTTAGCAAATGTCCGAGTAAAGCAAAACTTTCGGTATAGAGAATTCAAGGGGAATTAAAAATTTGTCCAACTTAGCAAAAGTCCGACTTATCCAGGGCCCGAGTTAACGGAATTCTATTGTATATATATATATTCTGTAGGAATATGCCTCCAAAAGAATAAAGTATACTGCTGTAACGTAAAAACTTCACCACAAGATAGCGGATTCTATTATATCGGACTTACAGTAAATACTTGTAAAGACCGTTGGTACAAGCACAAAAACTCATTCCAATACAAAAACAAAGCAAGTTCAACAGAGCTTTCCAAGTTTATGCGGGAAATTAAAAAAAGGGGTTACACAAATCCTAGTATTACATGGAAAATCGTCGGCAAACCGCAACCGTTTAAACCCGGGGGAAAATTATACAACCTTTGAAAAATATCACATAATAACATCAACAATGATTTTATTAAACAAAAGAAATGAGCTAGTATCAAAATGTCGCCACGAAAACAAATTTTTTATAAACAACTTTAACGTGCTCTGCATAGTATTTTATGTAATTAATTTTTTTGTCGTTAAGATTATTGGCAGACGTGTATTTCAGGTACCCCCTTTAGTAATTCCGTTAAAAACGAGTCACGTTTTACGCATAACATTTATTAAAAATTATACTCTGAACCCTGAACCCCAAAATAAAATTTATTGTATTGAAAGCCATACCCAAACCAAACCCTATACCAAACCCGGACCCTAACCATAACTTTCAGGATTAGGGTTTGGTTAAGGTATCGTTTTCAACAATACTCGTTTCGTGTAAGACTTTTTTACGGACTTACTAAAGAGGGGTGCCTGAAATACACGTCCGCCAGAATAAATATATATATGTATATATATATATATAAATGTATATATATTTATTATATATATAAATATATATATATATATATATATATATATATATATATATATATATATATATATATATATATATATATATATATATATATGTATATATATATATGTATATATATATATATATATATATACATATATATATTTTGTATATATATATATATATATATATATATATATATATATATATATATATATATATATATATATATATATATATATATATATATATATATATATATATATATATATATATATATATATATATATATATATATATATATATATATTATATATATATATATATATATATATATATAAGGGTGTATCGAAAAACAACTTTTTTTGAATTTGAAATTGTAATAGAGCGGAAAAGTTGCATAATGATATAAAAAGTAATTATGCCAAATTATTTTGTAGTTTTTTTATGTCTTCAGTTCGCGCTAGGGTTTTATTTTTCGTAGAAAAACACGTTTTCTGATCCTTTTTACAAAATAAAAATAAAAATTCTATGCATATACTGGAGTTGTAATAGCGTTTAAACATTAAACAATGACTAGTTAAGAAATGGTTACAATTTTTAAGAAAATATTTTAATGTCTTCAGTTGACGCTAGTGTGCTGAGTTTTGACGAAAAAACACTGTTTCATTAGTTTCTGAAAAACAAGCTTAGCAGTCCATAATGTACAATTAAAGTTTTAATAGTGTGGAAAATGTTTTTGAAAAATGTTTAAAGTTGAGCTGTAATAAAGTTCAACTATTTGATTCATTTGTCTCTGTCTCAAACTGTCTTTTTGTGTTGAATATAGGCATTTTTCGCGATGCAAGTCTTGCACGAATGAAGCCGTCTCTAGTAGCCAAACCGCAAACTTAATCTGAAGCTTCGGTTACAAGTTTAATACATCTCTCTACTATTTGAGTATGGCATGGAAAATGCTGCACATCTGGAAGATTACCATTTGTAAACATTTCAATTAGATTTTCATCTGAAATGTGAGTGGTAATAGGAGGTTCACTTAGTTCACATTTAAATCAATCAATAAGGTCTATATAGTCTGTTACTTCAAAATTGATTTCTGGTATAGAGAACTTTCGAACTTTGTTTGTTTTGATTGTTCTTGCTTTCATTATTTGTTTTAATGCAAATTTTCTCACATTTGGACGAGTATCCGATATCATAGCCAGAAGCATATTTTCTGGATGTGCAAAAAAAGCATTCCTTTGTATAACTGGATCGATGATACTTTTTATTTCACTACTGGCTTACCTGGATAAATTGATGGTTAGCCATAAATGTCTAGCACCTTCCGTGCATGAGGAATCATATCTTATATTGAACCACATTTGGCAGTAAACTCTAATAACAAACTCAACTATTTCTCTCAGCTTGTGTGACGGTTCGCTACATCCAACATAATACCTGGTTAAGTTTTCCAGGATTTCGGTTAGCCAAAGCGTTTGGACAATAACCTGTAGATATAGCTTTGCAAATATCAAGTAAGTATTTTTGATCAGAACTAAGAGATTTTTTGTCTATTTTTGGCAATGTGACACTGACAGGAATGTAGTTGACAATTGGTAAGGTATCGCACAATTTAATTTCTCTTCCGATCGGTCCAGACCACCCGTTAGGTCCTGATGTAGGTCCATCTAGGTTTTGAATTAGATACCGTAGAGGCAGTTTATTAGCATGTATTTGACAAATAAACCAGTGGACAGGTCTTTTGAGTTCTAATTCGAACAAAGCAATAATACCATTACGAAATCCGTTATTGACAACTGTTCCGTCACAACCCATGGCATTTAATTTGGATGTATCAATGTTGTTCTGAGTTAAAAATGTTTCTATACTTGTCTTAATGCTGTATCCATGTCTTGATGCAGTCTCTACATGCCCTAGATACTTCAACCCTGGTTCTTGTACTAAAACTACATGTTCTTTTTTGGTAGTTTTTCGTATATTTTTTCCCTAGTTTGTATTAATAACAAATGTTGTATCTTTTCTTCCATCAAAATATAAACCTTCTAACATTTGAATATTTTCATGATCTACATGTTACATTTTAAGTCTGTTTTTCTTTCGTTCTCTTTGAATCTTATTTTTGTCAATTACTTTAGATTGGTCTCCTTTTGAAATTATGTCTTCTAGCACAGCACATGCTATAAATGCAGCACCTCTGCTTGAAACACCAACTCTATCGCAGGCTTGTGCTAAGGATAGTAACGGTGATCTCATTTGTTCAGTTTTATCTTTTCTGTTTCTTTTTTGTTTGTGGCCTTCAGCTGTGTCTAAATAATCAGCATCTGATTCTGAGTCAGTATTCCAAATCACAGTGTCATCAGAGTCCAAATCACAGTGTCATCAGAGTCAGAATCTTGAGATATAGAATAGAAACTTGAATTATGAATGCGGCTTGATAATTGCTTCTTTTCGCCGTAATCTTAAAGTAGTCTGAATATTGAGTCCTTCCATATATATAATGCTCATAAATCTCTGATTGCTAAGAAACTCATGTTCTTTCTCTGGTACCTTTTTTGCTTTTTCACAGATGCATTTAGAAAAATCAAGGCATTTGCATGCTACAACGTCAAATAAAATATTTTCTGCATGCTTTTGAAATGTTATTATTTTCGACTTCAATTTGTCTGTATGTTTTATTTTGTTAACAGACTTCTTAATATTTCTATACTTTTGATTGTAATCAAGAAACATTTTTACAATGCGTTTATGAGACACAGTATGTATCGATGCTTTTCCCCACAAATTTTCTATTTTGTGCGCCAAATTTTCAGATATTTCTTTCAAAGAAGGTTGTTTTCTACCAGTTTCCACTCTCATTTTCTGCATTGACAAAAGATAATTTAGCATGACATGTTTGTATGTTGCCAAGACATTTGCTGGTAAGTCTGCTGGTGAACCAAAGATACTAGACTTTTTTCTTGTTGTCACTGCAGCGGAAGACAAGTAGACTTTTTTCTTATTGGCACTGCAGCGGAAGACATTTTTGCCGTTAAAATTTTCTTTGATTTCAATTTATTTTATTAATAAACAGATGTAAATCAGAACTAATAAATTAAAACCTGTGCTTTTAGCTAATTTTCTAATAATGCTGATAGTGATGGTAATAAATGACGTAATTAGTGACATTTTACATACATACTAATGTCATTTTAAAATCACCGCTGTAACCATTGGCATTATTTGGTTTATTACATTTTAATTACTTTTGTTCCATTGTTGTAACAGTGAAGACAGGTGACTACAAGTGGAAACATCAACAATATAATTAAAATTGTTTTAAATAAAAAACAGTGTTTTTACGTCAAAATTCAGCACATTAGCGTCAACTGAAGTCATTAAAATAATTTCTTAAAAATTGTAACCATTTCTAACTTAGTCATTATTTAATATTTAAACTCTATTACAACTCTAGTATATGCATAGAATTTTTTATTTTTATTTTGTAAAAAAAGTCAGAAAAATAAAACCCTGCGAAAAATAAAACCCAAGCGCAAACTGAAGACATAAAAAAAATACAAAATAATTTGGCACAATTACTTTTTATATCATTATGCAACTTTTCCGCTCTATTTCAATTTCAAATTCAAAAAAAGTTGTTTTTTGGTACACCCTAATATATATATATATATATATATATATATATATATATATATATATATATATATATATATATATATATATATATATATATTATATATATATATATATATATGTATATACAATATATATATATATATATATGTATATATATATATATATATATATATATATATATATATATATATATATATATGTATATATATATGTATATATATATATATATATATATATATATATATACATATATATACATATATATATATATATATATACAAAATATATATATATATATATATATATATATATATATATATATATATATATATATATATATATATATATATATATATATATATATATATATATATATATATATATATATACAAAATATATATATATACAAAATATATATATATATATATATATATATATATATATATATATATATATATATATATATATATATATACACACAAATTTTTTCAAAGTATTTTTAGAGAGGATGGGAGGGAGTGCAAAATTTTACAAAATACAAAACGATTTTAAATATAATAATGTTATTTTAAAAAAATAATAATTCTCTGAGTTAATTAATTAGTACTTTTCAGTCTGTTAAATTTTTTTTTTTCACCCCAATAGTTCCGTGTAAAATTGTATAAATTAACATCGCTCTCCTAAACATGATACCATTTTAAAAATCTATTATTCCGAAATATAATACATGCAAAATATTATATATATATATATATATATATATATATATATATGTATATATATATATATATATATATATATATATATATATATATATATATATATATATATATATATATATATATATATATATATATATATATATATATATATATATTTATATATATATTTATATATATATATAAGATATAATATATAATAAATATTAACATATTATACATGCAAAAATATTAATTTATAAATACAATTTTCCTCCAACAAACAACGTAAGCGTGGTCGAGTCGATTCTGCCTTTCGGCTAGTAAATGCGAGGGTTTCAGGTTCGTTTCTCGGTATCGAAAAATTTTTTTTAGTTATTGCACAAAATTTTTTTTTTTAAATCACACTTTTGTGCACCAACTAAATAAAGTTCTGCACTTGAACCATATAAATTCAAAGCGCAAAACGTGCACTGCACAAACAGCCGTAACAGTCCGTTAACAGGCTGTAACCGTTAAAATGCTGTAACGGAGTGTACACATCAACTAAGTAAGATTTAGGCGTAGTTAATTTTACAATCAACATATAGATACATCAACTGAAAGTTTTAGTTTGGTCAGATACTCTTTTAATCAAAAGAACGTCTTCTCTAAAAAAAATGTTGCGTCACAAAATCGAGATCCTCCCTCCCCCTCGTAACAAATCGTCACAAAATCGCCTACCCCTTACCCCTCCTCCCTTAAGCGTGACGTAATTTATGGACGATCCCTAATACCATAGCAATTTACATTATCAGTAATGTAATTATTATCTATATATTATTTTTATATAATTTTTATCCTATTATTATCTAAATAAGCTCTGCTGCCGAAACAGGTTATTTTGTCTATCGTTCAT
Source organism: Hydra vulgaris (assembly GCF_022113875.1). Lineage (NCBI taxonomy): Eukaryota > Metazoa > Cnidaria > Hydrozoa > Anthoathecata > Hydridae > Hydra > Hydra vulgaris. Next base: position 13,958,265 of record NC_061170.1, read on the forward strand.
ATCTTAAACTTAATTAATTCTAATATTATCAATTACTATGAATAAATGTTAATTAAATGCCTTTCTTCATCGCAATGAAAACGAATATTCGAAAACAGCCAATTCGGGGCAAGAGGGGGCAAGATGACGAGCTTGTGTTTAGCGAAAATGACTTTGCTGCTGCAAAAACTGCCGACCATGATGTTGTTGGTGATGAAACTGAGTATGATAGTGCTAATTTTCAGACTCTAATCTAACAGTTAATATAAAATTAATTTTACTATCCTTAAAAATAAAGTAATAAACAACTTAAATTGTTAACGTAGTCATCTTGCTCCGGTCTCTTGAGGAATAAATTGTATTATAATATATAAATTTGCTGTTATTATTTTTAACTTTTACCACAGAATTCGATGCTAGTTTTTATAAAAGAAATTTTAAAGCAAAAAGAAATACTAAGATTACTTTTCAATTAATAGGTTCTACATATTTCTTATTATGTTTTGAGTTTTATCAACCTTAGTTTGGGCGCCTTGTGGTTTCACAAAAATTTAAGTCATATGGCTTTAACAGTGGCTACTTGTTATTATTATTGTTATTATAATTATTTTAATGTCAAATATATTTCAGGAACTCTGCCTAAAAAATATTTTGACAGATAAACTAAACAATAACAGGTTATTTTTCTTTTTCCTTTGGTTTTTTCCACTTATATTGCAAATTTAAATTCTCATCACTACCAAAATCAATAGAAGATCAGTAATAATTTAAAAAAAAAAATGCGACTGTGAATGTGAACATGACTGTGAACAGATTTTTCAAAACTTGATGGCTTTAGAGATTAAAATAATTTTTTTTCATTTTCATGCAGACCTGGATGATTTTTTAAGGCTGCTAATATTTTCATTTAGACCTGGATGATTTTTTAATGCTGCTAATATTTTATCACAAAGTGAAGACAAATTTAAAGACCCTTTGTCTTTCATTAAACTTTGATATAAAAAGAGTTTAAGCAAAAAACATTTAGATAAATATTCTAACAATAGTCTTCGATTTAAGCTATTAATATCAATCAACGTGCTGTTTTCTCCTTCGTTAATATAACAATAATTTTGTCTCCTTCGTTAATATAACATTCGAGTTCATGAGTTTTTTCTGTGACCCAGTTAAAACGTATATTTTTTAATAAATAGACATAACCAGATAGAAGAAATATATCATCTTTAGTAGAACATTTCGGAAAAAGTTATAAAACTGCTGATTGACTTTACATTACAGGTAATAGCAACTCCATCACCCCCATTGTCTTTATTTACTTTTAGATTGTAATTTGTAAGTTCAAATAAAAACTCAGCATCAAGAAGTACCATAAACTTTATCAAGAACTAAAATGCCTTTTTTACGTGTCTTCTCTATTTTAAAAAATTTTCCGATGTAAAAAAAATATGCTTGATATAGTTGATATCAACTAAGAGACTTATGGATTATAGAATGTAACTCTTCCTACAGTACGTAAACTTGAAAGTTCAAAAAAATCTTTGATGCAGTTGTAGGCTGATCGTGAATGAGAAAAATACTCAAATGCTTTAGTTGTTTAGTTTTTTTCATAGACAAATTTTGTTAAAAAATAATTTTTTTGCGTATTATTTTACATTTTAAAAACCTGAATGTTTCTTGGATATAAATTTAAGGCAACAAATCTGGAAATAAATTATATATCATTACATAAATTATTGATAACAACAAAGTTAAATTCATTAGTTTTTCACTTTTTTTAAAAAAAGATTTTGTCATGAGAACTAAACTTTGCTAACGAAAACTAAGACTAATGCTAGACTAATGTCTTTTGCTAGCGAACTAAGACTAATGCTAGACTAATGTCTTTTGCTAGCGAACTAAGACTAATGCTAGACTAATGTCTTTTGCTAGCGAACTAAGACTAATGCTAGACTAATGTCTTTTGCTAGCGAACTAAGACTAATGCTTTTTTTAATGGCAAGGGTACAGCAGAAACTAAACTAGGAATTACAGAATTAAAGGCTAATGGAGCGTCACCTGGTCTCAGATTTACATAACCACTATTAGTAGGGTGGAGCAAATCTGAAAGTTTTTCTATAACGAGCTGTTTCTAAGGCAAAATGTGCTGCTGAATTCAAACCTGGAAGATTTATTGGCCTGCAACGGCAATTTCGGTTAGAAATTTGCTTTTTTTAAAAAATGGCTGCCAAACATTGGTGAAAAAATATTTTTCTGGAAATAAATGCCTATCAAACATATAGAATGATATATATAATATATCATTCTATATGTTTTCTTGGGTGATGGATCCAAATATTACAGATATTTTTGCGTTTGTTTGCACGTACTTGACCACTAAGGTGTCTATGCAATTTAACTACGTGCCCAAATGCGTGACCAGCTGCACATTTATTTTGCTATAAAAGCTCATTGTTTTAGCGCTAATTTTTCATTTGAGGTCTCGATGCACCCATGATCGATCAACCATGACAATGAAGACGGATAGTTTAATCAAAACTAGAAGTGTAACTTGCTGATACTGTAACTTGTAAGAGATACCGAGAAGAACCAACACTCATTGGTAAATCTAAGTTGCAAAGTGGTGCACATTTAATAGGACGGACGATACACCTGTGTTCAGTGAGACGTGGTTCTAAAGTTTTCTCATATAATGACGTAAGCAAAATAATGGCGCTGGAAATATCTGACAACTAAATATTGAAGAACGTTTCAATTATGTCAACAAAACATAACCAACAAGATAAGAGACGAATACCAAAATTTGATAATTTTGATTAAATAACATAAAAATTCAAGTTACAAAATAAGTTAATGGATAAAGAAAGCTCAAGAATCCAACATGCGTATGTCAAGCAGAGCCTACAACATCAGAACAAATAATGTGGCATACCAACGGTTATTGGAAGAGTCGTTTGGCGTTAAAATGATAGATAAAGACGAGGCATTCCATTATGATAATTGCTACGGGTCTTACATGGCAATTTGTACATTGACAGTTTCACGGAAATGAATAAAACAGTTGAAGAGAAACTCGGAACTTCTAATCATGCCAGAAACACAGTCTTCAAGATCGATAAACGACCCTACTAGTTCAGTAGAAATATTCCCAAAGAATCCGGTAAGAACTAGTTGTAAATGTTTGGACTAACGTCAGATGCACAATCCAGTGCTCATGCAACAACAAAATCAGTCGCGTTGACGATCATATCGATAAGGTATTTTGCGGCACCGAGTTGAGAATAGGAGTTAAAAAACTGCTGGACATCAGCTGAACAGAAAGCATTCACGTCTCCTTCAAATTCAATACACATCCTTGGATAAATTGCCATTGCCAAGTTACTCTCGCCAAGTCATGCTAGCCACTCCGTTAAACTTTGCCTTAAAAACACTTATTAACTTGAACTTTTTGAAAAAAGTTAATTATTTGCCATACCCTTCTATTAGTGAAATCTTATGGTCTATGTCTTTCACAAGCTCCAGTATTTTTAGTATAAGAAGTATTATTGCAATCTAATGTTTTTGTTCATCGGTGTTTCTTGGGAGTCAAAATTTTTCTATTCTCTTTTGAGATTTATAGCTGCCATTACAATTGGTAACACAACATATTTAAACCGTTTTCAAAATAATAAAATGAGCTCTTTCCTCCTCAACCTCCCAACTAACTCGTGTTTTGTTAAAACAAGTTAGTTAAAATAATGACAAGTTAGAAATTTTATGTCTAACTTATACTGTTTTTTGTTAATTATTTTTGTATTTGTTTTACAAAACTTTTTCCTCTTTTTTTAAATATAAAATTAACTTGCCTCTAGTTTTTTACTTTAGTCTCGTGTTAGCAAGCTTTATTAATATTAAGTGTTGGCATGAGTTAAATTCTAAATTGTATTTTGGAAAAAAAAGTGGTGTCTGAGAATCTTGTGGAATACTTTGATATCTTTAAAGTAATACTATAATATTTGCAAAGATTCTAATATATTTATAATATATTTGAACATATTTAAACATATTTGAACATATTTGAACATATTTATAACATGTTTGAACATATATTTTATTTATGGTAAAGTGCTTTTGACTTTTATTAAATTGGTTGACAGCTACACAGTTGCTATAAGCAAAGGGAAAAAAACTTTTAAAATTCTTAAAAATAGTTTTACTTCATATATTATTGGATTATTTTTTCAGATTACTTTTTTGAAAACTCTAATCAAAATATTTATTCAATATTAGACCAAAAAATGTTAATGATTGATGTTAATTAATGATGATTCCATTCGTATTGTTATTATCTTCTTTTTTTTTTACTTTTTTAGAGATTTTTACTAAGCAAACATATTTATAGTGGGTTTACAGTACCGGTTTTTACATCCATTTAAAACAATCATGACAACCATTTAAAACAACCATGACATTCATTTAAAACACCGCGACAATCAATTAAAACAATGTGATTTTCAATTAAAACAATCGTGATTTTTTTTTTTTTTTTTTTTTTTTTTTTTTTTTTTTTTTTTTTTTTTTTTTTAGTTTACAATGTTAGTCGTGATACAAAATAATATAAGTCGTGATATATAATAATATAAGTCTGATACATATATAATAATATAAGTCGTGATATATAATAATATAAGTCTGATACATAAAAATATTTAAGACTTCTACAAGAAAAGAAAAAAAATGAGTATATATATATATATATATGTATATACAATTCAGCGTACTAACAATATAAGACTAGGTTTCCGAAAGAAGATCAGAAGGATCTTATCACCGGAACCTTAAAAAAGACATAATGCAAAGATTTAACATAATGCAAATATGCAATATACTAATACAATATAACATAATGCAAATATACAATATACTAACATTTTAATACTCAATATGCTGAAGATTTGAAAAATACATTTTACATAAATTTTTAGTAGAATTTTAGAATGTTGTCCATACAGAGAATGAAGTTTTTTAATTTAGTTTTAAAAACAGGAAGAGTAGTAGAAGGGTCAAAATTTGGTAATACTATTTTATTCCAAAGATGGGGTGCACGATATGCAATACAGAATTGATTGAACTTCGTTTTACAAAATGGTTCATTTAGAAAACTATTACTTCTTAATGTGTATTTATTTATTGGTTTTAAAGAAAAAAGGTCATTGAAAACAAATAAAGATAAATTTTCATTTAAAACATTTAACGCATGCGCATTCTCAACATTTTATATTATTTAAAAAGTTTTTTTTGTATATTTTTTTTATTTGATTTTTTAAAATAATTTAAAATTTTGTTTTATTTAAAATATAATGTTTATTTTCCAATTACTGTTGAGGTATGTCATCTGACCTAAGACACGCTTCGAAAAAGCTTTCGCAGTGTGTGTAATAGTTTGATAAGTTAACATTAGGAATAGATAAGCATGCCTCACGCATTCTTGAAATTAGTTAATTTCTTTCAGCTGGGGCCGTATTTCTTCGCACGTTATTCTTAAGATAAAAAAAAATCTCTTCACACGGATTCAAGAATGGTGAATATGGTGACAAAAACTTTATTTGAATGTTCTGAGCCCTCATCTCAACATTATGATGGATTCTGACATTATCCATCACCAGGGTGAATTCTTCCTCTGTCCCCAAAACTCGTACAACTTCATCAATATATTCTTGAGACAAAACTGTGTTGACTGACACACTGACAGCTTTGCAGCGAATAATATTTAAACCATTGACGGCCAATATCATCGAAATGTTACGTTGCCTAGGGTGAATGATCGGGTTTGGTTTTACTCCTCTTCTTGCCCATGAATGACTGCGAAACATGTGTAAATTAAATGAACTTTCATCAATAAAAACAATATTTTGATAGCGATTAATAAGCGAGATTGAAGTATACCACCTAACATATTCAATACGAAGATTTTTTACATCATTGTCGTTCCTTCTTTCATAAATTGGTCGAATAATTTTATATGTGTATCCAAGATTGGTCACCCATCTCCAGACAGTTTTAATTGATACATTTACATTTAAAGCATATTTAATTTCAATTATAGTTGTCGTTGTGTTATCGTTTATAAGCTCTTCACTTCTTTTTCTAATCTCTTCATTATAAATAACGTTACGAGCGCCACCTCTAGAACCAGGAAGTGTTGAATTCGTTTGATCGTACCTTCTTAAAATTGATTGTATTGTGTTTCGATTAACTCCTGTTAACGATGAAGCTTCAGATTGAGTTTTTCCTTGATCAACGACTAGATTTACAACAAGATCTTGCAAATTTTTGGAAACAGAATTTCGCGGCATGAAGATTCAGATTGAGTTTTTTGTGGCAATTAAGTTTCAGATTGAATTTTTCTTTGATCAACGACCGATCTCAAAACAATTTTTCGCTTATTTTGGCAAACAGCTGCATGTTTTAATGAATATCTAATATCCTCATGCGCTAAATATTTTAATAGGAAATCATGGTTGTTTTAATTATCATCATGCATGTTTTAATTGAACATCATGGTTGTTTTGCCAATACAGTATGTGTATAAAAAATATGTAAAAAAATATGGTTTTGCATCCATTTAAAACAAACGTGACATCCATTCAAATTTAAAATAAATTCCATTAAATTAAAATAAATTAATATAATATTGATAAAAATAAATTTATATAATATTAGATAAATAAATATATAAAGAAGACCTTTTTTTTTAAAATAATATAGAATGTTGAGATTGCGCATGCGTTAAATGTTTTAAATGAAAATTACGATTGTTTTAATTGAAAATCACATTGTTTTAATTGATTGTCGCTGTGTTTTAAATGAATGTCATGGTTGTTTTAAATGGTTGTCATGATTGTTTTAAATGGATGTAAAAACCGGTAGACCTATATAAACTTTTTGAGCGGTTTATTAGAGTTTTGAACGTTTTCAGGGTACCAAAGTTTTCAGGGCTACAAATGACATCTGTATTTTTTCATTCATGTTAAGTTTTTTGCTCTTAAATTTTTTTTCAAAAAAAATTATTTTACTAAAAAATATTGAAGTAAATAAGGAATAGGTATAGAAATAGTTAGCGAAGAATAGATATGTAAATTGATAAAAAATCTTTGTTTTACGGATCCGGAAAGCTAGGATATATAATGAAAAAGTATAGAAAAGTTCGATTTGGAATAGATATATAAAGACCCGTATTTTTACGGGTCCGATCTCAGCTAGTATGCAAAAGTGGTTTAAAACTGATAAGACGTGATTTTTAAAAATTTATTAATTTTTAAGTACTATTCAACGGATTCAATTTTAAATAATTTTGAAACAAAAGACTATCCTATTGATAAGAGTTCTGTTCCAGAATTTATTGTCCAAAACTATTTCAGCGCAGCAGGTGCAAAGAAATTGCTCCTATTTTTATGCCAAACAAATAATTCCATGAGAATGACCGTTTGAAAGCTTTGCTTATTAATTTAAGAAGCTTGAGATGTTTTTTTGAAAGTTTTTGTTTCAGTATGAAAGATACTCTAAACAATTTTAACTTAATTTGTGTAACCAAAACACGGCTCTTGTTAAGTAAATTCTAATTCAAATATAAATTTGGGAAAGCTGGGAGTAAATTTCATCAAATAAGAATTTTATACTGGCTTGCTTTTTAATTAATTCATCGTTAAAAAAAAATTGGACAACTTAAAGGGCATGTTTAATTCTTGTGATTTTTTTATGGAATAAAGTATAATTTTTTTTCTCAACATTTAATGATAGTTTGTTCGTCCTAAAACAAACATTTAATTTATTCAGATAAATATTCACTTCCGTATATAGTTGCCTAAGGTGTGGCGGAATAGTGTCGCAAAATTTTGATTGTCGTAAATTTGATTGTCGAAAATGTAAAAAAGGAATAGTGTCGCAAATTGTCATATTATTGATTGTCGAATAACAGAATAAGGAATAATGTCGCAAATGAGTTTAATGAATAGTATCGAAACAAAAAAAAGGAATAGTGTCGAAAATGAGTTTAATGAATAGTGTCAAAAAATAATAATAATGTCCTAAAGGAGTTTAATAAATAGTAACAAAAATAAAAAAATAATAATAATAACTATAATGTGCGTTTAGATAACATTTACTAATTAATATTATTATAGTTGTAGTCGTAAATTTACATAGAATGTACACATACAAACTTATTCCACAACCAGGAGTCTTGTCTATTTTTGAAGGAAAGTACAGTGGAGTACAAAGTTATTTGCTCTGGTAGTTCGTTCCAGTATTTTGCTGATCTATTATACAAATGATTATATCTTGGAAGACAGTTTGGAACATACTCACGCCTTATTTTAGAATGGTGACCACAAGACATGGAGTTAATATATTTTGGTAGATATTTATCATTAACTATATTAAAACGATGTATTAATTTAAAAATTTGGATTAAATCGCATCGAAGGCGTCGAAACTCAAGTGATGGTAGATTTAATCTTTTTAGCCTTTCGCAGTATTGAAGATGCCTCAAGCCCAATTTGTTGCTTTGCGTTGAACAGATTCAACCAAAGCCATATCAGCTTTTAAATAAAGAGCCCAAATGGACACTCCATATTCAAGATGTGGTTTTATAAATACTTTATATAATTTTAGAGCCATTTTTTCATCAATGAAAGTGAATATCTTTTTCAACATACCAAGAATTTGTAAGAACTTAGAGACAACTGTTTGAATATGAGCGCTCCACTTGAGGTTAGATGTAAAAATGACTCCTAAATCACGTTCTTTAGTAGAGCTTCTTAGACATTGGTTGATTTCTTGGTTATTTTTCAGAAAGTAATTGTAATGGGGGTTGTTTCGACCTTATTCATTAAATTCATTTGCGACACTATTCCTTTTTCTTTGCGACATTAGGTCTTTTTAATATATTCGACATTATTCTCAAGTTCATTTTTCGACACTATTCCTGTCACCCTTGCCTAATAATATTATTTGGAAAAAAAAAGATTTGTATTGCCAGCAAACATTATTGAATTCAGTCTTAATAATGCATTACAAAAGTCATTGACATAAATTACGAATAGGTGTGGACCAAGGATCGATAATTGAGGAACTCCGCATAAGACATTTAGTGTTTCAGTTTTCACTTGATATGTAATCAGTAATATACTTCTGAAAAGGGTCAAATTTTAAATTTTTAAAATACTTTTTCAGTGAATACTCTATAAAATGCTTGTGGAGTCCATGCTTCGCATGAAACTAGGGGAAAGGCGCCTATGATGGTATACCGGTCATATTTCCATGAAAATTGGTTTTGGTGAAAAAGTGATTAGATCTACATGAATATATTAACTTTATATTAGTTTTAGTAAAAATACGTGCTTTTGCACAAATATTGTTTTTATAATCTAGAAAAATCGATTTTGGGATGTGCTGTTGTAGTTTTGTTCCCTTCATATATTTAAGATTGTGATTTTATTATTAACTGTGCAGAAAGGAAATTTTCATGCATTTTATTTCCAAGTTTTGTGCATTTAGTGGAATACTTACTTTGATTTTATCTTTTGAACAACGCAGACACAGCATGTTTTAATGAAAATGATGACTTCTTACCATGATGGCATACTGACGAGTTAGGAAAACCTTTTTTTTTGTTATAAGAAAAACTTATTTTTAAGTAAAGTAAAAAGAAAGCGATGCTCCAAAAGTTTTTTTTGGTCCAAATAATAATAAATAAGCAATAAATCCTATGCGCATGCGCGAAACTTTTTAATGCTGCTGTGTAGCATGAAATGGTAAATTATGATGGCTCCGAGTAATTTCTGGCTTTTCTTAGTTAAGTATGCCATCATAGGCGCCTTTACCCTATATGTTCTTAATTTATTTTTTTACTTTGAGATTTCTGCAAGTTTTGTGTGAGTCAGTGGAAGCAAAACATATTTTCCCATTCCTAAATGGTTACTAATGCGCTAATAATCATTAGATGATAATATTATTCAAAAAGTTACGGCAATAAGAGTACAGGAATAAAAACACCTACCCTACCCCACTCCCAATACTTTCTGCGTTTAGGTAAAATAGATAAAAAAATTCTTAGTGGTTAACCCGTTTCAACTGGATAGTGGTTAAAAAAAAAAGTGGTTAACCCGTTTCAACTGGATAAATAAATGAAAATAAACTTACTTGTTTGTTTCGACGTTGAAGCAACCAAACTTTTTGAATCAAAAACTTGTTCTCGATTTTTTGCTTCTTCTTTCTCTTTTTCTTTCATTGCAAGTCTCTCTCTGAGAGGGATTCTATTAGATGTATTATATTCATGAAAACTACTGCTGGCTGATTTTTTGTTTCTAGTATCCTGGATATTTTCGTCATTTTTTTTATCATTATTAAAAGTACTCAAATTGTTTTTGTTACTTGGTTTGTTATCCATATTGTTTTTTTCTGTACTTATATTACTATTATTACCTAATTTTGTAACTTCATTTGAATTTAAGTTGTGAATCCATGGAGATATATCAACAGTACTTATTTCAAACAAAGATTTTGTCCGAGAATCTCTGCTGTCTTTCGAAACTTGGTAATAAGATTTATTCCGACGAACTACATTTGATTCGCCACAATCTCCATTGTTAGTTTTAAAAGTACTCTTTGACAAATTTTTTTCTGGATCGGTAATATTGTGTCTGTCAAAATTGTTATCGACTTGGTATTTATCTTTGTTAGTCTCTTCTTTTATTGCTTCCAACGGCAAAGTTTCTATATTTTTTACCAAACTAACAGTTTTTTCGCGCAAGTTGTTATTTCCAGACAATTGCAATTTCATTGCATCATCAGTTGGTGATTGAGGCATGGATACTAAACTTGTGTTTGAAGAAATATCAAAAGAATAAGGAGAGCGTTCCTCTGGCGAATACTCAAAAGCAGGTTTTGGAAAGTGAATATGCTGTCTAAAAAAAGTCGAAACATAAAAATTTTTATATTGTGAAATTTTTTAGACATTAAAAAAAGTTTATATTATAAACAGAAACTTTGTTACACTCTATAACTTTTTTTTTAGTTAAGAAAAAAATACAAACAAAGAAAAAGCAAACCATCTCATGTTTTAATTAAGTAATAAAGAAAAAAAATTTATAAGAAATAGAAAAATTTAAATAATGTTATGGAAAAGTAATAAAGGTGATTAAAATTATAAAATCATAAAACAGATAAATATGATGAAACGACAACAACTTTTGTGGGAAAATTATATACCATATTTAAAGAAAAAAATGCTTAAAATATATTTTTGTGGGAAAATTATATATCATAATTTAAAAAAAAAAGCTTAAAATATAAGTTAAATAAATAAGAACATAATAATAACGTAAAGAATAGAAGCATAAATGAAATAAATATATATAATCAAAGAAATCTTTGTATAATTTTTTTTTCAATTTTTGAGTAAAATATACATCATGTTTATTAAAGAATTCTTATCCAAATTTACAGTGCTTAATAACTTTTGTATCTTAAGATATAAACACAGTAACTTTTTTACATTAAAACGGAGAGACTATATTTTAACTTGGTTGCTAGATCTTTTTTTACCATTTTCTGCAGTTTTTAAGCCTAGCATGCTTGATATTCATTCTATGTTTTTTTCTTAGAGTTTTAGAAAATTAAGGAGAGTAACTTTATCGTTATGTTTCCGAGGGATTTTAAATAGCTTTGTAAATAATAAGTTATACTAATTTAGACCTTTTAAACCAGTCAGTCGGCAAATTTTAAAAAAAGTTGTTTTTTTTTAATTTTCCAAATTTTTTTTGGACAAATCCCCCTCCCAACGTGACACCTACTTGCACCGGCCCTGATTGCCAGGCACTTATCTTGGTGGCAACTTTTGCCAGACACCTTTAAACTTCAAAAAACTATAACTGTACTTACGTTATAGTATAAAAATGGATCTTTATACAGATTACTTAGGGAACTATTAAAAGATGCTTCCTCATAAGCCAGAAACTTTCTACAGTCTACTAGACAACCGTATACGAATATTGTTAGTTTAATATGTCAAAACGTTAAAGTGAAAACTTGTTACATAACTTAAAGTAAAGTAATCCTGCTTGAATGTGTAAAAAAACCCAGGTTTCTATTAGCATTTAATAACTGGAATCTAAGATAGATGAAAACTGTAATAAAAATAAATTTAAAAGGTTGATTTTAATAGCTACTTTTTTTTTTAAATAAAAAAACAAACAATGGCAATAACCATGAATGTTGTAATGGAAATCGTTTTAAAAAAAAGTTTTTAAATTTAAGATAAATAGACTGCCCGTCTATTTTTACTGTTTCATAAGTTTTTTTAGAACTTCGAGACGAAGAAAAACTGATATGTAACGGGTATTATAAAAATTCCATAATTATGCACATCATTAAAGATAAAAAGCAAGTATATTCTGTTTACAAAACCTTCTGGTTCAGACACCCTCCCCTTAAAACTTTCTGAACTGCTTATTAACAAAACTAAACTTAAAAAAGAATACTCAATCAACTTTTTAGGTGTAATTCTTAATGAAAGAATTAGCTAGAGTAATCATATCAAAAAAATGGAAAAGAAAATATCTAAAATTATCAGAACTATGTATAAATCAAAGCATCTTCTTAATACAACTTGTTTAAAAAATATCTATTTCTCTTTTATTCATAGCTGCATTAATTACTGTAACATAATCTGGGCGAGTACATATCCAATAAAGTTAAATGCAATTTACAAAAAACAAAAACATGCATGTCGCTTAATATTAAACGCAAAGAGGTACACCAGTGCCAAACCTCTACTAAGAGAACTTGGAGTGCTAAATGTCTTCGAAGTAAATATTCTTAACATACTACTTTTTATGTTTAAGTTAAAGAATCTACTACTACAAAACACTTCCCAATATCAATTTATTTCTATAAACCACAAATACTAAACTAAGTACTCAATTAACAACTTTGTTATTTCAAAAACTTTATTAAAACAAGTTGACTTCTCAATATCTTGCCAGAGGGCCGCGATTGTGGAACTCGATTCTAACAAGTAATATAAAGACTATAACTTCCACTATACATTTAAAACGTGCAACGAAACAAAAATTCAGTTTTGATTATAATCAATTACTAACTTACTTTTAAAACCTTTATTATAATCTTAGTTACCTAATATCTTATATATTGACGCAATACGTTTTTATTTTTATTTTTTTCAATAAGTATTTTCAATATTTTCTTCAATATGTATGGATTTCAAAGTTATGTTGTTATATTGACGTAATAAAAAAATTATAATAAAAAAAAAAATGATAAAAAAAATAACAATAAAAAAAATAAAAATAAAAAAATAAAAATAAAAAAAAAATTAAAATGGAAAAAAAAAAAAAAAAGGTTAAGCATGTGTATAATATACAAAATTATATCTAAATTTGTAATAACGGGGCTGGATAATAAGACCATGACTTCTGCCAGCTCCAGTCGGAATTTTTCAAAACATTTATATAGTTATGTTGTAAAACATTGTAAAGCTTGTTTCAAAGGACGAAATAAAATAAATTGTTTGTATATATTTTTTGTTTTTGTTTGGTTGGAAAGTTTGTCTCGATTTCAGTTTTTCTCTTGTATATTTGGTTTATTAAATTATGTCCTTTACCCCATTGTCTATACTACTCTAAATTGATGAGATAGTTTGTATATCTTTTTTAAGTCTATACTAATTTATCTTCCCTTAATATTATATAATATTCTATACTTCTATGCTTAACACACTAAATATTTTCATAATTGACCTATTTTCTTAATTTTTTTTCACTAACACCAGTTTCATGGTTAAGAATTGTGCTTATCATTTTTCAAAACATGATAAAGCTTCACAACTCAATTGTTAAGTGAAACAACTGCATCTTTTTTAATGATCTAATTTCACAATGACTCTACAATGAAATTAAAGATTTTTTTATTAGATGGTCTTATCTTTATGTAGATTTTGAAAAAAGTTAATATTTTCGAACGTAGCCAAAAAATAATATCATAAAAAGTGAGACTTTACCAGCATGTACTGTATATGAAAAATTGCTCGTTTAGATGGTCTAAAAAAGTAATTATGCTTAAAATTTTTGTCTAAATTCAACTTTTTTGTCCCAGTATTACACAATAGGTTAAACTTTGTCTCGATTGTACTTTATCTTTTAACAATTTTCATCTTTATTTGACTATATTGAATTGATGGAGAAAAATGACAAGAATCTATTGTTTCTTTCAATTTTTACTTTTATAGTTGTTGTTGTCGTTTTTTTTACATTTTTTTTTAACTTTCACTGCGTTTGTTTATTTATTTTTTTAATAACTTTTGATTTTGTTTTCAGTATTATATAATTATTGAACAGATATAACTGCTCTTATGTCTGACACATGCGATATGTGAATATATACTATATAAAAAACACATTGCATGTTAACATATTGTATTCATATAAATCCCATGTTTTAGAATTAAATCATAAATATTTACATACCCTATAAAATAATATCAAACTTCAAGCATATACTTAAAAAGTAGTACATCTATAGTTTGTGGCAACTTGTTGGTCATGTTACCCTACAAATTTATAGTATTATTTGCGGTTATTTGTTGCTCAATATTACTTGCAGGGTGCAAGTTATATTGTACTTAATATGTTTAAACTCTACCACTACCAATTTTTTAATAAAGTAATAAATCATTTTTATGTTTCTATCATTCTTATGTTTTTATTAATCATTTGGGTGAAAGTTTCTAACAATCTTACATAAAAGAAATTTCTGAAATCTTATGTTTTTATAAAAATTGTTGTAGGCGTTGGGGTGG
>NC_061170.1:13975597-14078097 GCF_022113875.1 Hydra vulgaris
AATTTTTTTTATATACAGAATATATAGGGTATTGGTAATTACCAAAAATAAAATAATACCGACACCAATTGGTTTCGGCATTATTTTATTGAGGCAATCAATAAAATTCCACCCACGAGCAAAAACGTTATCATATCTAATTTTTGTAAAAGTTGGTGGTTAAACAAATATAGACTGCTCCATTGCAATAGTGAAAAGTCAGTATCTCAGATTTCAATGAAGAGTAGCTTCTGTTATAGAGCTAACACAAAGTTCTGTATAAAACTACAAAAGTTTCGAAATTTATAAAAAAATGAATTTTAATTACCAGAATCATGATTTTGATTAGTTCACAAACGTCTTTATTATTATTTATTTATTGTTCTTTAACAATACAACTTTTTAAATAATTCAATAAAAAAAACAATTTATATAATAAAGATTTAAAAACAAAAGTTATATAAAAACCACAATTGTTCTATCCATCAAGGATAATAAATATTTTAATAAACATATTATTAAATCACAATTAGAAGTATTTAATCATACTTATGTAAAAAAGAAAATATCTGATTATGTGGAAAAAAAAATTTTAAACAGTTGAAAAAATTTTACGTTGCTAAGGCTCCAAATAAAAATAAAATGATTTTAAAAAGTTTTTAAAGATAATGCAAGTATAGATAGAGATTGATAATATAAAATATACAAATAAAAGAAAAGAAGATGCCCTAGTATACAGTGGCGTTTTAAATATTTGAAATAGCCAACTTATAAACAACAAGAATATTCCAAATTTTTTTACTTTTATATGTATGACGAAATAATTCTTTAAAAAAAAAATACTGTGATAGGAGAATGGGAACAAGAAACTCTAAAATCATAACCCCCCTGCCCCGAACGTGAGAGCAACAAGTTGATGAAATATTTTTTGTACTATTTTCAACTACGCTTATGTTCATCAAGAAACTTTCATAGTAAAATATTTTAGTGTTCAAAAATTATAAACATATAAAGTTTAAACCCCCTCAATTTTAGGGGGTTGCAAACTTTATATGGTCATAATTTTTGAACCATAAAATATTTTACAATGAAATTTAAAACTTCTCGATATGAGTCTTGTTGAAAATAGTACAAAAAATATTTCATCAACTTGTTGCTCTCACGTTTGGGGCAAGGGGGTTATGACTTCAGGGTTTCTTGTTCCCATTCTCCTGATTTTTTTTGCGATTTTTTGCGAAAAATCTTTTTGTCATACATATGAACGTAAAAAAATTTGGAATATTGTTGTTGTTTATAAGTTGGTTATTTCAAACATTTAAAAACCTTTCTACGCCACAGTTAGTATAGATTGTTGAAGTGTTCCACATGTAATATTAAACAGTAAAGCAACATAAAACTTCCTTTTTTATTTATTAACTTTATTATTATTTGCTCCTAGCTAGGAGAAAACTACTTCAATTACTTACAAAAAAAAAAAAAAAGAAAAAAAGGTTTTATTAGCATAATTAAATTATTTATGGTCGGTCATAAATTATGTCACGCAATTTTCGACAGTTTTCAACCCCTCCCCTATCGTTACAACTTTTTAACTCTTTGAATAAAAAGTTTCGTATGAGTCGTCACAAACCATCCCTCCCCCACACTTAGAGCGTGACGTAATTTATGGACAACCCCTATAATAAAAATAACATTAACAGTTTAATTTCCTATAAGCTATGATATAACTTAATGATATTACTATAGGTGGTTTTAAGTGTGTGTGTGTGTGTGTGTGTACGGGGAGTCATCCCCCCAAAGAAGGTCAAATTCAATTTTTAGTTGGTTTTTCAAGAATATAATCAACTCTTATTCAATTGGTTTTAATTAAAGAATCTATGAAATACATCGAAAAGATTATCAATGCGGCTAGTCTTACGTGCATGGTGCAGTCTGTCGCTTTTATATATTTTGTTTCGTGACTCAGCTGCATCCTCTCCGAAGTAACCAACAGGAAGTGCTGTATTCTGCATTATTTGCTTTGAGTGAACTATAACTTTATGTACTGTGGAAGTCATTGGCAACCAGGGGTACTTGCTTTGATATAAATGACCAGTTTGAAAGCAATACTCTTCAAATTTATCCAAATTTAGGGAAAATTGACAAGATAAACATATTAATATTATTCTCATTCGAAATATTAATTCGGTGTCTACTCCTAAAACTTTCAAAAATTTATCGTATTCCGTAAATGCTCTATGCCACGTGTTGCCGTCATTTGTGAAACCACAACCACCTGCTTTCGGAAAATCAACACGAAGACTTAGTTCTTTCCAAAACTCATTCTGAATATACTCTTTTTTTTTCTTAATTGCATCTTTATCTTCATCCGATCTTATTTGCCATTTTTTTACTTCCATCTTGCATCCTAAATGTAGTACGAACTCAAAAAATCTAATCCAGCAGCGCAGTGGACTAATTCCGTACTTTAGATGGAAATCATCGATAGGATGAAATTTTACGCTGTTATAATCTGTGACTTTAAGAAAGTCAGTTTGGGTTGCATGGCATATTGGACATTTTTGATTTGATTTTGTATCGGTTAAAACATTCAAAACTTTTCCATCTATAACAGCTAAAAACAGTTTGAACGTTATTTTGATTATCTTACCAGCTTCGATTTCAATACGTAAGTTTTCAAGCTCTTGAATTTGTTTATTTAAGTCAGCAGCTTCTCTTGTTATCACTTCCTTCGTTTCACTCGTGTACTCTAATTTTAAAGGCCGACAAAATCTTGTGGACTGCGCAAAACAATTATTCCGAATCGGGGCTCCCGCGCTACTCAAGAGTCTCAAGGGAATCACTGTTGTGGCCAACAGACATGAATCAGCATTTCGTGATGCACTTTGGATACACAAGGAAAGATTGCTTATATTGAGATTGACCAGAGCTGTTGTCAAAACCGTAGCTAAATATCATTTCCGTTGATATGAAGTTACCCGTAATTGTCGCTAATACTTCCTTTTGCATCTCTATAATTTTTTTAGCCGTATGCGTTAAAAGCATTTGTAAAGGAACCTTTGCACATTTGTCGTCAACAAGTACACCATCGGGTCTGCACTTACTTTTTATTGCTAATATAAATCATAGGGTGGATAAATGTTAGCGTTACGTTGCTTGCTTTCAGTCCGGATGGAACAGTATTGGCACTTCGAAAAATTGTTTTTGAGAAGAAATGCTAACGCTTCCTCATCAGACATTACAATTTTACATATTTTACACTTTTACATATTCGAAATATAGCTTCCTAATCTTGAATGGTCTTGATGGACTTTCGATGGTTTCTTTTAAAACAACTGCCAAATTAACTTGTCCTTGTTTTCGAACCGAAATTGATGCTGCTTAAACTTACAGATTTGTTTCGTTGTGTTCTGACATCGAGAGGTTTGGTGCTTGTCTCCTCTTACTTCGTTCAGATTTCTCAGAGTACTTAAGTTGCGGGCGTCCAGTTAGTGATACAGTTTTTTCATCTGGGCTTAGTTCTACTATGCATTGAGTCTCTGTGGATGCGATTTCTAAATTTATTTGCCTGTTTATTACAGTTTCTGAACAAAGCCAGCCAGAATATTTAATTTGAAAATCATCTAATTCTCTATGACACTTTTTCCACTTTGCAGACAAATTATTATTGAGCATGCGTGCTTTTTCTGTTAAATATTTATAGCATTCATCTGAAATTTTATCGGCTCCACATTTTTGTATAAAATAAGTTATTAGTGCGTCTTTATTTTTCCCTTTCTTCTGCTGGGTCAACCAAATATCAAAAACTGCTAAATTCTGTAAACAAATGACGCCTCAAAAAAAAAATTTACTCAAAAACCGCAAAAAACCGCAAATCGAGATAAACATTTTCAAAAACTAAACACTTCAAAGTAATTTTGGTTTTTAATCTTATGCTTAACACTCTTAAACAAAATGTGTAAAGCTTATTCAAACTTAAAAAGTAAAATAAATTCCAAAATGTTAAAGACTTTTAGAAAAAGTTATTTTATTTTAGTAGCACTATAAAACACCAAACGCAAGTACTATAAAACACCGAACGCAATTCTGTTTACAAATGAAGCAAACAAATTCAACTTCGATGACTCACCGAATAACGGTGAATTACATATTACAACAACAAAATTAATTTTTGGTTGTTTTGGAGTGTTGACTAATAGATTTAAAAAACAAAAACATATTTTGTGAGTGTAAAAATTTTGACTTTTGGCAAAGAAAAGTGATGTTTCCGACCACTGTGCCCTGGTGTACTTCCTTTAATCTGCTAAAACCAAGCTTTATAAAAATAAGGTCAAATGATATTAAATTGAAAAATCATCTACCATTTACGAAATTTAAGTCGTTCAGAAATAATACTACATATATTAAATAATATAGAGACGTTCTAAAATATTGCGCTATGCGTCGTTTTTTAATAACCTCAACAATGTAAGGAATACTTGGAAACTAACTATGGAAATTAAACCTTTAGTTAATAACTTTCAGATATGGAGCAAACTCCAAACATGTTTATACTTTTGTCAGATATATGTGCTTTGCAAAAAATTGCGCTGATTGAAACCTGGGAACAAAAAAGATCCGTAATATGCGACGTCATGCTTTAAGGTGAGAGCAAAAAGGTAATAATTTTTTTTTACTTTTCTTAACTAAATTAATACTCGTTAATAAATTTTAAATTTCATAAGTTAATTTTTTAGCGTATAAAAAATATAAACATGTAAAGTTTGAACCCCCCTCAATTTGAGGGAGTTACAAATTTCTTGTCATCATAATTTTTGAACGCCGAAAGATTATAAAATTTACAATAAAGACTATAAAATTTATCATTAGGCCAAATAATAAAGATTATAAAATTTATCAATAGGCCGGATGAATAAAAAAAAGCAATTGTTTTTACTCGGCGTTTTTGGAGTAATTGCTTAGCTTTACGTGAGCAATATCACTCAGATTCACGTAAAGTTGGACAACTTACTCCAAAAACGCCGAGTAATAGTTCAGCTTTACGCGAATTAAAATCTGAGCAAATTTTCTGAAATTTTTATTTACATAAAGCTTAGTAATTACTAAGTAAAAGCAATAAGTAATTACTAAGTAAAAGCAAATTGCTTATTTTTAATCCCGGTCTAATGAATATTAATTTCATTAAGAGTAGTTATTTTATCAACAACAGGAATCGCAAATTTCGAGTCTTTTTTGTTCCCATGTTCCAACCATCGCAATTTTTTACAAAGTATTTTTATTTGACATAAGTATTTTAAAAAATAACAAATATTTGGAGTTTGCTCCATGTCTGGAGGTTAGCCATCTCTAACACCATAAAATGCTGGATCCGCCACTGAGATCATACCACTGCTGCTAATATATTTGATAATTATTTTGCTACTATTCGAGACAAACTACTTATAAAAACTTTCTTAAAATTCTTAATACTTTTTTTTTTCATTGATTCTTTAATTAAAATACACGTGTGCACCAAAGGAAGCGTTTAATACTGCCACCAGAAGTAAAGGAATTAATGTATTGTGAGGATATCGGTGAAACATGTGCGACTGAGAATTTAGAAAATATGGATGGCGACGAGGACGATTATCCAGAACAACTTGAAGAGGAAAATACATTTTTGGATAATGAATTGTATTTAAAGAGGTTAATATAATTTTAATATTTTCGTAAATACGTGTAAATCATATTTTCAATTTCCAGAAACACCATATTTACTCGTAAGTATCGTATATTTTCTAATTTAAGACTAAAAAAAAACTCAGAAAGAAAAGAAAAAAAAATTTTATGTAAAAAAATTTTTTTTTAAATTTTAATTCTAAACATTGATAATTTTTTAAAAAAAAACTATTTTATACAAAAACACTTAAAATATACTGCAAATTCAAATTCCAGTTAAAAATTCCGTTATTTTAAGTTTCAATAGTTTTGGCCAAGAAAAGTGATGTTTCCATAGATTATCCTGGCCATTTTATAAAAATCCGGAAACTTTTTTTCCTTAAATATCCGGAAAAATTCGGAAATTTTTTTTGTAATATCCGGAAAAATCCGGAATTTACAATCGGAATTTAGATGTTAACAAGGAGGGAGGGGGGCGTGCTTTCGTCCATTCTTTTATATTACTATAATATTACGCCAGTTTAAGAGTATCCTTATTCACCCTATATATCAGTGGTTCCCAACCTTTTCTAAACCGTTCCCCAAATTATATATCTTAAAATCTTCATGGACCCCTTTGCTTTCGAAAATTATTACAAAGTTGAACAGTTTAAAAATAAAAATTTTATTCAACAAGATAATATTTTATTTAAGGTATTTTTGAATAGACTAGGCCACAAGTGACACAAAAATACTTAATCTTAGTTAATATATGATACAAAAACAGGTCAATGTGAATTCTGGCACTGCTTACCAGCAAATAATATCTGAAAGTTTGACTTTCAGATATTATTTGCTGAGTTTTTGATAGAGCACAACTAATATTTATAATTTACGTTTAACTTGTGGTCCGCATAAAAAGTTCTTATGGACCCTCTGGGGTCCATGGACCACCGGTTGGGAACCACTGCTGTATATGAATAAAAAACTACATAGTTTTTTCATTAAAAAAAGAATAATAATAATGATAAAATTTTAACAATAATAATAAGAAGAAGATAAAGTCAAAGAAGAAGTAGAAAACTATATTTAAAAGCTGTTAAACAATGCGGAAACTTTTTTAGACATGCACTTATACATTTAAATACATAATGGATAATGAAATATTGCTTCAATTCACCAAAGATATACAAACAGATAAACGTTTAACGCGTTGTTAGAGATCAGAGGCGCCACCATAACTGAAATCCCATGGGTGTTTTTGAGCGTTTTGGTTTTTTTGTAGTAATTTTGCAAAATAAACCGAAATATATCCGAGACTTTTGCTTGCCAACTTCTTTCAGTAAATATTTTATTACCAGTAAAACACAAACTTTTGGAAAATATAAATGAATTTTATTTTAACTATTTTCGGAGCATACTTCAATCGCAGTAAAAAGAAAGGAACTAATAATAATAATAAACACCAGACTTCTAAAATACAAAAAATTAGAAATCTTTAGTAATAAATATGTTAAAAAAGAAAATAAATAAATAAAAGTAAAAAGATATTGAATTATTTTTCTGTAATCAGTTAGTTTTCTACAATTAGTTCTTCCACTCAGTGTTTAAAATGTTTTAAACTTAAATCAATACAATGTCTTCTTTTATAAAAAAATCTCCATGTTCGTTAACTAAAAAAGTTTAAACGTTCGTTAGATATAGTTTAAATTTTAAGTTTATTTTAACTATGATAAACAAAAGGTGAGGCATTATTAATGATTCACGTGATCATTCATGTGATTCAAAGTTTAAAAGATTTAACAAAATGATTTTTTTTAAATCGTTTAAATTCGTATTTTAGGTGCTTCTTCTAAAGTGCAATTTACAATAATATCACAAAGACTCGAGTTAAGTAAACTAAGTTAGACTAAATAAATAATAAATTTTCTACAATTTGCTAATAAACATCATCCGGCATACCTTAAGGTATCGATTTTAAACCATTTTTAAACAAAAATTTCGCTTGGGCTAAAGTCATCCCGTAGGGCCAAAGCCACCCAATCAATCTTACGGTATTTAAAAAATGTAAATTTAAAATATTTTTAAAAAAGAGAAGAGTTTGACACGCATCGGTAATTTTATTTTAAAAGTAGGAGATCATTCGCTCTTTTGCGCTGGGATTTATCTTAAACTTTAAT
The DNA here is from genome assembly GCF_022113875.1 of Hydra vulgaris. Classification (NCBI taxonomy): domain Eukaryota; kingdom Metazoa; phylum Cnidaria; class Hydrozoa; order Anthoathecata; family Hydridae; genus Hydra; species Hydra vulgaris. Next base: position 13,983,391 of record NC_061170.1, read on the forward strand.
TAAAATGCTTATTAATTTTTGGTGTACTCTGCGAGGGAAATCTTTTAATCTTTTTGGCTTTGTTTGTTAACTAAATATAGCGTTCCGTAATTTATGGACAACAAATTTACTGTTTATATATACTTGTTACTGTTTCATTTGATGACAGTAATAAACAGAAAAAATTTTATAAATTGTATTTTCGAAAATTATTTAATTATCCGGAAAATATAAAAAATTTAAAAAATATCCGGAATTCCAGAAATATCCGGAAAAAGATAAACCCTGGATGTTTCCGACCAGTGTGCAGGGTTTAGATTAAAGATTGATTTTCTTGTTTATTTATTTTTTGTAAGGCTGTCTAATACTTTTTCAAATATTTCATAAAAAAATAAATTATATTATCATCTTTTTTAAGTAAAAGAATCCGTATCAAAAGAAATTTTATTGTTTTTATTGCTATTGGAATACAGACTAAGTGTCCCATGTAGTTAGAGATTACTAGATTACCAAAATTTATGTCAGAATGGAAGAAGTTCATGAAAATGTTATCAATAAGTTCGGTTTTAGCAGTTACACGAGTAGGAAGAACTATTGTAGAAAATAAGGAATAAGAACATAAAAATTCAAAATAATAAGAAACAACTTGCGATACTTTGTAACTCAATAGATTTATATTAAAATCACCCATTAGTACAATAGTTTTTTTTATGTGATACTCGACTTTTGAAGGATTTTAATTGTTAAATATAGATTCAATAGGGTTTAAAGAGGTATGTTATTATATACAACCAATATTTCTGAATGTTGACAAATACATAATACATATTATTAGATAAAAAAAGTCGCGTAAAACAATATCTATATACACAACCATACTTTAATTTTTATTTATACATTGATAGAATTTATAGAAATTCCATTAACTTTATTATACTAATTGGAATTCAAAAAAGTTCTAAGTGCATAAGAATTTTTTGTCATAATTTATGTACCATTGGATTAGCACTTTCAAAACAGGAATTCTAAACTGACAGATTGGTATATAAAAAATTTTGTATACACACACCAGGAATTCAGCCTATTTCGTAAGCATTTATAAATGTAATGCTGTACCCGATTCAGGTCCCTATACCAATAATTTAAATAGCAGATAATTTTTCTTTTTTTTCTTCTGCTAATTTTTTTGAGAGTCTTTCTACCATCGTCTTTGCGTAACGCAAGCGCACAAAAATTTCACGTGTACATCCATGTTTCTCAATTCCACTAAGTTTATAAGTTCGAAAATTACGATTTTCGTCAATGTAAGAAAAAGCATCCATTTTTGGACATATAATAACTTTTGTATGATCTTGAAAAAAATTTATCTAAAAAAAAAAAATTATAACATAATTAATTGAGAACTAAAACATTAAAGAAATTAAAACCTTTACAAACAGATTGAGCTAATAATAAAATTTACATGATTCACCGTAAATTTAAAGAAATAGGTGTCACCATTGGCGTAGGAAGGTTTTAAAATGTTTGAAATAACCAACTTTTAAACAAAAAGAATATTCCAAATATTTTTTTACGTTCATATGTAAGACGAAAACATTTTTCGCAAAAAAAAAAAAAAAAAAAAACTGTGATAGGAGAATGGGAGCAAGAGACCCTAAAAATTTAAACCCTAAAACTTTAGAGCCTCGTTTTTGGGATGGTGGGGTGGGGGTAAAGGTGGTGATGGTGTGCGTGTGTGAAGGCGAAGTAAGGAGCTTCTTTTAATATTCTAAATATTAAAAGAACCCAGTACTACCTGCCTCATGTCCTGCTGCCTTGAAGGGTGTACTTTTTTAAGCTAAGGCTAGGAGAAACAAACTATGAATTAAAAATTCCCTGCTTTGGGGCTCTTGGTTGAGTAAAGGATGTGATATCTCGATAAAAATAGTCATCTTGGGCAGATAACTGTTAACTGCATCCAGCTACTGTCTTGTAGGAGGCTTCCTAGGCAATGACTTCTTCATCTATTAGGCTGGCATAGATATAAACCTGTGTTGAATTGTTTCTTGCCTAGGATGACGAATGCTGGATCTTATTGACTCTACTCTTAGGTTTTTGCTTGCGCCTCCTTGATAGTGGCTATGCAACTTTTCCTGTTATCTCCTAATGAGGGTACAGCTATAAAACTCAGTTTAATGGTTCTGAGGCCGGCTGGTAGTAAGGTTTCCCGAACTCTGTGTTACGACTTTAATTAATAGGACTGAGACAACTGCATAGCTTATTGCTTAGAAGGCTGTGCTCTATCTATGAATGAGTCAAGTTCTGTTTAAACTTAAATCATGCCAAAAGTAACCCAAAATACTAAACATAAAAAACCATCCCCATCACATAACTGTTAGGTTATATCTTTTACAAATGTTTGTGGTCTGTAAAGCAACCTTTCATCAGTTGAATCTTACTTAATGCCAAATCCACTAGATTTCCTTGCCCTTAGTGAGACTAATTTAAATTCCACCATTCCTTTTTCAGATCTCAGTTGATGGGTACTATCCTTTTATTCACAAAGACTCCAATAGCCACATAATTGGCTATTGGACCCTCTACCAACATTGTTATCATCAGTGACTTTAATGCTCATCACACTGAACGGCTTAGCTCTAAGGTTACTGACCCTGATGACACTAAAGCCTATAAGTTCTGCACTTCTCAATCTCTTACTAAGATATTTAACTTTGTGACTCGTTCTTCTGACAACCCTAATCATTTACCTTCACTCCTTGATTTATGTCTGGTCTCTGATCCAAGCTTGTGTTTAGTTTCTCCTTTTTCTTCTTTAGGTGGTTCTGACCATGCAATGATCTCTTCAAGCCTTTAATCTCGTACTTCCTTTTCGGACTCACCATCGCACTACTTACAATTATCCAAAAGCTGACTGGTGACTTTTTTTTGTGATGGTCCTTGGGATGATGTCTTTTCTCTCAGCTCATAAATGCGCCTCCTACGTAACCTTGTGGATTCAGGCAGAAATGGATGTTTTTATTCCTTATCATCAATTCTAAGTCAAGCCTCATTTTACTCCATGGTTTTCACCTTCTTATGCAGCTGCTACATCTAACCGTAATAGTTTTTTTTATCTTTTTCAGAAAAACAACTCTCTAGAGAACAAACAGCTATTTATTATTTCAAGAAATCAATGTAAAAAGATGCTGTCTGATGCTAAGCTCTATTATTCTCAGTTCACCTAATTCACTTATCTCAGAAGTTAGGCTCTAGAGACTTTTTGAAAATCTTCAACAGTGCTGTTAACAAGGGTAGATCTAACATTTCATCTTTCATTCATGGGACTGATCTTTATGCACAAAATTTTTATAATTTATATATATTTTTATAACTTATATACAAATTTGTAAGAAGATGCTCTTAAAAAGAGCGCATTTAAAAATTTCAAGCTAAAATTAAAAAAAACGTAAATTGCAAAAAAGAAAAATAGAAATATAATTTGCTTCAATCCTTTGTACAACAAAAATGTTTCAACAAATATTGGAAAACCATTTTTAAAATCAATAGACAAACATTTCCCTTCCTCTAATAAATTGCACACAATTTTTAACAGAAACACTATTAAAGTAAGCTATAGCTGTACAAAAAATATTGAAATAATTATAAAAGCCACAATTTTGCATTGATTAATAAAAATAAATTTCTTAAAAAAAAACATTGAAAATTGTAATTGCAAGCAAAAAATTGAATGTCCTATGAATGGCATATATGACTTCTTACCTCTATATCAAATTAAGTAAATAACTGATGATTTAATATATATCCAAGAGTTGAATTAAGCGATCGTGAAATGCAAAATCTAGAAAAATATCTAGTCTTTAAAATTTTAGTTTATGCAAAACCGTGTTCTTTGTTTTCAAGGGGCAAATCAACTTAAATTTGTTAGCGAAAAAGTTATAAAAAATAAAACAATAAACTTATGACTACAAAAATAATAACACTGTAGTCACTAACTGGATTATAAAAGTAATAAAACTATAATAGTGTTATTACATTTATAAAGCACTTATTACTTTTAAAGTTCATTAAAACTTTGTTCAAACAAAATTATTAAAACTTCCAAACTTTAATTAAAGTAGAAAGACATCTTATAGAAAAAATAAAGTGGATATTTAAATATTATTTAAAACTTCAAGAACTTTAGAAACGTTTTTACAGACCTTTAGTAACGTTTTTCATAATGCTCAACTTTTCATAAATTACGCTTTTATAAAGTTGTTAAAGTTCCTAAAGTTTATTTGAATATCCACTCTGTTTCTTCTAGATGCTTTTCTACTTCAATTAAAATTTGGGATTACATATGTTGTTTGAACAAAGAATGAATTATAAAAGTTATAAGCACATTATAAAAGTAATAACACTATTATAGTGTTATTACTTTTATAATACAGTTAGTAACTAGAGTGTTAATACTTTTATAATCCTAAATTTATTGTTTTATTTTTTATAACTTTTTCACCCCTTAAAAAGAAAGAACACAGTTTTGCATAAACTAAAATTTTGAAGACCAGATACTTTTCCAGATTTTGCGTTTCGCAATTGCTTAATTCAACCCTTGATATCAATGATTATAAATAGCATGGTGAAACTTTTCAAAACTTTTTTTTTTAGACAAATAAAATTTAATTAAAATAAAATGTTAAATATTTAAAAAATTGTAAGATAGTAAAGAAATCGAGATCTTAGAACCTTTTACACAAGTGCAGTTGCAATACTACCATATTTTACACAAATGCAACTGCAATACGACCATATTTTAATTAACCTTGAGAGTTTTAAAGTTACCTGTAAAATTCCTATATTAAGATGAAGAATAATTCCACTTCTTGTTCTAAACCAAGATCGTAAATACGGCAAACGTGCTGATTCCATGCCTTTAGTAGCTACCCCTGAACCTGTCTAAAAATAGATAAAAAGTAAAAATCATCCTTTTGAAAAAAAAATTTAATTACTGTATTTTTTGAAAAAAAAAATTAATTACTGTATGTAAAAATTCAATTTCTGTATTTCAACAATTGTGTTACTTTTGAAATATATTGATACATGATTACAGCACCATTTATATTGATACATGATTACAACACCATTTAGTCAAAAGGAAACTTTAATAAAACTACATTTACCTTTAAAAGATGTTCATTCATATAATCATGGAAATATTCCAAAAGTGTTTTTTTCTTTTGCATATTGGGAGGAGCATTATCAATAGTGAAAAATGTTTCCTTATTTAATTTATCAATATATTGCAAACTCCTAAAGGTAAAATATAATAAAAAATTATAGATATTATAAATAATATAAACAAAAATGTGTAAAAAAAAAATGTGTAAAAAAAGTGTAACTTATTAAACTTCCTTAAAATAGTTAGAGTCTAATAAAAAAAAAATTATTATCAGATATATTGAGTCCTAAAGTTTTATTTAAAAAACATGAAAATGTATTAACAATAATGCTACATCATATAAACTCCTAAAAATCTTACATGATTTACTTCTACTGTTACACGATACTTCTAATGTTACACTATATAAATTACAAAAGTATATTTTTTGAAAAAAATCATCTTGTACGATATTTTTTTTTAAACAATTTTATAGATTTTTTGGCTAAATATAGTCTGTAAAGAAGTGAGTTTAAATTACATTCATAGTGTGTAAACAAAGTATAATCTGTAAAGATGTGAAATTAAATAACATGATGCAGGGTTGGCATTAAAAAACCCGCCCAAAAAAACCCGCCCAATAAAACCCAAAAAAACCCACCTAAAAAAACCCAATAAAACCCTGGAAAATCTGGGTTTTATTGGGTTTTTTTAAAGATATTTAATAAGTTTATGAACTATTATAACCAACTTTAACATTATAACTATAATATTATTTACTAAAATAATTATTAACTATTATTATTAACTTAATTATTATTAACTATTATTATTAACTATTATAACCAACAATAACAGCTATCAGAGCAGGTTTACTATTATTTGAATCATTATTTGGAAATACATTATTACAATTTTTATTCAAATATTTTTATCGATTGAGATTTTTATTACTTTATGTTGTTCACCTCCCAAGTTAAATTTAAATGAGTAGTAGTGACCAGAAAAGCCAACACAACAGTCGAGGAGGCTACCTTGTTGTGGTTACAACCCTCTCTCAACTCTTTTGCGGTAGTGGTGTTGTGGTAGAGCGCTCACTTCATAAGTGAGAGGTTCTGAGTTCAATCCCCACCACGTCCCTGGCAGTACCGCGCTCAACTCCTTTATCCGCGCAGCGGCCTTGTTCGTTAAGGTTCGTGTTTCGGAGTTATAGAGTTGAGAGAGGGTTATAACCACAAATAAGTAGCCCCCTCGCCTGTAGTGACCATAAGCTTTGAGGAGGTGAATTGATTTAAAAAAAAAACAAACTCCTAAACATGAATCTTTATAAACAAGGCCGCTGCGCAGAGGAACAAGTTTGTTCATTTGAATTTCAAGTTCAAAGTTTAATTGAAACTTCAGTTACTACCTCCCATTCTCAAGCCTTCTTTTTCACATTTTCTCATTGACATTTTTAATTATATAGAATAATACTTTTAAATTTAAAATAAATCAATACATATAGATTAAGCGTGAAATTTTTTTTTTCTATTACAGTTTTAAATTATATTTAAAAATCTTTTTCAAAATAATTTGAAAAATTCTTGTTATAAATAATTAAACAACAATATATTAAATATATTTTAAATAAAGTTAAAGTAGAAAAAAACTAATTTTCAATATCATTAAACAAAAACACAAAAAAATTTTTTACAGAGACAAAATAAAAATTTAACCCAAAAAAACCCAAATTTACCCAATAAAACCCAAAAAAACCCACTGGGCCGGGTTTTTTAAAAAAAACCCGGGTTTTTGCCAACCCTGACATGATGTGAAAACAAAATATCTGTAAAAAAGTGACATTAAAACTATGCGAACAATATTAACAACTAATTTGTCACTTCAAAAATCAAGCCCTGGTTGGTCAATTAACTAAAAATTAAAATGAATAAAAACAATTTTAAAAAACTTTTTAAAAGTGAATGATTAAATAACACTAACTTTTCATCCTCATGCATCAAAAGCCTTGTTGCATCGTTAAACAAAACTCCAACACTGCCATCAGATAACTGATATCCTAAACCATATTTATCTGAATAATCAACCCATTTGCTGACCCATGATACTGGTGTTAATGCAGGGTCTTCAGCTTCGTCTAAATAATAATGCATAAAAAATTAATTTTGACATTACCTAGCGCTAGACTAAAAGAATATTATGCAGAAAAAATAAGGCCAACCTTAAACTGTTTTTGGACAGTGTCAGGTTGGCACAAAATTTTAAACACTAAGATTTCAACATAACAAGATAGAGATGAGGTCAGCAAAAAATTTCCAACTTTAATGAGCATTGACCCTAATTCCATCAGCTGGTTATATATAAATTATACATGTTGCAACAATATAGATTATATTATGTTAAAATAGACCTTCTATTTAAACATAATATAATGTATAATTTTGCAGTAGTTAAAATAAGATATCCTTAAAAATGTTAAAAACTTTATAGTAAGAATCATTTACAGTTCAGCAGTGTATCTTTAAGTTTTTTTCAAGAGAAATAAAAACTTTTTATTTCTCATTTAAAAGATCCGCTATGATAATCAGTAGTCCGGTGTAAAAGTTTTTTTGTTTTTTTTATCAGGTGAAAATAACGAAGAAAAAAAATTTAAATGTCTGACTAAAATACGTCTAATAAGAAACGGTTTGTTTAAAAGTAAATTAATTAAAATTAAAGTTAATTTTTTATTTATTTATTAAAATTAAAATTTATTAAATTAAAAATGTGTTGTCATTTTTGTCGTAGTCCATATCTGTATCGTATCGTTTGTTAAGATTTTGTCAATCTTAACAAAGGTTTCATTACCTGAAGCAAAAAATGTTGAAAGCCAAAACTGCAAAGAAACGTTTTATAAAGAGAAAAATATTCTAATATTGTCTCTCAACCTTCAATCAAAGTTAATTTAGTTGAATGTTTAAAACATTGTGTTTTTAATGTTTTAAACATTTTTCATTAAAATAAGACTTTTTTTTTAAGAAAAAAACAATTTTTACTTGCATAATCCTTCTAATAATAATTTTGATAGTGTTTATTGGCATGGCTGCCATGTACAACTTCTAAAAAAGACTATTGGCACGGCTGCCATATAAATAGTTAAGAAAAGGTGTTTGCACATTCAAATTGGTAAAATTTGAAATAGGACTGCACCGTAACTTTAGAATTAATTAGTAGGTTATTAATTAGTTAACAGAACAAATTAAAAGCTGAAAAGGAAGATCTGAAAGAAAATGACAATTACAATTGGTAATTATATTGAATGCTAAAAAAATTCTAAAAAAACGCAAAAAGAACAAGTAAAATTAAAAACTAATTTTTAAAACCCAGTGCTTTTATGTTTTAAAAACACAATTTTTGCAATAAGTTTTTTCTGATATTTTTATTTTATTTTATTAACATTCGGCTGTATGCGTGTGTAAAATAAAAAAAAATATCCAGGAAGTGGTAAGGCTCGAACCTCCGACCTTCAGTTTACAAAGTCGACGACTTTACCAAATAAGCTAAACACGCGCTTAAGTAATCAAACAATTAGTATAGTTATTTATAAATTTTAAATTCTTCTTTCCATATAAAAAATAAATTTAATTAAAATTAACTAGATTAGTTAACTTATTGCATGACTAATTATTGAATATTGTATTGTCATCAAGCAAGAGTATGTATGCAAAATTTGAAGAAAATTTATTATCAGAAAGCAGGGTTGGCAAAAACCGGGTTTTTGACCAAAATCCCAACCCAGCTGGGTTATTGGGTGGGTTTTTGATGGGTTTTTGCTAAAGTTTGGTATAAATCTTTAGTAATCAATGTTTGATTAATTTATAGTTTATAATATAATAAAGCTATTTTTCATTTTTTACAGGTATATTTTCTTATACAAAAGCTTTATTAATAATCAGATTGTATTTTTTTATAATACAAATCTATTTTTAAATAGAGTTATCTTTTTAGTTAAATTTAAAATATAAGTAGATTATACGTCTTAAACATGCCAAAGTATCATTCAGGGGGAAGAAATAAGGCTAGTGAGTGGAATGAAGTGACCATATTAAGTGATCAACCAAATAGAGTAATATGTAATTATTGCAAAGTGAGCATAATTAAAAAAATAGAAAGAGTTTCAAGAGATCCATTTGGATAAATGCAGAAGAAAGAATAAACGAAGCAATAATAATTCCGCTGAAGTGTTAAGTGATATATCAGTTTTAGAGTCAAGGCCATCTACATCTGCAGCATCAAATAAGTCTAGCCTGTCTGATGATAATGAGCAAGATGGTTTAAGCTTTATTAGTGATTCTTTTTATTCGTCAATTGTTCAGTCAACTGCAATGACGATGCAACAGCAAACATCTGTTTCTAAATTTGTTACTACAACAACAAGTAATCAGAAGGATGAACTGGATTTACAAGTTGCAAGATTTTTCTTTTCAGCAAATATACCATTCAACGTAGTAGAAAATCTTGAATTTACCAAGCTGCTTAAAAAACTTAGACCTGGATATGAGCCACCAAATAGAAAACAGATATCTTCAGAACTCTTAGTAAAAATAAATGAAGTAATCAATTTAATGAAAAATGATCTTGCTGATGATAGTGCTGTTACCCTAATTCAAGATGGTTGGAGTACATTCAGTAAAGATCCTATAATTGCTCATAGCATCCATAGTAAAAATAAACCTTATCTCATTTCTGCAATTGACACTGGAAGCCAATCAAAAACAGCAGATTATTGCGCTCAAGCTGCTAAGGATGCAATTAAAATTGCTAAAGAAACGTTCAATAAAGATGTAAGTGTTAGATGTTTAACTGCTTTATTTAATGTGTATATATATACTATATACATATACATTTATATATATATATATATATATATATATATATATATATATATATATATATATATATATATATATATATATATATATATATATATATATATATATATATATATATATATACATATATATATATATAAGGCCTCAACGGAAGAACGATTTTAATAAAATGATTTTTGGGGTGATTTTAATTCGTTGAACTACATGATGGTGTTTTAAATCTTAAAAATTGATTTTCTCAAAACATCAAAAGTGTGACTCTGATCGTTCTTCCGTTGAGGCCTTCATATATATACACATACGTTTCATTTTTTATTTAGGTATTTGCAGTATGCACTGACAACGAAAATAAAATGTCTAAAATGAGAAAACTTTTGCAGGCTGAAGCCCCTAAGTTGATAACATTTGGTTGCTCTGCTCATTTTTTAAATTTGGTTGAAAAGGATGTCTCTCCAAAGTCTATAGTAAAGCATATTATAGCAATTCAAAAATATTTTCGTAATCATCACCAACCACATGTATGTATTAAATTCTTTACTTATTGATTATATTCTGTAATACAATACTATGAAATAACACAGCTGTGTTAATGATATAAGCCTAATGATAATGATGGCAAAAGAGATCCTAGCTTTATTTTAACAAAATTATTTTTTAATATTTCTTTGTTAAATTTTCTTAAATAAATTTATTATAGGGTTGGTTATTGGAAAAAGGTGGACTGATGCCACAGCTACCTAATGATACTCGCTGGAACTCCCAACTAGATTGTTTACAGACATACATATCTAATCATTCTCTGTACATTGACATTAGAGGTGAGCATATGGAATCCATTGATCCTTCGATAGGAAGCCTAATTGACAATCTATCAATACAGAGAGAAGCAATAAATTTATATGCACAACTGAAAATTATTGGTGTTGCGTTAGATAAGGTTAATAAAATTAGTTGTTAATTGGATTTATTAAATTTAATTATATTAAGTATATTAAAACCACTTATATTAGGAACAATGTCACCATTAACTTTATTTACCTAATTATTAGCAAAATTATTGTGTTTACTGTAGTTGCAAGCAGACGATACAACTTTGTCTGAAGCAGTTGAGATTTGGCAAAGCATCATACATAATGAAAAATTGGCTTTGTACAAAGATGATATTTTAAAGAGGTTCAAGAAGGCAATTGTTCCATGTCATTTGCTTGCCAATTTAACAGATCCAAAATATGAAGGTAACTAAACAACTGTAAAAAACTTAAAGTATTGCATCTGATTAATTTTTAATAAAAACAAATGTAAAGTTTTTATTTAAGTTTACTACTCTTATAACTTTACTTATTTACTTAGGAAGAACATTGGATAGAAGTCAAGAAGAAGAAGCTGAGGAATGGTTGAATGAAGTCTATCCTGAATTTATGCCAGGCTATTATGCGTTTAAACTAAAAGATGCTAATTGTTTCCCAACATATTTATTCAACGATAGTGTTAAAAGCACAACATCAGCAACAAATTTGTGGAGAATTATAGAAATGAAAGAATCTAAGTCTTCCAAATTGCCTGCAAATTTTGCAAAATTTTCCAAGTAAAATAAAATTCTTGTTTATGACTTACTTAACTTCATTTTTTGTTGTTAGTTGAGCAGCATCAAATCTTGTGTGTTAATGGAAATTGATTTATGAACAAAAAAATTAAAAATTAAAAATTGAAGACCAAAAACCCATAAAGTTGGGTTTTTGGTCTTGGGTTTTTGGGTTTGGGTTTTTGGGTACCAACCCTGTCAGAAAGTGACTCAAAAATTGATTGCAAAATTTGGTTTTGCGGCCGTGCGAATAGCCTTTTTAGAATGGGAACACAGCGGAAGTGTGAATAGCCTTTTTAGAATTGGAACACGGCGGCAATAATTTTTTGTGTGCATTTTAATGTTTTTTATTCTGTTAATTTTGTTTGATAAAGTTAAAAATTATTTTACTAATCAAAAACAAAAGAGATTCAGTGTAATTAATGATTTAACTGCCTTTTCACATGATTCAAAATGCTACTATAAGGTTTAAAAAATACAATAGCATTTGGAAATGAAAGAAAATGTAATTTAAAAAACAGTGCAGTCGCATTTTGAAATATTAAATCACGTGTTGGCTTCTTTTTATTAAGTTTGGTAAAATTAGAACACAGAGTAGTGTACTCATTATTAAACAAAGTGTATACTACTTTAAATGCTTTTTAAAGTTTCCTTTAAATAATTCCAGGGAATGAAATATTTATAAATCAAAATATAGTTTAATTAATAAACACACTTTTGTTAATAACAAACTGTCTGGTTGTCCTGCTGGGCTACCAATACTATTTACTAATATTATATGGTAACTATTACCATTAATTAATATTACTAACTAATATTAATAAATAATATCATTTACTAGTATTATTGCACAAAAAATCAACCTATCTAAGAAAATAAGCATTTTTTATTTGATGAACTTAAAACCATTAAATTTTACCTTTTTTTCTTAAAAAATTAACCTCATTTTATCTTAGCACAGAGATTTAAAAAATAAAATCAAACCCATATTAATGCTATCTCGATCAGCAGGTCTTGACTCTAAAACTCTGTCCAAAAGTTTTTGAAGATGTCCTAAGTAATGATCATCTGGCTCTCCTAATAAAGAATATATAATTTATATTTTCTCTAAGTGTTCTTCTACAAATTCTCAGTACAAATTAATATCTTATAATATATTAATAAGTATATTGGTCAAAAACTTGTTCAAGGTATCATTATTAATCTTTGATACTAGTTACAAAACAAAAAATAAAAACCATCAGTTTCTTCAGCAGGATCTTCATCTATTTCGTGGCCTAACCCATCTTTTACAAATACAGCTCGGCTAACATTATTTTTATCAACAGTAGTACTACTCTCTGGAATATTTGATAATACAGCTTTTCCTAAATCACGATTAGCATCACTTAACGGTCTTCGATCAGAGTAATATTGGGCGGAAGCAAAACGAGGAGCCATAGTAAGAGAACTATTTGGTAAGCTAATTGGTGTGAAGCCATCTGTGAAAAAGCGATCTTCCTGACACTAGAAAAGCAATAAAAAGTAACTGCTTTAAAAAATGTTTTATCTACATGTAATAATTGCAAAATTTATAAAATTACTTTTTAATATTTGTTCAACAGTAAATTAGTAATAAAGCTGATCTTTTCTATTAAACAAATTGTGAAACATTTACGTGAAAATACTAACTTCAATGGATATTCACCTACTTTTAAAGATACTCATTTACTTATTTTAGTTTATATTATTTAAAAGAATAAATGTCTTTCAAGATTTAAGCTCTTCGATTATTCTAGTAACACATCTTAGTGATTGAACAAAAATAATATTTTGGGATTTCATCAAATGATTATTGAAATATTTGAAAATAAGTGAACACAGAAATTATGAAAAAAAAAGAAAATATCTAATAATGTTATATATATAATAAATTGCTTTTAACCTTTGAAAGTGAAACAAAATTATGAAGGAAATCAGAAATTAGATTCTACATTTTGTTTTTAGTACGAACGTTTTTAAAACAGTTCTGACGCACATATTTTTTACATGTCTCACAATAATTGACAGTAGGTTTGTTATTTCGCATTTAAGTCTGCGGATTAACTTTGTAAACACAAACTGTAGTTTCTTCTAAAATTTATTCTAGATAAAAAGTGTTCCCCTGCCAATATGGTAGTATCCTAATCATCAATCTTTGATACAGGCTTTGGCTCCAAACAAGGATGGTCTGTCTTGCAAATATGGCCATCTGCTTTTAAGTCAAGATAACGCTGAACCATTTAATGAACTAACATTTTCTCTAAATTTTTTATGGGAATATTTCTTCTTCTAAAACTCAGGAAACTTAAAAAATAATAACATACTGTTACTAATAGACATTTCAAATAGTCTAAAAAAGATTTTACTGATTTGCGAGAGTATAATTGTTGATCACACTTTTCTACAACACCCATGTCTTATCCTTCAAATAAACTGCAATGATGTGATCCATTTCAATATACAAGGATTCAACCATTTCAAGTTTGGCATCTTTTAAGTTCTTCAGAAATCCCCTATTTGCTTTAATTGTTCCAAAAACATGTTTGTCTATCCTTAGAATTTTGATGAGATAAGACTGAAATAAAAATCATTGAATAATAAAATAATAAAAAATGTACAGGTGATGTCGTTATCAAGATAGTTATCCATGAGATCAAATACCACCTGGTGCAATAAATTTTGTTTACCCTCACCATTTTTTTTTCCATTTGATTTACTCCTAAAAAGGCTGCAAGCAATCACTATTAAGTTGGGAGTTACTAGAAGAAAAAAAAGAATAGAGTTAAAGAGCAAGGAAACGGATGACAAAAACTTGAAAAGTTGTAGGTTGTAAGAGTTAGGAAAACATAAAGATGGTTGGGAGTTCCAAAGAGATGAAGTGCGGTAAAAAAACTAGATGAATAAAAGTTTTTAGAGCAAAGATAGATAAAGCAAACTTCTTTGAGCAGTAAACATGATAGTTTTGTGGAAAAGAGAGATGTAAACTTACAATGATGGGAGAGAGGGTCAAGTTTGGCAGATAGAGTAGGTCCAACTGCATTTACAATGTGTTTTTGAACCCTGTCTAGAAGAGAAAGAGTATCATTAGAAGAACCATCCCAAATATGACAACTCTATTTCATACAAGAAATAAGAGATTTGTAGAACTAAAGAATGGAATCAGGAGTAAGAAAATGGTGAGCAAGATAAAAAGAAGCAACCTTAGCAGATGCTAAATTAGCAATTAATTGTATATATAGTTTCCATGAAAGATCAGTAGTAAACAATAATCAAAGAAGAAATAAAGAAGAGGACTTATTGAGAGCATTAATATAGGAATGTTGACTGTATTACGATTTTTATATTTTGTTGGTGTTAAAATTTTGTTGGTGTTAATATTTTGTTGGTGTTAAAGCGACTGCAAACACCAATCTGTTACAAAAATGAAATCAGATTCAAATCAACTGCCTGTTCTGTTCGAAAAAAGAAGACTTTGTCAAGACAGGAGTATAAAGTTGAGTCATCAGCAAATAGAGCCACACACACACAGATGTAAGATTGTCAGGATGATCATTAATGTAGAACATTGGGGTATCCCAGAAATTACTGGATTTGAAAACGAGTACTGGCAATTGAGGATGACTTTGATAAAGTGGTTAGAAAGAAATGGTTTAATAATCTTAAAAACTATTTCAGATACACCATATGAAGCAAGCTAATGGAGAGGATCAGCAGGCCAAACTTGATCGAAAGCTTTAGATATGTCAGGAGCAATAACTCTAGCCTAGCCGCCTCCATCTAGTGCATCAGATGGAGGCAGCTAATGAATTTAAATTTCATTGTATGACGATTACTCTTTTAGTAATCATCATACAACAAAAATCATTCTAATTCCATTGCATTGTTCATCCCTAAAAGCCAATAAATCTAAAACAAAAGTTTCTTTGAATGGGGGAAAAGACAAAAGTGTCTTTAAATGGGCTAAAAGGCTATTTGAATTCTCATGCAAGTATTGATAAAATAAATTAGCTTGATAGCTGCTTTAATACTTCCGTGTGAAAAATAATTAAAGAAACTGCAGCAACATTTTTGGCAAAGTAGTTTCTTGGCTCAACACTACAATCTTAAAAAATTTGATATCGACTTTCCTGTTTATTGTTGCCTAATGACTTCCAATTAGGGTTACCATCACTTTTTTTACGAATATTTGATTGATTTCTTCAACCATGTTGACAACAAATCCTATCTCTATTGCATTCTTTGTCCACACACTCCACATGTCCTTGCCCACTTGTGCAGAAACGAACTCTTCCTCAGTAGAGCTATTTGCTACAGAAGATTCAACATAGTATGTAGTATCAACATCATTATACTTTTCAGTTGGTTGATAATCATCAATATTAATATCTTTAGTGGGTTCAACTAAGTTGCCATCTTCATCACTATGCAACAAAGGTCAGCCAAAAAAAGCAAACATTAATTATCATACATTATATGTAACACTAATTATCATACATCTTTATTTTAGGTGAATTAAAGTAATGAAATGGCAACTTACAGTTATAAATAAAAAGTATAAATAAAGTGCACAGGAACAGGGTCCTCATCTAAAGAGCCAAATAATCCAAAGAGCAACCTTCAAAACACTCATTATCACTTTTTTTTTCTGAGGAATCAATTACAGCCTTTAGGACCTCTTGTAAACTCAAATTTTTGTTAAAAAGCATTATGAATGTCTTTTCCACCTCCACTGCAACTTGGTTTGATAGCCATTTTATTTTCCAATTTCTGAACTTTAAAAGTTAAAATTCAATGTTTACATGCGTCTAAACTAGATTTACTTGATATTGTTTTAATGCAACTTCAGGACTTCTTAGATAAAATTTGAACAAAATCCAGTGAACTATTGGTGACATATCCTGACTTGCTTTTGGGAGTCCGTTTTTGGACAAAAAACAAAAAAAGACCATCAGGATAAATTTGAAACTGGGCAAAATTTAGAAACACTCTTCATTTTACTTATTAAATTTAAAAACACCCTTAACTTTACTTAATAAAATAATTATATGTATACTTAAAAAAATTATATGAATGAATACTTAAAAAATTTATATGAATAAATCAGAAACAAACCTCTTTCATTGTAGGTCGTGTCTCTGGCTCTGGACGAAGCATCTTAATGATTAACATTTGAGCAGAATGAGGAACTTTAGCAGGGATATAATATTCATTTTTTTTAATTCGATGATATGTTTCCTTTAAAGACATAGTTTCAAATGGAGGCTTACCAACAAGTAAAGTATATCTTTAAGAAAATGTGCAATTTTTTGAAAAAACATATATTTTTTTTCATATAATACACAAAAAGCTTCAATTTATAAGTTCTACATACCTTTAAAAAACAAACTATATACTTAATCTGGTCTATTTACTATTATAAATCATTATAACATAAACTTACAAAATGCAGCCAACAGACCACACATCAACTTCATAACTATGACCTTTTTTACAAAGAACTTCAGGAGCAATGTAATTTGGTGTGCCACATAATGTTCTAAAAATAATTGTAGTAATTTTTTTATTGTAACAAAATATTTTGCTTTACTGAACTAAAATTACTCTAAAATTATGCAACAAATTTGTAACCGCCCTAAAAAAAATGTTACAACTCCAAATCAGGTACTCCTCCCATAGTAACATGCCAATAGACAATCAATATAAAACAATTTCTTTTTCAAAATGAAGTTATACTTACTTTTTTCTTTCTCCATCAAACTCTACTCTAGTAGCTAGACCAAAATCACCAATTTTGACTTGAAAGTCATCATTTAAAAATAGATTTCCAAGTTTTAAATCTCTATGAATTATATGTTTACTATGAAGAAAGCAAACAGCATCAACAATCTGTTTCATATAAAATCGAACTTCAGGTTCAGTCACAGCTTTTCGCCGCTTATACAATTCCATCATAGACTAAAACAAATTCCAGACTTAAAGATATGATTTATAATATAATTAAATGAAATACAGTTATAAAAACTTGATTAAACTTATATTATTTTTTAATGTTAACTTGTCTTTTTGTAAACTTTTCTTTACATTTATTTATCTTTCTGCTAACCTGTAACTTGAAACCATTTAAAAAAAAATTTTACATCAAAAATGTAAACAAATAAGGAAAAAGAAAACAAATACAAAAGTTGACTTGTGTTCCTTAAAAAAGCACTGGTGTCAATGCATTTTCACTTCCTTTGCTTTAGTTATAAGCAAAGGAATTGAAACTGTAACTAAATTTATGTTGCATTTGAAAAAAAAAAAATTGTTTGATTCATGAGCAGCAATTTATTAGAAATATAAACTGTTATTCAGACCATTTTGATTAATTTATGGATTTAATAAAACAAGCAATGGAAGAATAGATATTATACTCTTTGGTGAAGAACCCAGAGTTTATTTGGGGATACCGTATTTTTAAGCAACGTTGAGGGGAGGGGCAAGGGGGACTATGTTTTTGATTTACTCCTCCCCCTCATTTTCCTCTAGTTAAACAGGTGCCGCATTAATAATTTTTAATCATCATTTTCATATTAATCATTTATGTTTATCTTGTTCAGTTTCATCCTATAAAAATGTGTTGATTTAAAGGCATTTTTTGAATACATGAACTTACTGGTAACAATGTTACTTAAGCTAAAAGAAAACTATTTTACTTAAGATTTTAATAAACGCTTTTGTTGCATATACCACGCTATCAGTATATTTTGGTAAATTTAATTTCAAATAATAATTAAAAATATTTTAAACAATTTTTAATCAATATTTACACGACATAATATATTTACATATATTATATCGCAAAAATATTTGTAGAATCAACAAAATAGTTTTACGTCTTGTATTTGAATTAAAAACATAAGCATTTAATTAACATGTTTGATAAGCATTTAATAAACATATTTAATAAACTACACAAATAAAAACATAAGCATTTTAATAAACATAGTTTATATTATTTTAAATTTAAAATTCTGATTTAAATATTAGTAAATCTGTGAATTTAACTTTTACCAAATAATTTTTTTAATGATTTTTAAGTCGCCTTTTAAATTGAAGATAATTAAAGAGATAATTACAATAAACGTAACTTCAAAAATATTTTATTGTTATGATTAAAAACCATATTAAATTTTTAAAAACATATTTAAAAAATATATATATTTTTAATTATTAAGAATAATTTAAAAAATTACATTTGAATAAATAAATTACATTTACTATGGGTTATTTTAAACAGATCTAAATAAAACTTTTATTAAGATATTGAAACCTTTTTTTTTTTATTGTTTTAAAAAGAATATTGAAAGGAAAAAAACTGTCAGAAAAGTTTATATTTCGTTTTTTCCTTTTTTCTCACATAAACTAAAATAGCAAGCTAAAGATCAATAGTTCATTCATTTAAAAATTAAACTTTCGCGATAGTTACAAGGATAGTTACAAGTTTGCATGATAGTTACAAGTTATTTTTTACTTTTGTTCATTTGTTATCAAAAGCAGTTTAGGGATCGTATATAAAGCACGTACGCTCTGGGAGAGGAAGAGGAGGTCTCCAAATGGCGTTTCTGAGATAAGTAGTTTAATTATAAAAGTATGGAGACACTAAATTTAAAAAAATATCATAAAATGTTGGGTTAGAAGGTTAAAAGCATAGCTACTTTTAGGGAGGTAGAGGGTACTCAAAAAAGCGTATGGCAAAATGTGCAAGGGGGGGGGGTAGCAAAAAAAAGCGTACGTACTTTATGGACGACCCCTTACTCTTAATTGCCAGAAACAAAAATTAACATTACGCTGAATGGATATTTAAAAACGCTTTAACTTTCAAAAAAGCAAATTTTTTATACATTCCATTGTTATAAAATTTTGCAACGCGGTTTTAAAATTGAGTTTCGTAACAACTTTCATTTTTTTAAAAGTTATGTCCAGTTAATAACTGAAGGCAAATTAAGTCACGTAGTTATGTAAAAAAGCAATTCTTTTGAATTCTTTTTATTTTCCTGAAGAAAAAATAAGGCAGCTAAATTAAACTGAGAATTATTTATATACTACTGCATTTAAAACTAAATTTTTTTTTCTTTTTTCATTAAAAATCAAAAGAAAAATTAAAAATATTTTTTGGGCGCCCATACTGGTAAAACGATACTAAAACATGTCTGGGTTCTTCACTGCTCTTAGATGTCAAAGCTTTTGATTCTGTGTCTTGACAGATTGTGTTTTAGACTAAAAAGTTATGGTATTCAAAATAATACACTTAAAGGGTGTAGAAATTTTGTGTGTATTTCTAATAACAAGGTGTAGAAATTTTGTGTGTATTTCTAATGACAAGTTTTTAAATTAGACTCCAGTTACAAGTTGTATGCTGTTCATTTTCCGGGTGTATTTATGTTTACTGTTTATATACAGTATCTAAAATAAGTATTGTTTCGACTTATACATTTTAAAAATCAACGTCGAATAAAAGTTAATTTAGTTGAATTATGGGAATAATTTGAAATAAATTGTCATATAAATAATAAAGTAATTTATTTTCGCTTTTTATTTTTTAACATCATATTAAAAGTTAATAGAGCAAAACAATATGAGAGAATAGGCACTCTGACAACTGAACAATTTATTCCCATACCCCAGTGATTTAGGGACTGTCATAAATTCTTGCTATATATTCAAGTCTTTACAATCATATATACAATGTGGTTGTATAAAAAACATTTTGATTTTGGAGCTTCACAACTTAATTTTGCCCCAGGCCCCTAAGCCACCTTGAAGCGGCCCTGTATGAAAGTATTTATGAAAATCAAAAGCTCAATGCTTTTGATTTTCAACAAAAGAAAAAAAAAATTAATGAAATACATAACCATTTTTTAATTAGGTATAACTATTTTCTTTTTTTTATGTAGTTAAGGTGATCCCAGAAGGTAAAACTTTATAAGAGTAAACAAAAAATAAGTAACAGTTATAATTAGAGATGTTATAGTTCCTAAAATAGCCATTCACTATGTACACTGTCCTCAGCAAATAATAATTTTTTTTTAGCAAGCTCTGTTAGGATGTTTTGCATTTTACTAACCAACACTTGTAAAGAATTGCTGTCTAATTTAAGCGAACAGATTCATGTAAAAAGTATTATCTTTTTCAATTGAAATTATTCTTTTTCACATCATCATGAGTGCATTTTTTTGTAGAAATTAGTTTGATCATTTTCATTTACACTTCTTTTTCTTACGAGGTAGAGTTGAATCATCATTAGTGTTAATAGTCACCAGTGATGGTTCATCGATGTCAAGCAGCCTTTCACTGAGTATATTTGACATTCCCATTAAAGTTTAACAATGTTTTAAGTTTAGGTTGCAATGAAGATCTATCTATACCAACTTCTGAAATTACCTCTGAAATGCAAATACCCGAGCTGGTTATTTTTGCAATATTTTTGATTGGTTTGAAGAGAATGATATGATTATACATAACTATAGTTAAATCAAATTGATGTAACAGTCAACAAATAATGTGTGCTGTTGCACAGCCAAATCATAAATTAACAAAAACGCCCACAGTGTAGAGTTTTTTGCCATAAAATATTGGGCAAAAAATGTTAACTCAAAAATCATTGAGAAATCAATCATTTAAATTTTCTTCCAATTTGAAACTTTTATAATCTTATTAAATTGCATTTGGGGTTGATATTTAAATACACCATAATGTTAAGTGTTTATTTAAGAAAATATTATTTTTTTAATTTAATAGCTTTCAGCCTAAATAAAACGCCCATTTTATGAGTTAACGTTAAATGTAATATTATAAACAGAAAAAAGCTTTTCTTTGGTTATAAAAATCAGGGCTTGTGATGAAGCGAGCGCGATTGCGCTCTGCTTGTAAAACTTATTCAAACGTTCTAGGCGCGATAAACAACGCTCGTTCAGCTTATAACGAGCATATAAAATAACGCTCGTCCAAGAATTCGGGACAAAAAAAATAATAAGTTATTTTTTTATTTTCATAAAATATTAAAAAAATAATTTTTAGTAAAGATATTATATTATCGAAGCACTGATTTAAAATATAAAAAGCACTACATTATTCTCTTTTACACAAATGTAATAAATGAGCAGTTTGAAGTCGTTTAAAGTCATTAATTTCAATAATGGAACGTGCTTCTGGAAACACAATGTAAATATAAAAATGTGCAAATAAAATAAGAATAGAAAATTAGAAAACCGTTAAAAGAAAATTGAAACTGCAGGATATTTTTAACCTTGTGAAGTAAGATATATTTGATTTATTGTTTGTAATATTCCACACATCGTTTATAATAAAAATAAATATTAATAATAGAATAATTTTTAAAATTAGTTTTTGTTCATAGTATAGGTTTTTTATTAACTGTTATTTATTTTAACTCAAATTTAAAAAGATTCTGTTGATATTCTTTAGAATGTTCGCAATTAAGGACATTCCAAAAGGAAACAAAGTAATGATGTCAACATTTGTTAAATGGAAAGTTGAAGAGGTAATAGGCTTTAGAACTGAAATTACCAATGGAACTACATACATTATTGAAATTTACTGCTGTCTTGATGACGATGATGAAATAGACAGTGCTGATGAAGACATGACTGACAAATTAGCTGCATTCAGTTTCAAAAATGTAGAAGAGGAAACACCATTGACAACAGTTGAAGGGAAAATCTGTTATTTAACTTATAACAAACAGTTTTTAAAAATTAAGATTTTCAAATTATTCTTGTGTTATTTTTTTAAGATAAAAAAAACGTAATTAAAATAAGAAATTTTAGAAAAAAAAAAAAATTAATACTTAATTTTGAATAAAAAATATCAAGAAATATAAAAACCATTAGCCGTTAATGAAGTTTTCAGCGTAACATTTTTAAATACATATATCAAAACAACGTAAGCAAAAAACTAAAATTATACTTCAATACTAAATCAATAAGAAGTCACTAAATTATACTTCAATACTAAATCAATAAGAATTAGCGTTTTAGTTTGATATTATTTATTTTTTACTATAAAAGGTTAAAAAAAAATCGCGATCTAACGCAAACAATATGCAAGAAGTTTGGAAGTATAAAAATCTACTTCGTTCATAAGCGTGATACTAATTCAAACATTTGTTGACAAAAGAATGATGTAACAAATAAGAAAAGATATAAAAAACAAAAAGTTTTTTAAGCGTATCATTTTTAGCAATTTTCATGATCGCGCTCGACAACGTTATCTCAAGCGCACATAATCACGCTTGATTAAAACAGATTCTAATTTTATGAGAGCGATATAACACACTTGATGATTTTCTTCACCACAAGCCCTGAAAAATACATTTAAACATCTTTAAAGATGTTTCATTCGACTTGTATTTTGCCAGATTGTGTTGTAACTTTATAATACTGCATCATTAAGTCAAAACTGCCCATTTTTGACTTTACATCTTTTGCCAGTATACCTACAATATACAATTCATCGAATTAGGTCAGAACCTTCAAATAGAAAAGTATCACCAAATATTCAGCAGCCGAATATTTGGTGCTCGGACGAGTGTCTAGCCAAATATTTGGTATTCGGTAAAACCACAATCCATGATATCTCTAGTTATAATAGTACATACTTTTGTTATTAAACGGACAAACAAAAATAGAAGATTGAAAAGTTAAATTCATTGAAAAGATGAAAAGATTTTCACTTAACTATATCAACTTTTAGTTGATTAGTAGGAAGCCTATAGTCGTTTAAATTGACTATTTGTTTTTTCTTAGTTAACTAATTTCGACTTCTTAGTCAATTAATTTCGACTAGTCGACTAGTCAATTTAGTCGAAGTCAATAACAACACTAAAATAAATAAATGATCAAAATTATGGCTTTTAAAATTTAACATAAACAAATTCCATGCATATAAGAGCAAAAATACTTATAAAAACTTCTGGAAATTAGTGTTGAACTAAAGGGTTTAGGAATTATAATTTCAAATGATTTGAAATCATAATTCCTAAACCCTTTAGTTTATTTTAAACTAAACTTCCAAACTTTTACTCCTAAAAAAAAAAAGTTTGGAAGCTTTTATTCCTTCTCTTCGATTTTAAGTCAAGTCTCATTCTACTCCACATTTTTCACCATTTTGAGCAGTTGCTTTATTAACCTTTAATCATTTTTTACATTTTTTTATAACAACATCTCTCTTAAGAATAAATGTCCTTTTATTATTCCAAGAAGGCAATGTAAAAAGGTCCTGTCTGATGTTAAGCTCTGTTATTCTCAGTTTACTAAATCTTGTATCTTATATCAGATGATAGATTGTAGGGACTTATGGTTAGTCTTCATCAGTGTCTAAGATTTAATCTCTATTTCATGGGTCTGATCTCTTTACTTCTCCCCAGAATAAAGCAGAGTTATTTGCAAAGAAATCTTACTCTAATTTGACTCTTGAATCTAATGGCCATACTCTTACTACCAGTTAAACAGATTAACCCATTGTTAAACAATGTTAAAGTTAATTCTTAATTAAAAACTTCTACAGTTGTGCTCCAGACAAGATTTCCATCATAGTCTTAAAAAAGTGTTCTCCAAAACTCTTTTCAATTTTTGCTAAATTTTTAAAAAGTGTTCAAAAAGTGCTAAAAAACACTTTGACCTCTCCAACTAGACTACAAATAGCCTTCACTTTGTTGTTAGTTTTTTCATATAAAAGCTTTGAGATTAATTCATTTATTTCTAACTGCAATATTAAAGTTATTCTTGAAGGCCTATACTCTTTATTTTAAGTAACTTTAAGGATATCAAAAGGTTCTATCTTTGCTCCTGTATTGTTTCTTATCTGTAATAACAATCTTTATAAAAAATTTAACATCTATTTTTAACTGCTTACAAGGCCTGAAATAAGCTCCGGATATTGGATATTTTCTGGCACTTGTCTGGTAAAAAACCACATCTATTGGTCATTTTGTCTGCCATATATTTTATGTGCATTTAATTTCTACTCAATTTAGTTGTTCCAAAATTATCAAAGAGATCTTCAAGCGTCGAGACAAGTTGTGTTCATATCAAAGATAAACACTAGAAAATAAATTAAATGTTAATTAAACCTTCCAAAACAAATTATTGAATGAGATATTAACAAAAGCATTTGTTATTTTGCCATTATACTTCCGGTTCAGAGCCTAATTTTAGGCTTTCAAATCTGCATAGTTTTTTCTGTTAAAAAAATGTCTGATTTCAATAATAAATTTTTTTGCTCACCACAGAATTTTTTAAACAGTTCAGTTTTACATAATCAGATTGGGTTTTCCCCTTTAAAAATAGTCTGTGGTGGTTATAAAAAATGTTCAACGTAGCATGTTTTTTTTTTTGTTCAATGTATCGTTAAGTGTTAAATAAACAAGCATAATAAAAATAGTGATTAAGTGAAGCGAACTTTAAAATACACAAGATGAATATTTTTTTTTGTAAAATAAGTAATCAATTTTTTTATGTACATCACTAAGTACAATATAATTCAACATGGTTAAATTTTGTAGGATTTAAAAATCTTCTTTTTTTTTAATAAATTTAGGAAACTGTTTTAAAAGTAATCTTATATAATTTTTAACTAATGTTTATAATAATTTACAGGCCTTCTCAGGAGACGCGTGCGGTCGCACGCCTTGAATGACCACGCATATATATTTTTTTGTTGATAACATGGCCACAATTTTTTTTGCATTTATTAAAAAAAATATTTCCATTTTTAACTTACGTTACATGCGCAATAACTTTACCAAATATTAGCTTATTTAAACTTTTAACTTCAACTTTTAGCAATTTTGTATAAAAGCTGTTAGTCTAATAAATAAAATAAGCTTAAAAGTTTTCTGTTCAGCCAAAAGAAAGCAAACTTATTACTAAAAATGCCACTTGCACTGATGTTACACGGAAAACAAGGTAAAAAAACAAATTCAACTTATAGGTCTCATTTCTGCGAATCAGTAAATCAGTTTGTATTAGAAACTTTTACAAAATGCAGATAATTCTATACCAATTTAAAATTTTTATAAAATTTTTTTTAAAATAAACTTGTTTTTTTGATACTGTATTTTTTACTTAAATTACATCACTTACATTATCGAGCGGTTATCATGATTTTTTTTAATCTATTATTAAGAGTTAGAGTTATGTAACAAAAGAATTGCATAAGTATTGAACTCATTTATTAAAAATAATTAACAAAGAAATTTTTTAAAAACTGGTGGCACTCTTCCTGAGTGATTTTTCATAACTTTCATGAAAGTTATCAAACCGGAAATAATTTTTTCGCAAGACCAAGAGTAACTTCAGAAAAATATTTTAGTTTACATCTTTATTATTACTTAATTGAGTAATTGAATTTTTATAATGCTGCTAAGCAGAGTCAGCGCGAGTAGGGGTCACATGGGGGGGAGGTGTGTGCCATAACAACTTTTGCCGTCTTAAAAACAAAAAAATAAAAGGTCCTCGTTTTTTAAAATTTACCGACTGTCATAGCGACATTTGCCGACTGACTTAATCGACTAACCTATCGACAGAGTCTACATTTGCCGACTAAATAGTCAAAAAGGGTCACATTTGCCGACTAAGGGTCAAATTTGCCGACTAAAAATCATTGATGGAGAGGGGTCACACCTCCCACACACACACACATACCCCTATCGCGCCGGCTTTGCTGCTAAGTTAAATTTTTAAATATTTAAATCTTTTCTAAACATCTATATGTCCACCAAAATAATAGTACATAAATAAACAAAAAAAAACAATAAAATAAATAATTTTAATACATATGAAAAAAAAATTTTTTTTTAATTCTCCTTATATAAAAAGTTTCAGTTAAAACCTTGTCAAGCCAACAGGAAGAAATAATAATTACTTAATGACGTAATTCATTTAGTATATAAAAATTTAACGAAAAATTGCCAGAATTTTATTAAATGCATGAAAACAAATAAAAATATATATATTTATATATTAATTTAATCTTTTTATTTTATCATTAATTACAAATATATATATATATATGTGCATTATTGTTAGGTTTTAATTTTCTCATAAATAATTGTAATAATAAATTATTATTAATAAAAAAAAACAATAAGATGACTAATTAGTTTGATTTTTTTAGCGCGTTTTTAAAACGCGCCATTTTTAATAAATGCAAAAAAAATCGTGGCCATGTTATCAACAAAAAAATATATATGCGTGGTCAAGGCGTGCGACCGCACGCGTCTCCTGAGAAGGCCTAATTTATATTTCTAATTCAAGAAATTGTTTTTAAAATGATCTAATATATATTTTTCAGATATATATAAAACTGATAAACTTGAATCTTATATTTTTGTTTAACCACCAAAAAGGAAACACCTGCAATTTAAATTTAAAGATTTTTGAAAGAAACTTTTTGTATTGACGTCAAATATAAGCGCATTAATCAGACCTGACTTAAAAAATAAAAAAAGTCAAAGAGCCGGAACTTTCCTTTGCCAGAAACAAAATGGTTTTAAAAATTAAAAAAGTTTTTTGTTAATATCTCATTCAATAATTTGTTTTGGAAAGTTTAATTAACTTTTAACTTATTTTCTAATGTTTATATATGATGTGAACACAACTTGTCTCATCGCAAGGAAGGATCCTTTTAATAAACGCAGTATTATATATAAACTTTATTTTTTTAACTTTTAATTTTTTATATGAAACAAAATTGAAATTGAACACAAAGCTACATTAAAAAATATGTCATTTCTTTACGTAAATTCATTTTTTAAAAGACGCCAAAGCATTACATTTTTTTTGAACTAAGTAGCCCGATTTTTGTACATTCATATTAAAATGTTGTAATTAGTTATTAATTTAAATTTATAGATAAGTATTTTTTTTTTTTTTTGTCCAGTAGTTTTTATAAATTTCAAACAAATATTTTAGCTTTCAATATCCCTTTTAAATTTGTTTTACAAAAATTTTAATGTCATATATTTTAATGCTTACAAAAACCAGTACTTTTAATTACACTGTTAAATTTGAGTTGTTATATAATGTTTGTTTTCGCGTTAAAAGTTTTCGCTATTAAAAGTGTTAATAAAATTAATCCTAGAAAAAGTTTAAAAAGATTTATAAAAATAAATATATATGTAACTACCTACTTGGATAATTTAAAAAAAATGTGTTTATTGTAAACATTAAAATTAATTTGTAACTTTATTTAATAAAGTAATAATTTATGTATTTAATATATATTTACATAGCAATTGATGTGTTTAATAATTTTGTATTTATTGCACATTCTTATTACATATTTAAATATGTATTTAATAATTACATAACTTATGTATTTAATATATTTATGTAATAATTTATATATTTAATAATTTCGCATAATATAGATTTTTAAAAAAAGTAATTTTGAGCATAGATTTTTCTATATCTTTAAGATTTTCTTTTTGATAGATAATCTTACAAATTTTCTTTCCATTTTCAGTGCATTTTGAAATGCCTAGTGTTGTCAATACAAATTGTGTGGTCAAGTTGTAAAAACAAAACATTTAAGGTGTGTTCAGGAATGGCGTTTGATCACATGTTTTTAATCTTTATCAGACATTTCTGGCAAACTTGATTCTTTACCGGACAAATAGTCTGGTAGAAAAAAGTTCGTTATCTCAAGTCCTGGATTAGAACAAGCAGCCGATTTTTAGTGTGATATTTCTTTTGTAATAGCGTAAGGCTTACAGTGGCTTATGGATTTAAATTCTGGACTTAAAATCCACAATTTTTGTTAGACAAAACTCATTTATTTACAGCAAAAAAAATTTGTAATAATGTTGGCATTCCTATATTGATAACAACCTTTTTACTCTCAGATAAAGCACATTGTAAATGTAGCTACTCGTTCTTACTTGGTTTCTTATTCAAAAAGTTGCATCCTATTACTGTATCTGACCCGTCATACTATAAAAACTTTTATTAATCCAGTTTTTTTCCTTGCACATTAAAAAAAACCTTATAACTCTTACTTATCTTCATGTTTTCTTTTTTTATACAACTTTTTTTTCTAGTCTTCAGTTAACAATTTCCTAGTACTTTAACTTATTCTCTATTGAAAGTAACTCATAACTTAATAGTGGTTGCTTGCAATCTTGTTGGAAGTTAATTAGAGTTTAAAAATATATAAATGTATGCCAGTATTTAATAAATAGTAAATGTAAGCATAAAATTAAAGTATATAAGTATTAAAAAAAAATTATCAACCCCGGCTAAATTTTATAATTTTGCCAAGGCCGGGGCTGGGTTTGCAAAAAGTTTCATTTTCAGTCGGGGACGGGTTCCACACAATCTCTGGACTACATAATATTATGCAGTTGCTGGACTACACAACTTTTGTGTGGTATCCTAACTTAGATCAAAACAAAAAAAGTAACAGGAATGATACAAGATAAACAAATACAAACAAAGTATCATCAGTAAAGAAATAAAATTAATGTACTTTAAATCAACTACTCTCAAAAAATACTCTCAAAATATACAATTAAAATGATTTAATTCAGTTTTTTAAAAGTGTATAACAACAAGATAACTTAACATAGAAGTACCCCACCTGACAAAATAATAGCTTTAATTGCAAAAGGTTATAATATTAGTTTTCATATTATAAACTTTTGCAATGAGACTGCTTTACCTAAACATAAAGTTTTAGTTAAAAAGATATTTATAATAAAATAAAACTTACACGTTTATTACATAGTTCCAGTATAATATAAACATAATGTGCATCTTCAAAATAACTATGAAAACCAACAATATGCTTATAAGAAAGTTCACGATGGATCTGAATTTCTTGTGCCATCTTTATCATTAAAAATAAATAAAAATAACAATATTAATAATAATAATAATAATAATAATAATAATAATAATAATAATAATAATGATAGACATTAATTACAAAAAAAGTTATATTTCAATTTACTCAATTATTTTAACTTTTTCAAATAAACATTGCCAACAAAAATAAAAATTGTTAATTCAAAATTACAACTTGCAAAACATATTTGTATTTTGTTGCTATTTTTACAAAATTATTTTAATTTTTATGCATAAAAATTTTATTTTATACATAAAAATTTTATTCATAACAATGTCAAACGCATAACATACAATTTTGGTTCAACACATTTTAATGTTATTAGTTGGTTACTGACAGATTATGATTTAATGAATTGAAAATGTTGATTGTACATTTTTTTGCAGAAAAATTGAAATTTTGTAACAAACAAAACATAATTCTTGCAAAACTGTGAATTTTTCCTGAAATAAAAACATTTTTTTTTTCTCTTATATAAAATTTTATTAAATAATTTTATATATGAGAAAAAAAAAGTTGTATATAAATTTATACAAAAATTAAAACAAGAAAATAAAACAAAACAAGTCATGTTAAAGTAGACCACAATTCATTTTTAATTACTAATATAGTATTATTGTGATTTATGTATTATATTAGGTTATAATTCACACTGCAAATAGATAATGTTAATTTACTGCTAGTATTAAACATAAAATGCATTTTTTTTTAAAAAAACCAATTGCTTTTACTCAGCATTTTTGGAGTAAATTGTTCACCTTTATGTGAATAAAAAATTTAACAAACTTGCACAAATTTTTATTCACATAAAGCTGAGCAATTTACTCCAAAAATGCTGAGTAATTGTTCAGCTTACATGAATAAATGTTTGAGCATATTTAAAAGTTTATATTTAAAAGCCACTACATTTAAAAACATGTCATAAAACAGATGAAATAAAATGAATAAATAAATGTTAATTTAATTAAGCTTTATTATTAGCTTTGTAAACATACCTTGTCTCTTTGATGACTTTTTGTTAAAAGAGATTTGGGTACTATTTTTCCAGCAAAAACAGAATTGGTTACTTTGTCAGTCATTTCATAACACTTTGCAAAACCACCCTAAAATAACAATAAAAATTTTTGATACAAATTTCTGAAGAAAATAAATAACATAAGTGTGAATAAAAAAGAAATATATATATATATATATATATATATATATATATATATATATATATATATATATATATATATATATATATATATATATATATATAGCAATATATATATATAGCAATATATATATATATAGCAATATATATATATAGCAATATATATATATAGCAATATATATTTTTTTAATTTTTAATATTATTATAATAATACTATGTGTCTTGTAAAGTTACATTCAAGATCATTTAAATTTTTTAAAATTAGTATTAAAATTAATACAGTAATATAATTTGTAGAAAAAGGTTTGTTTTAAATTTTGTGACTTATGATGTTGCATTTGAGTTTTAACTCTGCTGTCTTATTTCAAATATTGTTGGAGTTTGCTGTTAGTACCATAATAATAACAACAAATGTATAAGTATTTATTATATTTTAGGTGGAAACTATTTAGAGTAATATACATTCATATAAATTCCAAGACGTGGAAACTGAAATAATAAAGAAAGAAATATAGAACTACAAAACTAAGAATGGGAAACGTCAGACCAAATGCAGCAAATGCAAAAAATATTAAAAGATGATAAAGGCTCAAGACTTGCTTTTTAGATGAGCATGCAGCTCATCCAAAAAGTCAGCTCTAAGCAAATCTGTTCAAACAGGAGAAACAAGATTCTTCTTCTTTGACAACTTTGTCAGCTCGCTGCGCCATCTTGCAACAACTTATCAGATTAAAAAACGTTTTTTAGGTAACATTTGAAAGCAAATAAAAAAGAGGCTTTAGACTTAGCTTTGATGAGTGGACTTTATTTACAAAGTAGAAAAGTATGAACACTAATCTTCATACCAGCAAAAAAGGATGTTAATACTAGCAAAAATATGAGAGTTACGTATATAAAGTATGATAATTCTATCTACTAAGCTATGAAACTTTTTTTTGCAAGAATTTTTTGAACTAATTAAAAAAATGCAACATTACTACAGAAAAAAAAAATAACCTACAATAAAGTCTCATTAAACAAAAAAATTTAAATGCATTAAACAACTAATATATTCAAACTAATTAAAATAGAAGTTATCTATGGCTTGTGCATTTGTGCAAAAAAATAATAATAATAATTCACTCCTAACAAGGCTGCTTGCAATATTTAGTTAAGAGTTACTAGAAATTTTTTTTTTTCAAAAAGCAAGGAAACAGCTGACTGAAGACTTAAAAAATTGTAGGTTGTATGAGTCTGAATTTTTTTTCTTGTTTTTTCCTTGCATTAATATGCAAGCAAAATAAAATGAGGCAACAGATGCTAACTTTATAATGAATTATATATATGGTTTCCAAGAGAGGTCTGTAGTGAATGATAATCCAAGAAGACATAAAATAGAGGATTCAGTAGAAGTACTTTTATTCATCAATTTTGATGGTGTTCATAAGCCACTGAAAACCCACAAGAAGCTTACAAGCCACTGCAAGCCCCAGGTTGTTACAGAGGACTTTAGATGTAAGATTGCGAGGAAGATCAATAGTAAGTTAAAAAAAAAACAACACCGGATGAAGAATAAATCCTTAAGGTGCCACAAACGTTACTGGAAATGAAAAAGAGTATTAGCCTTCAAAGATGAATTGGATACTATGATTAGAACGGAATGACTTAATCTTAAAAAAATTCTCAGATACACCATATAAAGCAAAATTATGGAGAAGACCAGCATGCCAGACTCTATTGAAAGCGTTCGATATGTTAACAGCAAAAGTCCTTGCCTTGCCGCCACCGTCTTATGCATGATAGAATCTTTCTGTTATAACAGAAAAGCTCTAAACCTTGCTAAAAATAGAAAAAAGACTGATTGGATAATTAGTTGGAGGGGCAAGAGTTCTCCAGAATTTTTAAAAATTAGAACCAAAGATGTTATTTTCCACCATGCAGGAAACAAGATTTAGTCAAACACTTAAAGGGATCCCTAAGTGCTATAAAGATATGATCTCATATGAAAGAGCATAAAATAAAAAAAATGTTTGATGTATATTATCTTTTCTAAAATGTAATAATGAACACACACTAACAAATTTAATTTTCAAAAAAACGCTTTTCTTTGATTAAAAAAAATGCGTCTTGTTTAAAGTTTATTGACTCTATTGCCTCAAAAAACTAACATTTGTACGTCAAATTAAACAAAGTAGATAAAACGTCATTATTGCAAATGTATTAATTGTTAGATAAATTTAAAAGTAAAGTCGTTTTTTTATAACTAACACATAACTACTTACAAGAATAAGTTTTGTAGCATTTTGTAAAAATATATTTGTATATTAAAAATTTTTTTATAATATTTATTTATATATTTGTGTTATAAGGGCAATTCCACGGCCAAAAATGAATAGAGGTCAAATTTTAAACTCTTTTTAGTCAGTTTTTAACAAATGAATATTGATGTAGGCACATGAAAGTTTCTTTAAAATATTTCCTTAGTACAAAAATAAATTTATTTCAGTCGTTTTTATGGTTTCAAAAGTGACGGTTATTCTCATTCTCGCTTGATAAAAAAAATAATTATTGTATAATGTTTTAGTTAAATTAACATTTATGTTAATTTTGTTATATTTTTTTGGTTCAAATTGATAAAGTTAAATAGACATTTTATTAGAAATTAAGACAAGTCTCGAATTAACTAAAAAAATCTAATCGCAAAAAAAATTTTTTGCTCTCCCCCCCCTTTCTCTTTTATAGCTCGCGCCAATGTGCAGTAATGGGGGGAAAGGCTTGCGTTAGTATAAAACTGTCTCTTTAGCACGTATGATTTTCTTGTTTGGCAGAGTTTAAAATAGCGTAAGTTACTGTTATAATTTACAGCTTAATTTATAATTTAAAGTTTATAATTTAAAGTTGCAGTTACAGTGTAAAGAGCAGGTAACGTATTTAATACTATTAAGTAATTGTTTTTGCTTAACACGATACTTAAAAAAGTAAAAGTAAAAAAATAAGAGTAAAAAGCAAACATTACTATATTTCAGGGGTATGCATCCCCTCCCCCCCCCCCCCACCACCAGAATCTGAAAGTCTTAAAAATATAATAGAAATTGAGGACCTTGTTTTTTGCTCTTTTTTTAGGAGACGCAAACATGGTACAGAATTCAAAAATATTTCAACATCCTCCACAAAAAATTCCTGGATCTGTCACTGCAATATTTAAACCACTTTAATTAGTCATAGAAAACTGTTTAATACGATCACGCTGACAATAAAACACACGTTTTTAATGAGTATTTAAGTGCTATTGTAAAAAGCTATAAAACAACAATAAAACAAAAAGTTGTCTTTAAAATATAAATAGCTTGTGTTAATGTAAAACAGTTTATACAGTTTAATAACATGAAATGCCTTTAAAATAAAACGAAGCAAATAAATAAAATTGTTTTAATTAATAAATTAAAAAATTATTGTCAATAAATCAAAAAACATCGTCAAAAACTTAATAAAAACTTAGATTTTTAAAAACAACGTTTTTATAATTTATTGTTTCTTGATTAAAGGACTAATAAAAGTTTAAATATAATTAAGTTTTTTATTTAAATGGTTTTTAAGTTGATGTTTTTATTCAATTTCTATTTTAATTGTTTTCCAATAAAAAGTGAAACAAAAAAATTTGGTTCAATAAATCGAATTATACTTCATGTTTAAAATAAGGTTAAAAAACGTTAAAGTAAAAAAACTGCTGGTTTTTATTAGCATTTTTATACTGTTTAAAAAAAAACTAATAAAAAAGAATTAATTAATAATATATTAATTAATAATTATTAGAATTAATAATAATAATAATTAATTCTTTTTTATTAGTTTTTTTTTCAAACAGTATAAAAATGCAAATAAAAGTCAGCAATTTTTTTGCTCTAACATTTTTAAGCCTTATTTTAAACATTTTGATAAACAAAGATAAAAACCAGCTGTTTTGTTAGAATGAAGAAAAAACTCGAAACGTCTTTTCCTTTTCAACCTTTCGCTTTAACAACTTTTTAAAAATTTTCCACGCTAAAGATTTAAAGTAATTTAAATTCAAAAATATTTTACATTGAGAGAAAATCTCCGTGTGAAAGAGTAAATCATCTATTCATCTATCTATTCAGAATAATAAATTTTGTGTGACGTTCTTTATGATAAAAATATTCCTTTTAAAAATTGCTAAAAAAAATGCTAAGCTAGAAAAAAAGTAATTAAACAACCAAAAAAAAAAAAAAAAATTGCGAAAAGATTTTTTTTAAGAAAAAACTAATCGCAGAAGTGTGAAAAGCAATCGCAATATGCTTAATACGAGCCCTGTAAGACTTTTTTTATAAGTTCTAAACTATTACTTAATAACTTTTTTTTAACGACGTCTTTCAACCGAATTCTATTATACTGTTTTTGCAAAACTAATTAAAAAAACTTTTTTTTTACTTGAAAATCGAAGTAGATATTCTAAGAAAATCGAAGTAGATATTCTAGTTGTTGTGACTTAATAACATGATTTTTAACGACTTAACAATCGAGTTTCAATGGTAAAAAAATAAAATCAAAATGGAGTTGTTTTTCAGTGATTTCGGAAATTGCTTTTTGTTAACATGCATTTATTATTACAATTTTGTGAAAAAGAAAAAAAACTTACATATTTTTTTTTATGCTCTATCATGAGATCATATGTTAGGAGCACTTAGGGATCCCTTTAAATAGTTCAGAGAGTCTTTAGAGAGTTCTGGAGAACACCTTTATAAGAGTATAACAATGTCTGGGCCATAAGCATTAAATTAGTTTAAGAAATAACTTTTGCAATGGAAGCTGAAGTGATTTGGATGTCTAACAATCTATTAACCTGTTTCTCAGCAAAGACAGGGAGAGAAGGATTATAAGATTCAAGAGTTGAAAACAAAAAATTCTTTGCAAATAGTTCTGCCTTATCCTTAGGAGACGTAATAAGATTAGATCCATGTAATAGAGATGAAATATTTGAATTACCTTTGTTAATTACACTATTGAAGATTTTCAATAAGATTGAATAAAAGATTAAAATAAAAATAAACTGAGAATGGCATGTTAATTGTAAAGAAAATGCATGAAATGAAAAAGCAAATGTCTATCTAAGTTAGACATAAGCTTTTTTATTTCACATTTAAAGTTTAATTTAATTAAATTATTTAAAAAACTAATATGGGATACTAATAATGATAAGCTGAAGCAAATGCATAAAAAAATAGCTATGATGATTGCTTTAGAATGCACAAGTATTAGTAATAATAAATGGTTGGGGGCCATCCATAAAGTACGTACGCAGTTATGGGGGAGGGAGGTTTCCCAAAAGTGTATGAATGCGTACAAGAGGGGGCAGGTATTAAAGACAGTGAGTGCATATGCTGTTCGACTATCCCTTCTAAACTTTTAAAACATTGAGCTTCATGTGTGTAACAAATCAGTATTGTGTTTTTTTTTTCTGAATTCAGTCACAATTTTATTTTTTATTTTTTTATAAATAATGAGAAATTGGTAGCGAGATGAGAAGCAAAAAGACGTCAAATAAAAGCAAACTTTTTTTGAATTCTTTTTTTTAAATTACTGTATGCAAACTGGTTTTTATCATTTCTCTAAAATGTTAAAATATATTGTAACATTTTAAGATTTAAATAAGTACATTAAGTAATATTTTAAGTTTTAATTAAGTACAGAGAAATGTCAAATAAACTAAATGTTTTTTTTTTTTATTTTTAATGTTTTTAAATATTTATGCGTTAGAGAAACGGTGGCTTTATTTGAAAAAAATAATGTGTACGTATGCGGGGGGAGGGGGATCTTCGAAAGTGTACATGTTCATACAAGGTAGGAGGGGGTTCTAAATCAGTGGTTTTACTGCGTACATACTTTATGGATGCCCCCTTGGTTATCATATATTGCTAAAAAAACTAGTCCATAAATTATTAGAACCACCCGCATATTCTGCATTTTTCAAGAAGATTGTTTTCTGAAAATGGAAATATTTATAAGAAAAAGCGATCAAGGCCTTGTTACCTTAACGCAGAGAAATTCTATTATTTATAGATAATAATGCAAATAAATTCATAAATAAGTGATAAAATCTGTATTTCTTGTGCTCAGTTAATTCTTATTTATTTGAACTATATAACTTGAACAAAATTTTTTTTTTTTTTTGAATTAAATGGTTTGATTAGATCTAAATTGTGTATCTTCAAGACTGCAGCAATAGTTAAAACAAGCTTTTTTCTTATTATTTATTAAAATGAAATATCTGGCATAGGCAACCAGATTATTTTATCCAGCCAGATACTAGATATCAGATAATATACAAATCCGATCCACATATCCGACATGATACTCTATCTGGGATACCTTTAATATAAATATTTAACTCATAAACATTTAACACTCTGAACTCTCTGAGCAGTGGTTATTAGCACTAGTGTTAACTCACTAGGTTGTTGAGTATATCCACTGTCTAATATCTTATAACTATGTTGTCTAGTGTATCTATTTGCATTTAATATAAGTTGGCTTGGATTTTTTTGTTCTTTATAAGTATGTGTTAGTTTTAACAAACAAGTGCTTGCCGTAAAAATGTTACAGTAACTAATATAGCCAAAGAGAATTAAATAACTAAACAGATTTTTAATAGTTTTTATCCAAATATCTTTTTTTGTACATAATTTTAATGCTTTTTGAAATTTCATTTTCTATTAAACTAATGTATTTAGTCAAATATCAAGTAGTATGCCTAAGAATATAATACAACTACCTATTAAAACATCAAGAGACATTAAGAATGTCAGATTTAGAAGATTTCGAAAAGATAATATATTTACTTTTAGTTTTATTCAAAGACATTTTATTAGTTTTAAATCATTCATTGAGGTTCTCAAGTTCCTAAGTATATAAGTTCTCTATTCATGTTACAGTGATTATAAAATATTAAATTTAGTATGCAAGACAATAAGTAAATATTGTTTATACAAATAATAAACAATAAAAGGCCTACAATAGATAATGGGGGAATGCTGCAAGTAATGTTTTATAAGCATGTCTTGTCATAAGATAGACTTTGTTAACATAAAAATGAGATTCAATGAAAAAAGGTATTTTTTTATTGTATCTCATTTTAATGGTAAATTTGGTATCTATTTAATAAGTTTCATCACTTACTATCCCAAATAATAAAACTTATAAAATAGATACCAAAAATGATGAAATTTGCAAAAAGGTATCTCAAGTGATGAAACTTACAAAATAGATACCTTAAGTGATAAAATTTCCGAAAAAAATTATAGGGAGCTCTAGTTGATCTTAACATGATGTCAATTGTTTAAAATGATTGTTATAAAACTACATTTACCATATTGTAGGATGTGTGCACCTTTTTTTATAAAGGTGATGGTTCGACACCCCTTCTAGTTCCATGGATACACCCAGCAGGTAAATCACAATATAAATTTGTATTTCCTTGTTACAGCTATCTTTTGATGCTAAATTTATAAGCATTTAGTCATGAATTGACTAAGTTACAACAATTTAGGTTAAAAAAAACTATATATTGACCACAGTTTATTCAACAAATCCTTATATCAAAAATTTGTTACTTAAAAACTTAAAAAAATTTTGGCGGAGGTGTATTTGATTCACATGTGATTAAAACGATGATTTATTTTAGCCGTTTTTTAATTGAAATTAACTAAGAAATGCCACCCTTCCCTAACCCCGTGAATCAAATACACCTCCGCAAAAAATTTAATTATTAAGTTTTTATAATATTTTAAGCTCAAAAAACTGTATTAAATACTTTTAAATGATATATCACTATCTAGTAATTGATCATTTTAAAAATTTCAATACCTACACTTACTATATATAATCAATGATAAGATTTAGGTATAGGAAAACACTTCACACAGCTGGTTCTATTGAGCACAAAAATACTTCTAAATTAAATCACAACTTAAATAGCCTTTAAAACAATTATTATTGGTAAATTTGACATCATTTTATAAGTTTAACATAAAAGTAGATTTTTTTTTTTGGAGCTGTACTTCAAGAAAATTTATAAAAAATTTGTAATTAGTATTTAAATTTAAAATTTTAACACAATTAAATAAAAAAAAATTATACCAAGTTAATCTTTAATTTTCAACAAGAAAAATACTCTATCGTATTCAGTATTCAAAGAATTTAAAGGAAAAACAATATATAGCAACAATATATAGCATCAAAATTATACATAACAAATGAGTATAATATTCTTACTTTCCCAAGAAATTTCCCACGTATATACACTACACCAGTATCAGGGTTAACAATTTCTTCGGCTAATTCAGGTGCAGGAGTAATTTTATCTACAGGAAGTGTCGTTATTTTGGGTTTTTCAGCCATTTTCTGCCGATATTTTTCTGTGTTAGAAATTTTGTTCATCACGAGAATAAATTTACTTAGAATTTCTTTGAGAACTTGATACTACTTAACGTCCCGATTTATTATTTTATTGAATAAGTTTACTTGATTAAATGTTGTAAATCCTTGATAGAAGAAAAGAAGGACGTTAGCCTTTTGATTTAAAACGAATCAACTAATTCAAAAAGTACGCCAACGAGGATGATTGGACAACTTTTAATAACCGATGTTTTGTTATCTTTGTAAATCACGTGACTTTATTTATTTCTATTTGAAAAAAGTAATTAATGTAAAAAAAATCAAATCAAATTGAATATATTCTGAATAAAGTTGTTACATCAAGGTTATTTACAAATAGTAATAAGTACTAAATAAATAAATGATAAAAAAAGTTAAAAATATTTAAAATTATGGTACTGACATTGTTTAATTATTTTAAAAATAATTTTCTTCTAATTTTTGTGCAGTCGTTGTTTTAGTGATGGTTTCAGGGTTTCTTGGATTTCAAAACAAGTAACATTTTAAAATAAAATAAAAAACTTTTGTTTAAAGTTTATTTTAAAAGTTCAAGAAAAGTTTATTAAAAAAACTCATGATCCAATGAGGTTACTTGAAAAAAATCAACAGAGTTAACTCTGCCCATACCTTAAATTTAATATTTCCCGGGTTATTACATGTTTTTTAAAAAGCGTTTTAAGTGCATTTTTTCATGTTCAAGATAGCTGATAATAATCAAGCCAGTGGCGGATTAAGACTTCTTGGGGCCCAGGGCTATTTTTGTTTTCGGAGGCCTTTATATGGGCCAGAGCCTAAAAATGACTAAAAAAAAAAAGGTCTTCTAAAATTTAAAAAAAAAAAGAGGCTAAATTCCTCCCCCCCCCCTCTTATCCGGCATTGAATCAAGCTATAATGCAATATCCTTTGTATTTTCATAATTTTTACAAACAGGACGTTTTACAAAAAACAGTCTCTCCAATTATAAAATCCCTCCATTACACGCGAGGAAAAAAAGATTTTAAATATACATTTATCAATAGATTTCTAATTTCATCAAAAATTTCGTTGTGTTTACAATTTATGATTAATTTTCTCATTTTGAAAATGATAAAATTTGCTTTCTCCCGATACGATCAAAAAACCAGGCCTGTGGAGCTGAGCCGGAGCCGGGGAGCCGCTGTTTTTTGGTGTAGCCGGAGCCGCAAAAATCGAGCGGCCCTCGGCTCTCGTGTTTTGTTTTTTAATAATTTTTTAGAATAGAATGTATATTTTTTTTAACGTAGACAAGCTTTATTCATTTATTGTTTAACTAATTTGTTGAGTGAATTATTAATTGAATTTCTTTTTTTTTTTTTTCTTTTTTCTAACAGTTACGGTCTTGCCAAAATGTAATAAAAATGAATATTTTAACAATTTTGTGCTCAACAAAATACTATCCAGTAATAGAATTTCGTAATATGGTTTATTTAAAAAAAAGTAAATTATTTATGGAAACATTACAGTGTTGCATAAATTGCTTTATATTGTATTTTTATAATGATATTATGCTGTTCAATACTTAATGCGCAGTTTAATGATCAAAGGTTATTCTTATCTTTTAAATTATACTAAAACATCCATAGGCGTAGAGTTTTAGTTTTCCTGGATGGGACATAAACTATTTTGCAGGAGTTGAAATCTATAATAAGAAATAAAAAGTTTTTTCAATGGGTATAAAAATGTAATTTATTTTCTCTAGTAAAATGTGTTCATGCGTACGGTGGGGCTCATTATAAACTCATCGATCAAATGATCAAGATCAAGAGTGTAGACAATATCGCGATAGCAATTTAAAATATCGCGATAGCAATTTAAAATAGCAAGATGATTCAATTGCTCTTGAGATATTGTAGAAAGCAAATAAGTCTTTAGCCTACGAAGGCAAGAAACAGAACGCTCACACATGAGGTGGCAAGCATACATAGTAAAATCTTCACCAGTTTCACAAACTCGGGAAGCAGTAGAATTAAGTGAGAAAGGACACCATCATGGTCTACAATTTTATTCTAAACTGATTCAAAATCATTTAGTTTAATATTCCTGAATTTCGCATGATCCACAAATATATCGCGATGGAGTTGTAGCCTTCTATAATCTTCAAAGTTATCTTTGCTCTAAAAAGCCTCAACGAATCCAACTTCCAAGCACTTACCAATGATAAATTTTTCTACATTAGCTAAATGCTCAGTGGTCTCAGTCGGTTTGAAACGGGTTGCAAATCCCGTTATAACACAATCCATAGATGGATAGAAATGCTGGCGGTAATGGTCTTCTGGAGTCGTAGCAAAATATGGAACTCCACTTCCAGTAAATTTTGATGTAATTTTACGTTTCCTTGGCATCTCTGGTTTGTCAATTAAACTACATTCTGCTGCTACAACGGTTGCATCCCATAAGACTTTGAAGCAAGTATCACCACGGGCTTCTTTTAACACCTCCTTAAGTGTGCTGATGGCATTTCTTGCTTTGCAAAAATTAAGCTGCATGCCTAAAATAATTTTCAATAAACATTTAACATTATAACTTGCCTAAAATAATATGCTAAAAAAAAGTTTGAGTAGCATGCAAAAGTTTGAATTATTTTCAACCTTTCCACGAATGGCAAGGCCTTGCGTTCCCTAATACATGAAGAAGAAACAGTAAATAAATAATAAACAGTAAATAAAATAAGTAAATAGTTGTCCAGTAAATAAATTTAACGATTGATAGTTAATCTAAATTTTTCTTAAACGAAATTGAGAAATTACCAAATAAAGAAGTGTTGTAAATACTTTTGATAAAGCCGTACAACTATCCATCATTTTTTTTTTTTTTGGCGATTTTTAATTGGAAGCAACACTAGAGTGTTGCTTCCAATTAAAAAATCTGTTTAAAATAAAAGCTTCGTACGAATCCTTTTCTCTTGAACTACGAGGTAAAGGCATTTTCATTTGGGTAGCTTTGATGCAGGTAGAACAAAAAATCTTTTGTTTCTCGCGGTCATGTAAAACCCATTTATATTTTTCATTCCAGCTTTGTTTATTTTTTTTTTTTTCCTTTTTTAATGGAAAAGATGACTGTCTTGAACAACAAGGTCCAGGCTCCTCTGTAAAAGACGGCGACTCAATAACAGCAGTTGAATCAGTAGCATCATCTGATTGAAAAAATGATAAACTTTCATGAGTATTATCTTGGAAGTTATTAGCATTTTGAGATTCGGAAAATAATGCAACTGTTTCAATTTGAATTTTTTTTTTTGAAAAGTATTCACTAACCTTCTTATTGTACAACTTCATACAACTTATTACTTAAAAGTTAATGGACAATTAAAATTATAACAATTATTTGTTATAATTTTAGCCCCCGGGCCAGCACCCAGCGCGTTCTACGCCTATGATGAAATCGTTAAATTTGGAACGATGAATTTCGTTTTAAATTTTGTCATTAACACATTATTAATTTATATTTTTTCGCGTAATTACATTAAGTAATTACAGTGTTAATTAAAAACATCAACAAACAAGTAAAAATGTTTCTCTTCATTAAAATTTCTGCTTAAAAAAAATTCTGCACAATTATCTACATAATCCTTCTGCATTGTTACTTTCAATTGCTAAAGGATCTAAATATAGCAAAACTACTGTTTATATGGTCATAAAACAATACAAGAGCTCTCTATCTATCGAACAAGCAAAAGGATCTGGAAGAAAGAGTGGCTTTAAGGATAAAAAAGCAGCAATTAGTATTCGACGATCATTCACGCAAAACCCCCGCTTATCGAACGGAGAACGAGCCAA
The DNA here is from genome assembly GCF_022113875.1 of Hydra vulgaris. Lineage (NCBI taxonomy): Eukaryota > Metazoa > Cnidaria > Hydrozoa > Anthoathecata > Hydridae > Hydra > Hydra vulgaris. The sequence goes on from NC_061170.1 coordinate 14,026,262, forward strand.
AGGTATAAAGTTACAGAGTTTTTTAAAGATTAAATTTTGGCAAGCAGTATGCAGCTGTGGTTTGAGATCTCGAGCTTTTGTTACATCATCAACTTTAAACTCAGATATTTACATCAAAGAATACTTGCAAACTAGTTTTTTGCAATTTTATCCAAGTTGCGAGGTCCCCTTTATTCTAAGAAGAGCGGTACAGTTCGAGAGATATCAAATTCATACCAAATAGCTTGAGTCCATCAATCTGCACACAGTTTTATTCCATTGGAAAAATCGGGGGAATTGGCAAAGGATATTAGTGTAAGACTGGCAAAGCAATAAATACAGCTAAAGGTTTGATTAGAGAGTGGACATTAGTAGAAAAGAAATTTGCCAAAGACACTGTGCAAAAGTTGATGTTGTCAATTAGCGTAAATGTTCGCTTATTTATTTAAAATAATGAAAAATATTAAAATAAAAAGCACTTTTATAATCTTCAAGTTCCTTAGATTAAAATAAATATTTTTTTATAGTTTTTGCATTTTTTTCAACTATTTTTCATTTTTTTTGAATTTTTTATCCTTTTGAATTTAACGATCGCATGTTTTACCCAGTGGGCACGGGACATACAAAGAGGTCTTTTAAACGTCTTTGGAGCAGTGGGCACTGAGTCCCGTGCCACTGGGTATCCAAGGGCACGGGACTCAGTAAGGAGGTAAGAAAGACGTTTTAAACGTCTTTTGAACATTTTTGATGTCTTTTGAAAGTTTTGGACGTCTTTGGGACGTTCAAAAGACGTCTTTTTTAGGTACCGTGCCCCCTGGGTAGAATTAGAACTAAAATTTGAACTAAAAACTCTAGTTTTAGGTAAATATTATATATAGAAAAAAGTGCTTATTTACCCAAAACATTTTTCTTTTCAAATATATTATCCGGTAGTAGAGTAGCGATAGTAATACAATAACCATTTAATCATGAAAGTTAGTGAAAATTTAATTGCTGTAATTGGTATAGTTTTAGGTTAGCAAATGTGACGAAAAAAAATTTTCTAAAATTTTCATAAAGTTTGTTAGCCGGAGCCGAACCGGGAATCGAGCCGGAACCGGATATTTCTTAAGAGTGCCGAGCCGTAAAAAAAACAGTCGGCTACATAAGCCTGCAAAAAATGCACTAGACTCTAAATTAGGCATGAAATGTGCTAAACCTGAGCAAAAAACGCACTAGACTCTACATTAGGCATTAAATGTGCTAAATACAGGGTAATAAAAAATTATGAACAAGTAAAAGTTATAAACTCTCTAAAAACTGATTCAGCATATTGTCTTCTTTGTCATCTATTTGACATAACTTTAAAATCATAGTTTGGGAAAAAAGTTTTTACAACTGAAAAAAGTTCACTGAGCAAGCCTAAAAGAGACATCTCCATCTCATTTCAGTTGTTATTAGAAACGGCTCGAAGCAACAATCAAGATAAAAAATGAACAAGCTGTCGATCAAAGTCTTATTCAACAAATTAACAATAAAACATAAGGTGGAGAAGCATACTTAAGAAAATAGTATCAATGGTTACACTTGGCGGACATAATATTGTATTCCGTGGAAGCTCATTAAAGCTGTACATTAAAAATAATGGGAACTTCCTTGGTTTTATCCAATTACTTGGTCAATTTTGATCCAACTTTAATGGAGCATTTACGGGGATATGAAGATGGAGAAAGACGTTCACAAATGCTAAGTTGACCACTTCCCTAGCACAAAAAAACCTTTCAAAAATAATTAAATCTAATAACACAATTCAATAATGTAACCTAATTGACACAAATCAATCATCTTTAGAAGACAGGATGAACAAGTTCTCCAAATACGAATCAAAGTGGGAATTCCTATTTGACCTTAAAAAATTACCACCAAAGGACAAACTTAAAGAGGATTATAAAATATTACTAGAACACCTGACTTTGAAAAACATTTAAGATAAAAATTGGAAAGAACTGAACAAAAAAAATTAGAAGCACTCAATATAGTCAAAAACACCGACAGATAAGATTTTTTTTACTAATCTGTGTATAGCACTTCGCCTATTGCTGACAATTTCAATGACAGTGGCCAAAAGTGAACGTAGTTTAAGCAAGCTGAAGTTAACTAAAACCTACTTACGTTCATTGATGACGCAACAAAAAAAAATTGACGTTGCTTGAATGTATTTGTATTTATATATATCTTTATGGTAGGTTGGTAGGTGATATAAGTAATAAAGTATCCCAGCAGGCATTTGTTTTTAAAAGTTACGTTCTAAATGTGTTTTAAATCCCTTTTAAACGTCTTCTAATCATTTTTACGTAAAGAACATTTAAAAGACAATTAGAGCGTAACTTTGGAAAAAAAATACCCGTAGGGATTGGTGGCAGCACAAAAAGTTTATAATGACTATTAATGAAGAGAGAGGGTGCAGCAACTACGTTTACCCCGTGCGCCACCAACCTCAGGGACGGCCCTGTGTGTATATATATATATATATATATATATATATATATATATATATATATATATATATATATATATATATATATATATATATATATATATATATATATATATATATATACATATATATATATATATATATATATATATATATATATATATATATATATATATATATATATATATATATATATATATATATATATATATATATATATATATATATATATATATATATATATATATATATATTCTAATTCTTCATATAGTGGCATTCTTTTAAATAGGGATTTTAACTTAGCAAAAATAGATTAAATTGAGGAATTTTTTTGCCCATCTGCAAGAACCAAATGAAATTGCTAGTATGTTTATAGAATGCTAAGACGAATGTTATTTGTTTCAAAATATAAACAAGCCAACGTTTAAAGTGGATGATAAAACTGAAACTAATGTCTTAGATTTAGTAATAACCGAAAATAATTTGCGAATATATAAGCTAGAACATCATCCACCGTTAGGATTGATTAAACATGGTCATCACGTATTAACATATAATTACAACTACAGTTCATCTGAAGAAATATTAGCAGAGTTTAACAAAAAAAAAAAATCTATAATAAAGGAAACTATGATGAAATTAATAAACACTTTGATAGTACTGACTAGTCATGGATATTCGAAAATTTGAACGCTAATGAGTATTACGAAAAATGGTTAGAACATTATAAAATCATTTGTAATGTAAATATATCGTTAACTAAATCAAATAAAAAGAAAAGAGCACCTTGGTTTAATAAGTCTATCGGAAATGATTAAGGCAAAAAAAGTTTTATGGATAAAATGTAGAAATTTAGAGATCAAGAATTTGAGGCGAAATATAAAAATATAAAAAACACAACGAAAAAGGCTATTAAAAATGAAATTGTTAAATATGAGCACACAATAGCAAAAAATGCTAAGAAGAATCCCAAAATAGTTTACCAATATATGAATAATAAAACTCAAACTAAAGATTATATTCGAGCAATTGAGAATAACAATGGAATAGTTACTACCAACCTTTCTGAGATTGCTAACGAACTAAACAATTTTTCAGCTCAGTTTTTACTATTAAAGATAAAAACCTCCCAGAGTTTCCAAAACAGTGCGATGTTTTATGCCCAAATCCTATATTCGATATTGAAAAAGTTAAGAAGCTTGCAACTCTGAATGTTTATAAATCAACTGGAGTAGACACAATACACCCTAGTTTTAAAAGAATGTTGCAAAAGTATTTCAAAACCACTATCAATTATTTTTGATTGCTCATTTTCGAGTGGCATTGTTCCATGTTTATGGTTATGTGCAAATTTACCCCTCTGTTTAAAAAAGGAGATAAATTAAAAGTAACAAATTATAGGCCAGTATCACTCAGCATAATAATTGTTCATGGGATCCAAGAACAATTATTATGCTGGTTTAAAAGTTTTCTAAGCAGATGAACACAAAAAGTGGTTCTCAGTGAGATAACCTCTGAGTGGAAAAAAGTAATAAGAGGAATACCACAAGGATCAGTTATTGGACCCATTTCATTTGTCATATATATAAATGATTTAACAAGTGAGATAACGAATCATTGCAAATTATATGCAGATGACACAAAAATTATTTCAGTCATTAATACAGTCGAAGACAGTCTAACGTTACAGCATGACTTATGTAAGTTAGTTGAATGGAGTGAAAAATGGCAAATCAACTTCAATAAAGAAAAATGCAAAATTATGCATATCGGCAAAAGAAATTTAAAATACAATTACTTGATGTGTAGTACATTCGATATGATTCAGCAAAATGCTTTAGTTATAGAAGAAACCACGTTAGAGAGTGATGGTGTAAGGTGTAATGATATCAAACGACGTCAAATGGGAAAAGCATATCAACACAATTGCGGCAAGAATTAGTAGAAAGCTCGGTCAGATAAAGAAATCTTTTAGTCGATTAGATGAAATTTCAATGAAACATTTGTACACGTCATTGGTTCGTCCTCAACTGGAGTTTGCGGTGCCGGTATGGAACCCTTAATACCAAAAGGATAGTGATAAAATTGAAAAAATACAACGTAGGGCTACACGAATAAATAGTTCAAGAAGCTTTTGTTATGAAGATAGACTGAAAAAATTTAACTTGACTACTTTAAAAACAAGAAGAGAAAAAGGCGATTTGATTCAATTTTATAAAATAAGTAAAAATATGGATAAAGTTAAATGGAATCATCCTCCTAAAATAATTAAATATGCAATAGCAAGAGGTCATACTTAGAAAATACAAAAACAACTCACACATTCTACCACAAGATTTAACTTCCCTACAAACTGAATAGTTAACAATTGGAATAATTTAACAGAGGAGATAATTAATTTTGAAAATGTGAACATCTTCAAAAACAAGTTTGATCGTTTCGAAAAAAACAAAATAAAAATGTAAAACAAATAAAACAAAAAAATATATATATAACATATAAAAAGGAAAAAAAAAAAACAATTTTGCAACGGCTGTCAAAGTTTTAACATCTACAGATGTTAGACTCACACATTGTATGTGTACAGCAAAATTTATTATTATTATTATTAATATTATTGCTATTATTATTATTATTATTATATATATATATATATATATATATATATATATATATATATATATATATGTGATAAAAGCTTACTGTCTTGACAACTTTAAACCACACAATATCATAGAGTTTATGCTAGCTTTTACGCTGTAATTGCATCACTATGCCAAAACGCTTGTCAAAAAAATTTAGTTTGAAATGTAATGCAGAAAAAAATTTAAACATTTTTAATAAAAGGGATTCTATGATAGTTTTGAAAAAAGTTCAATAAAAATGTATAAAACAAAGAAAAAAGTTACATTAATTTCATACTCTATAAATATCTTATTTTTTATCATATTGCAATTTTTATCATATTGCAAAAGGAATATCCCAGTGGGCACCGGACCAAAAAAAGACGTCTTTTGAACGTTTAAAAGACGTCCAAAACGTAGATAAGACGTTTAAAAGACGTCTTTTTTACGTCCGTGTTTACTGGGATATAACGACAATTAAACTATAAATAAACATATAAATTAAAACTATAAATAGAACTAGCAAAAACTGTGTAATATTTTAATGTGTCTGTGTCTAAGATCAAAGAAATGCTACAGCAATATATTTGTTCCGGCAGATAGAAAAATGCATTAGTGAAAAATTAAATATTTCTTGTTACAATTCCCACACGTTACAGAAAAAGCCAGACAAAAAATTGTCTTCTCTTCCCAGCTAGCATATTTACATTGGGCCATCGTGAATGTCGGCTCATTTTCCCAACGCAAAACCAACATTGATCCAATGTCATTTGGTTAATGATAAAATTATTACCGACATCAAAAAAATTTGATTGTTTTAACGATCTAAACCCAACGTTGATCCTATGTATATACCTCGACATCGATTCAATGTATATAAATCAACGTTTTTCCAATGTATGTAAAAACATCGCAAAAAGTTGATTGTTTTTACGAACTAAACCCAACGTTGATCCAATGTCTGCGACCAAACATTGCTATTGCGAAATTAATTAAATAAAATCTTCCGTGATTGCTAAAATATCAAACCACAGTCAACACAAACATGATTTTTGTTCAGATGATCAAGCGTTATCAACTTTATTTATATAAATAATCTTTACGTCGGCTATATATATATATATATATATATATATATATATATATATATATATATATATATATATATATATATATATATATATATATATATATATATATATATATATAGTTTTTATGGCCCCCCCCCCCTCTACGTGACACCTACTCGCGCCGGCCCTGTATATATATATATGTATATATATATACATATATATATATATATATATATATATATATATATATATATATATATATATATATATATATATATATAAAATAAAACGTTAAATCAACGTAGTAAATATAACCATTTTTCAATTTCAAATAAACGTTTTATCAACATTTTTTTTTATTATTATTTAGTTGTTTGCGACGTCGCATTTGTAACTATAATGATATAAAAACAACGTTGGCAGCCGACGTTGGGCCAACGAAACGCGCGACATTGTTCTAATGTTTTAATAACGTATGTGTGCTTATATATATATATTTTTTATTTATTTGAATTTCCATGCTATACTTTGCTATACAATATTATATCCGAAGATATTGTTGGCTTAGCATAGAAATAGATATTGTTAGCTTAGCAAATCTTTTTACCTCGTTTGTGTTCTGTCAACTTTTTTAGATATAAAAATCGCCCCTAAGATTATTGTATCTAAGTCGAATACATTTAAGGAAACAAATAATATCACACTAAATTATTGTTGTTTTTCTCTCCCAGACAGAATGTTTTTCTTACATATGAACAGCCCTTTAGAACAACGTAATATATTTGTTTTGCAGATTTTAATTTGCAAAAGGAATATATAACGACATTTCTATAATTCTCTCTATAATTCTATCAACAACTTTTCTTGTTTTTCAATAGTTCTACAAACTGTCAAAAAATATTTACTATTTCAAAACGTGGATAAAAAAAAATTAGCTTTGCAAAAAATTGCAATGATTGGAAGGCAGGAGGTGAGGAGCAACAAGTAAAAAATATTTTATCAACTTGTTGCCTCTAACGTTTTGGCTGGGAGAGGGGAGATGAATTTAAAGTGCTTATTCGCTCCCAGCCTCCAATCATCGCAATTTTTTGCAAAGTTTTATTATTTGACATTAGTATAAACATACAAATCTTTAAAGTTTGCTCCATGTCTGAAAGTTCAAAATCCTAGATCCGTCACTGGTCGCAATGTTAAAGCTTTTCCGGTGATAAAAAATATTTTAAAAACTAAATCACTGAACAATCGCAGGATTACACCAGCAGTAGTAAGCAATCGCAGGATTACACTAGCAGTGGCTGGATAGCTCAGTTGGGCGTAGAACAAAATTTTTAAACCCGGACTGTTGTAAGATACGAGTTCAAATCCTGCCACCGTCAACTCAGCGCTTGAGTAGTACTTCGGTACTCAATAACGGACGCTACTTTGGATTAGTCTTAATGACTATTTGTGGCTGTTCTTATGCTAAGCCAACAATATCTTCGGATATAAGAACATTGTATAGAAAAAAATAGCATGAAAAATTCAACAACAAAAAAAAAAAAAGTAGAAAAATCATTTGAAAAAAACAACTATGATAAGATGTATTAAAGTTAAAAAATAAAAATTATTCACACAAGTAACATCTAAATAACTTTTTTATGATTTATGATTTTATGACTTTGGCAAATAATTTTCATTTATAACTTGATGAAAATTTATAACTTATAATATAACTTTTTTTATGTTAATTATAATTAATTATGTTAATTATAATTAATTATGTCAAAAGTAATAAGTTAATTACTTTTATTTGTAAAAATAATCTACTAATACTACTCACTTTTAAAATTAACTTTATGTAATTAAATGTTAGATGCAATTTAATTATTATTATTTTTTAATAATTTAATTTTAATTGTAAATATATTTAACATATTTTAACATTTAAAAATGATTTACATTTTTAATTAAAGGAAATAAAAGTTCTATCCCTAATTTAATCTGAGCCCATACTTTTGTTAAATCAAGTGTATTAGCTGTTGTAGGTTTAAAACTATTTTAGGATTAAAATAAATTTTGAAGGTAAAGAAAAAGACAGGATCCTAAAAAATAGTTGGATTTGAGACAATTCCCTGCATTACTCCCCAACAGTCGAACGTTGCATGTACTTTTGTCTTTGTAGACGTCTGCGCTCGAAACTACTTTTTTTTTTCGAAGTTAAAATGAATTTTCAAAATTAAATTTAAGTTTTCGACATTATTATGGTTTTTCGATGGTTTTCGAAAACCATCGAAAAACTTTCGATGGTTTTCGAAAGTTTTTACAAAATCCGAAAAAAATTTTTTTTTTTTTTTCCGAAAAAAAACTTAACGTTTAAAAAAAAAACCTACTTAGAATTTATCGACATTCCAAAACCAGAAATCTATACTGAAGCCGTAGTTAAAAAAGTCATGAATGGTTTTGCTTTTCAAGTAAGATCAAGTCATTATATATTTCAAATTTCTAAAATGTTCTATTTTGGATGAATGATTTTGCGATCTTTGCTTCACGATCACAAAATTTTTCATCTAAAAGAGAAAAAAGTTTGAATCCCAAAAATCAAGGTGAAGAAAACTCTTAAAGGGTAATAAAATGGAGTTTTCTACACCTTGATTTTTAGTAAAAAAAAAAAAAAAAAAAAAAAAAAATGAAGTACTTGAATTTTGTAAAAAAAAAAAAAAAAAAAGTACTTCATTTTTTTAGCTTTCATATTGTACAAAATTTCATTCCATTTGTAGAAACTACCAACTTTGAACTTATTTGTTTAATATTTAAGTTAGTGATTTTTTTATTATCAATTTATTTAACCATAAAATTGCAAAAATTACAGGCTTACTTATAACTTTACAAAATTAGGTTCGGTGTTACTTGTATAGTTAAAAACTTGTCATTGGAGTGACAGCTTAATAAAATAAACAAATAAAGCAAAAAACAATCAATCAATAAAAAGTATTAATAAAGATAGTATCAAAATAATAATAATAATAAAAAGAAGAACAATAACTATAAAAAAAGCCAGACTAAAAGATGTCTTAAAAAAATGCAATTCTCAACAATAATAAAAATAATTAGCAATAACGTCATACAAAAAATGCACGAAGATATACACATAAAAAATACACAAATGATCAGGTAATATATATGATGCACAAAATTAATTAATTAGTTTTATTCTTTTTTTCTTTAAGCAAAAATATACTTGTTAGCAGAAGAATAAAGTGTGTATGTTTTCCTTGAATAAATTTTTCTTATTTCGTCCCCATGCCCCGAATATGGTTTCTACCCCCGTCTACATAAACCAGAAATCTCCCCTGCCACGCTTCCATTTTTCACGCGATTTCCACGTTGTCAGTATTCACAACAAATATGGCTTTGAATTCTTTTGTTGTTATTATTTTTTCTATTTTGGTACATGTTATTTGTGAAAATAATGAAGACAGTTTTAAAGTTGAGGTATTATCTATCCCGTCAGGCGTATGCGATAGGTATATTATTTATACATGCTTAAAAAAGCTCTATTTTGTTACACCAAATTTTAGAATAAAATCTATTGTAAAATTTGGTGTAAATTAAATTAAAAAATAGTTGTCACTTTTTAAGCTTTATCAAAACTTGTATTTTTAGATTGAGTCTAAATCTAAAATTACAAGTTTTTATAAAGATTTTTTTTTGTAAATTTTTTTGCATTCACGCTTAAAAAGTGACAATCATTTTTTTTAATTTAATTTTTTTTTTAACACAGAAACTTACATATTTGTTAAAATCAAGTTTTGTATTTAAGTGTTGAGAAATAGCTGCAAACAGTTTTTTGTATATGAAATTGTTACAACAACAGTTATATCGAAAACAACTTTTACTTTGAAACTAATGGAATGGAAAATAATGTGAATGGTGGTATTACCACCAACCTCCCCCCCCCCTCCTTTTGTTCCAGCGAAATTTAGTGGAAATGTTGCCAAATGTAAAGCTTTATTTGCCAAAAAAAATAATACCGTCGGTACTGTCGAAAACAGTCTAAAATAGCCTCTGACTATACACCCGAGTTGTTGGGAAAGCGTGTATCATTAAGAATATTTGAACAATAATGCTTGAATGTATATTATGATATAAAATAATATTAAATAGTATTTATAAAAAAAAAAAAATTTTTTAAAAATCAAATTTTCATTAAAAAAATAACATTTTCTAAAAAAAAAAATTAACATTTTCTAAAAAAGTTGTTATAGATGCTCTTCTAATGCCCCACATATGACCTAATTCTAATTTTTAAGATCTTTCTTTTGATAGTTTTATTTAGATAAGAATTGACAAAGTTATTTCATTTAAAGTTTAGAAAAATTTGGTCACTGTTTCTTCAACAAATCCATATATCGAAAATTCGACACATAAAATGCTATAAATTTTCATATAATTGTTTGATATAATTAATTTTTTTACCTTTAAAATACTGTAATGAAGCTCTTTCTAATGATATATAACAATCTAGTATTTGATTATTTAAAAAATTTTATATCACATACGTAATAAAATAAACGTTATCCTCTGTAAAGTCTGTATACCTATGTAAAGTCTGTATAAGCAAGTAGAAAGCAACTATTTGGAGTGTGTGGTAAATGAGTTAAAACAAATTATATTGTTTTTTCAGTTTGTAGGCAATGGGTTTACAAGAGATGCAATCGTATACATTTTTCTCTTGATAATGTTAGTTTTGAATTATAGAAAAAGTACTATACTATTATAAAGAGTATTAAAAAGTCATTAAAAATTGTTTAATTATTGAAATTATTATTTAATTATAGATAAAGTATTATACTGTTATTATAAAGGGTATTATAAAGTCAGTAAAAGAATTAAGGTAAGTAATAGTGGAATATATATTGTGTTAGTAAGTTTTGCTGAATTGGAGGTACAGTTAGCTCGTTTGATGAAAAAGATATGAAATCAAGGGCAAAAGTAAAGTTGGTCTGGTTCTTATAGTTTAAAGAATTGTCTCCACTTTTAACATAAAGAGTTGCTTTATTAAAATTTAAAGGATAGTCATACACAAAATGAATCATGATTGTTATGATGTATGACAGTAAAACATGGGCAATGAAGGTCGATGATGTCCAGATGATGTCCAAAACATGGGCAATAAAGGTTGATGATGTCCAGTATCCAGAATGAACAGATAAGACAATAATCAGATGGTTCTGTAACTTTGTATAAATCAAGATTTTAAGGCAGCATGTTGTATGTAAAGATGTAGATAATTGGGTATAAGCATGTAGAGAGTTTGCTGAATCTAGAGAATGGAATCAGGAGTAGATAATGGCAAGTACAATAAAGAGAACCTTAGCAGATGTTAACTTTGCAACGGATTGTATGTATGTTTTCAATGAGAGGTCAGTTGTGAACAAAAACCCAAGAAGATGTAAAGAAGAGGATTTAGCATGAGGGTTGCCATTCATCAGTATAGAAATGTTAGCACTATTGCAATAGTTGTTTGCAATAAATAACTGTGTTTTGTTAGAGTTAAAATTTACAAGACTATACCACCAAAACTATACCAAAAGTATAAAGTTAAGTCATTAGTAAACAGAGCCACTTTCCGTGTAAGGTTGTCAGGATTATCAAAGGGGGCTAGGAGGTTATAGCCCCGGGCCCTGCAAATTTAGAAGCCCCCAAAAATTTTAGAATTTTTTTTTTTTTTTATAGTTATATTTTAAGCTCTGGGCCATAAAAAGGCCTCCAAAAACAAAAAAAGTCCTGGGTCCCAAGAAGTCTTAATTTGCCACTGAGCTAACCACATTGTCCATTAAAGTGTATTCAGGCTTGGACAGGAATGGCGTGCGACCGCACTCTGTAACTGACCACGCTAATGTTTTTATTTCTTTACAACTTGACCACAGCTATTTCGATGTTTTAACGATTTGAATGCAATAAAAAAAGTGTTACGTTATAAATATCTTTTAATCGTTGATCTTTTCTAAAGTTTTTTGTTTTACGCAAAGGCTTTAAATAAAACCATAAAATTAGTTATAGTTATAGTTTACATAAACGCTTGTGTAAATTAATAAAAAACGTTATAATCTTTTTTTATGTAGGCATTTTTTATGATAAATATTAACCTTTGAAACTATTTTCTTATGTCTTCCTAAAACATTTTTAAACCATTATTTTTAGAAAGAATTTTTTTAAGTTACTTTAATTTGTGAATAAGTTCAAAAGCTTTTATGACTACTAACTTTTACACATTTTATGTTAATTACACAAGAATATAAAATTACTTTATTTACTTATATAAGCATGTATTTTGTTGATTTAATGAAAACGTTTTTAAGCATTTTGTAATGTTCATATAATTAATTTTTATGATTAAACTTACAATTTTTAAAAATGTTTTAAATAAACATTTTATTTTTTGTAAACAATTTTTTTTTTCAATTTTGTTAGAAATGAATGAGATTAAATCTTTTATAATAATTTTTAAGCGCTTATTAATAAAGTTGTAATGCTCAAATTAAAATTAAATTAAAAAGCAGTTTATTTTACTTAAATCGCAAGCGCATTTTATTTATTTTTTCTATTTTTACATATAAAAAAGTTCAATACCTTTTTTTTAATTAGACTCACTAATTAGAGCATGAAATTAGTAAAAATTACTATTTTAAGAAGACCACATTATTTTTTTAAACAATTTTTTTTTTGCAATTTTTTTGACAAAATAAATATTTATACAATTTAAAAATATTATATAAAACACTTTTTAATAAATTTAATAAAGTTTGTTCTTTTATTAAACCAATCATTAATAGTAATTTGTTACTTATTTTAAAAATGTTTTGCTTAACTTTAATAACGCTTAAAAAGATAAGCTTTAATAACGTTTATTTCATACGTAATTGTAATTAAAAACATAACAAAAAGTTTTGCTTCGAGTTTAAGTTTTTGTTTTCATTTTAGTGCTTATATAAATTCTTTTTCATTATGAATTTGTTTTTCGTTTCTTTTTTCGTTAGGAATTTTTTTTCGTTAGTTTTTTTTTTAATTTTTTCCTAGTTTAAGTTTAGCTTAGCGTTTCAACATTCAAAACATTTCTGAAATTTTTAACTCATCAAAACATATAAACATTGTTTATTCAACAATCATGGTCAAGTTGTCAAAAAATAAAATCATTTGCGTGGTCAGCAATAGCGCTCGATCGCACACCATTCCTGTCCAAGCCTGTGTATTGCATGAAAAATGTTTTGATAATATTTAATTAGCTGTCATAAACCGTAAAATATGGGTCTAGGGGAATTTTATTTCATACCTATCTCTATTTTTATACTTATTCAACTATTTATCTACCCTCTATTTCTTTGCTTTAATGTTTTTTGAATAAATGGTAAAAAAATAATTTATTTAAACATTGCTTTTAAGGAAAGAAAAAATATCTGCACTTTATTGTTTAGAGCTCATTAGATCTCTTACTCTCTTTATCTATTTCGAAAAAAAAAGGATGGGTCTATTATTTTTTACTTTATTAAGTTTCAGGCTATAATTTTTTTTTAAACCATCCACAGGTTATTAGGACTAATTACTTGAGTACATAAATAACATAACTACCTTACAAATGCGCAACAAATTTCTACCAGTATTTTGATGTTTTTAGAAATTTCAAGTTTGTAGGATTCGAACCACAGCACTTTGCTACTGAAACTCTGTGAGTTAACCACTTGGCCAAACAGGCGTATTGTCTGATAATGATTTTATAACTATTTGAGAAACAAAAGACTTTATAAAATAAAAATGTTATAGATCTAAATTAAGGAGATATTATTGCAATACAATTTTCAAGTAAAACTGTAAAACTTGGTATATGTTTTAACATGACATAGTTTGAAGTTTACATAAGTTAACTACTTGCATACACTTTCGTTCAAACTTTCTTGTAAAAAAAGTGCAGTGACTCTTTTTCTTCATTACCTTGATTTCAATATCTGCCAAGAGTTTTGTGTCAAACACTCGAAAAGGCACTCCTACTTCTATTATATTTTAGCATTATTATATAGATAAATAAAAAACTTTATAAAGCAGCAAACAAATGATATATAATTTTTAAGTTAAAGTTGAAAAATTGTAAAACTTGATATATGTTTTAACACCAAAACCTTTCCCAGATATATGAAGAAAGTTTCTGGAGAAGACCAGCATGTCAAACTTCATAGAAAACGTTAGCCACAGTAGTTAGCATGTCAGCCGAAGGGAAAGAAAATTGAAAACTGTATTGTTTGAAAGTAAATTATTTGACTCAAGATGATATGTTAGAAATTTGTTCATCAAGACTTGAAGACTTTACTAATAACAGATAGAATGCTGATCTGGGGGTCAGAAGTCAAGCACTTATTAAATCTTTTAGAGTGAAGTGAAGAGAGTTCTGGAGAACACTTTTGTAAGACTATGACGAATGTTTCCTGGACCACCAGCCATAAAAGAGTTTAATTGAGATATGATTTTAGCAATGTAAGTTGGACTAATTTGAATGCCAAACAATGGGTTAACCTGTTTAACTGGAATGGAAGGAAGAATATGTTCATAAAATTCAAGAGTCAAATTATAAGAAAAATTCTTTGCAAATAGTTCAGTCTTATCCTTAAAAGTGGTAATAAGGTCAGTCCCATGAATGAGAGATGAAATGTTAGACATACCTTTGTTACATGACACTGTTGAAGATTTTCCAAAAGTTTCTTGAGAACTTCTGAGTTCAAGAGTAAGTAAACAGGGAATAGTGAAATCAGAAATACCTTTTTAAATTGATTTCTTGCAATAATGAAAAGGTGTTTTTTCCCAAAAGAGTTGTTTTTTTGAAAAAAATGATTACGATTAGATATAGCAGCTGTACAAGAAGGTGAAAACCATGGAGTAGAAATAAGATTGACTTGGAACCAACAAGAAGGAATAAAATCTTCCAAACCTGTCTTGATCTATGAGGTTATGGTACATTTATTAGCAGAGAGAGAAAGGACAACAGTCCAAGGACCGTCATGAAAAAAATCTCACAAAAATTCCGTCATGAAAAAAAAGGACCGTCATGAAAAAAATCACACACAAATTTTAAATTAGTATTTCACAATGGTGAAAACTTTATAAAAAACAAGTAATTGTACAAAAAGTTATGTCCACTCAAAGCAAGTAAAATTTAAAGTAACAAAATTTCATTAGAAGAATTGCTTAAGAAAACTGCAACCAAGATGAGAAATTCGCATCCGGCTAATGGTACTTGTGTAATAAAACTTCAATTGTTAAATAGCACATTTTGTTTTGTTTAAATTTTAATTCAACATGACTTTAACAAAAAATAAATAATATTGTTTATTTAAATAAAAAATTTTTTAATGATGAATAAAAATTTTTATAACAAAAATTTATAAATTATTATATATTACAAAATTAGCGCATATATGCGCACTATTTATTATAAACATTATTTTATAAATATAGGCTTTTATGTTAAAAGGCGTATTCTACTTGCTGTGTTATTATATAAGTATATAGCTTTCGATAAACTAAAAAGTGAGTTTAAATATGAAGAGAATTAAAAAATTTAATAATCTGTATATCTATACTTATTTTTTGCAATGACTTATGGATCAAATCAATCAAAACCATGTGACTTGAGTAATAGCAATAGTTTTTGGGGAAAACAAGGTTTGTTTTCCATCAACGTGTTATTATTACACAAGTCAACAACTTTTCTATTCGGAGCCAATAATAAAAGAACTTTAATAAAAAGTTTTTAATTATTTTACCTTACATTAAGTGGTAACATTTAATTTTAGTATTTAAAAATGTATATAGACATGCATTAGGAAAAGTGTTTTAGTGTATCCTTTGTATACCACCTTAGTTTAAATCGATTAAGACTCAATTTCAAAAAAGGAAAGTTAACTTCTTTTAAAATATAATTTGAAAATAAAAAATTAAAACTAAGTAAATTGTTTTCCCATTTGCTTAGTAATGTTTTTAACATATTAGTGGCTATAAAAATATATTAGTGGCTTTAAAAGCCTAGTTTTGAAGCACATCCAAAGTTAGAAAAAATCAATTCTTCAGCAACAGAGTTAAACTTTTTAAAAAAATTTATATAAAAACTCATATTTTTAAAATGAAAAGTCAATAATACTAAATGCTCATAATGGTGACACACATACCCCCCAAGCTACCATTAAAAACATAATATTGGGTACCTCCAGGGAGTGCAAAAATAGAGTATAAGAGTACAATTATTTTTATTTAAAATTTGGCAGGTATGTAGTAAATAGATGTAGAAAATTAAATGAACATATTACAAAAATAAATCAACTTCAATATCAATACACTTCCACAACAGGAACGAAGTTTTTAATTCTAATAAAATTATTGAAAACATTAGTAACTGCAAAAAAACAAAAGCAACCATATAACAAAATTTAAACCTTCTACTTTTAAAATAAAGTTTAAGTTGATATAAGATTCTAAAAATTAAATTAGCAAAACACATACTTATGACATCTACGCCAAGCACGCTGTGAAAAAGTAGGTCACAGATTTTTATTTTAAATTGGTGCCGTAAAGCCATAATATAAAGCCAGATACGTATGAACCTAAAATATATATATATATTTTAGTCTTTTTTGTCACAAATTACTGTCAGGTTTTTGCACTAAAATCCAAGTCAACTCTTTGTGTATGTGTTTGTATGTGTTTGCAGTTGTAGTATATTAGACACTAATTTTTTTAACTAATTTTTTTAAAGAAAAGCTGCAAATGGTGATCAAATTTCAATGCACTATATTGGCACATTAGAGAAAAATGGCAAAAAATTTGATGCAAGCTATGATCGTAATGAACCATTTACTTTTGTATTGGGAGCTGCCCAAGTTATCCCTGGTTGGGAGAAAGGTATTCCAGGAATGTGTGTGGGGGAAAGGCGAAGGTTAACTCTTCCACCATCATTAGGTTAGTAATCTTTTATTCACATGAATTTTAAATTAAAACCATTTTTAAAAAAATTTTCAATCTTAAAGTTTCAAAAATTAAAATTAATTTTTAAATTAGTTTTGATAATAATTAAAATAAAAATTTATTAAATTGTTGTTTTCACTAAGTTTATTTTTTTGATTTATTTAACAACAAATAACAGTGTATTTATTTTTCATATCATTTTCAGCATTATAGTTATATATTATATATTATTATACTGACACTGGAACACTCTTTCTTATGAACTAAAAGCTCTCAATTCCATCTCAACCTTTAAAACCATTTAGTTGTACTTTTTATTAAAAAAATACAGTTAATATTTATAATTTCTTTAATTAATTTTTGTTGTCTTTAGTATTGTTTATTATTACTGTTATTAATAAAATATGTTTGATATTTCTATTTTCTATAATAATTTTTGTTGTCATTACTATTGCTAATTGTTATTTTTATAAATATTTACATTACTATTACAGGGCTCAATTTAATGGTCGGACATTGCTTCCCCTTGGACTGTTTTTGAAATCTGATTTATGGGGGCAACCAACCATTTTTACTGAAAAAATCAACAATGGTTTGTTGCCCTCCTCTAGCAGGTCTCAAGAATGGTCCGAGGGGTGGCGATGTCCAGCTATTAAATTTAGCTCTGCTATTATTAACTACTTTAAACTATTATAATATTGTTATTATTATAGTAATTATTATTGTTATTACTAGTGTATTGTTGTCATAATAATTGTTTTTATTGTTGTCATTATTGTTGTTATTATATTATTATTGTTATATTTTTATAGTATAACTTTTTATAATTACTACTATTATTGATATCTATATTATATTTATTATTGTTATTATCACTATTTTTATTATTATTGAGTTGACAGGTGTTTACTTAATATTAGTACTCATTACTATTTGTCCTTGAACTTTTATTCAGAAATATATTTCATTTGATTATACTGACACGATTATACTGAAATTTGTTTATTTGTTAAATCTAAAGAATATTTTGTGTAAAATTATTATATGAAAGACTTTTTCTTGCTTCAAACAACTTTATGAATACAATAAAAAAATGTTTTGATCCTTTAACTCAATTCAAAAGAGATAATGTGACTCAAAATGTTGTGCATTTAATTTGTTTTGGATTGTTTTTTTTGACAACAAAATAATAATTTTGAAAATTATTAAATTACTTTTGCAGCTTTATAAAAAAAGTTTCTTTTACTAGCAATAAAATTCAATTTTCCATTTATCATTCCTGTATCTTTTCTTTTCTTAACTATAAGTAAAAAAAGAGTGAATGTAAAGTAAAAAAAGAGTATCATACCAAATATTTTGTCTCCATTTATACTCTTTTTATTATACATTCATTTTTATTATACATTATGATATTCTATTCATCATTTTCTTTTATATGGATGTTTTTGATTTCTTTGTGTAGACAAAAAAACTTTTTTTTTTTTTGAAAATAACATAATATTGAATCATTTTATTTCAAAATTGTTAAATATAAGTTAAATGTTAAGTTCATATGATATCAAAAATTTAATATGATTCATCAAAATCTTTTTCACAAATAGTAGTACATATAAATTTAAACAAAAAAATTTGAAAATTTAAGGAAAAAATTAAATTTTAATATTTAGTTAGGCCATCATTTTATTTGAATAGAATTAATGCTTTTGCATCTTGCAGACGATGAGTCATCAGTTCTACCAGAGTTTTACATTCTTCTGGAGTTATTTTCTCCTATGATTTGATTATGACTGCTTTAAGATCATTTTGTCTTATGTAATTTTAGTCTCCAATATTCGATCTAGAATGTACCACAAGTGCTCACTGAGATTGATTGAGATTAAGGTTGTTTAAGATTAACTGGGCAGATTATTACTTTACATAAATATTATCTTTTTCAAAAATATTCCTTTGTTGGATTGAAAATATGTTTGGAGTCATTTTTCTGTTAAAACCTTTTAAACTTTGTTAGGTATCTATTGAACAGCTTCAAATCTTTTTTGCTTGATTTGTAAAATGATGTTTCGATTAATGGTATTAGATGTTTTTTTTTATGGCTTCTTCTAGCAATATCAGTTGTAGTAATCGAACTTTGCTTTTTCATAATGTCGATTACTGTTTGAAAAGGGGTTCCAGTCTGCTTATCAACTTCTCTGTAACAGTCATAGTCATCTTTGATATTTAAATTTTTTTAGTTTTTAGAAAATGTAAATAAACAGATTAAAAAAAAAAATTAATAACTTTTTATGTCTACTGTAAGTAATTAATAATTCTTATCATAAAAACATAGAGGTTATCTGTCTGTCTGTGGACATTTTTGTTTTCTGAGGTGAACTGAAAAACTATATTGCACAAAAATATTTCTAAACTTTTACATTTAAACCTTTTCAAAAATTAAATTTTTCATCAACCATTAAAATTGATCATTTTTAAAGTTATGGTTAAAGTTATGAATTTAGGTTAAAGTTAATTTGTTAGGTTTATATCTTTTTACAAACTTAATATACTCTTATTGTTGAACAAATTCATTTTGGTTTCACCTCACAGGTTCCCAAGTTTTAGAAATATTATCTTAAAAAAAGTGTTTCAAATGAACTAATATTGTATAAAAATCTTAAAAATAATACTTTGAAATAAAAAAATTATTTTAGATTTTAATATTCACCTTTTTTTTTTTAAATAATAATATAAAAGTTTTTTTATACTAAACGTGATGGTTATAAAACTTAAGATTTTAATAGATATATTCATATAGATATACATAATAGATTTTATTCGATTTATTCATCTTTTTTACAAATAATAATAAAATAAAAGTTTTTTTTTATATTATAAGCGATGGTTATAAAACATAATAATACAGTAAGTGATATAATTTCATGAAGTACTTTTTTCATCTTATATACAATTTTAAATTTTTTACAGCTTATGGTGATCAAGGATTTGGTGATATTATCCCTCCTCGATCTACTCTGGTTTTTGAAATTGAGCTAATGGCTATTAATGACAATATTGATCGAAATACTGTCTCAGATGTTGATGAAGATGAAAGCTTAACAAAAGAAGAGTTTGATAATTATATTGATGAATCTCAAGTTCACGACCACCATGACCATGATCATGATCATGACCATGATCATAGTCATGACCATGATCATAGTCATCATGACCACCATGACCACCATAACTCATTTGAAGGTATGATTAAAACTTTAATGGAGTGAAATAAATTCATATTTATTTCATAAGTTCATATTTAATTAATTTGCTAACTAATTAAATTAATTTGCTAATTAATCTAATAATATTGCTTTTACTTTTTATGTTGTCTAATTATATAACTTGTGTTTTTATATACTATATGATGTCTATTATTTACAATTACAGTCAAAGTAGTTTACATTTAAACATTTATTTTGCAATTTTGTATTGTCTAGGTACATTTTTATTTAAAATGCCTAATTCTAATTTTTAGAACTAGACCTAAATAATGATGGAGGTTTAACAAGTGAAGAAATGAGTACTTATATTCGAAAGTTTCAAGAAGCTGCATCAAATCTTGACGATATAGAGGTATGTTACATGTTAATGACGATTATAGAGGACGACTATATATATATATATATATATATATATATATATATATATATATATATATATATATATATATATATATATATATATATATATATATATATATATATATATATATATATATATATATATATATATATATATATATATATATATATATATATATATATATATGTGTATATATATATATATATATATATATATATATATAAATATATCTATAGAGAGAGTGAAATAATAAGTTTCTTTTTATTATTTGAGTGAAACAACAAATTCGTTTTAGGCAATACCCAGTAGTGATGAGTCTATTGAAACAATCGTTAGCGAAATATTTCAAGAAGATGATAAAAATAAAGACGGAATAATATCAAAAGATGAATATATGCATGCATCGTTAAATGAAGATTTTAATGAAGACCATATTAAAGAAGAGCTATAAAAATCTAAAACCAATAGTTTCAATTTATTTTACAAATAGTTTATTTCAATTGTTTTTGTTTTTTTTTTAATTTAAAAATTGTTTTCTCTCTCTTTTTTTTTTTTTTTTTTTTTTTCTTATTTGCGTCTTTTAATAATAATTAAAAAGATATATTATTTGATATTTTGTAACACTTTATTTTATAATGGGTTTCATCAAATTTTTATTATAAGAACCCATTAATGACATAAAAAACGAAATCTTTTTTGTTGTTTGTTTTAATTTTAATTATTACTAAACAATAATTATTAATAAATTTGTAATGTCTGTTTTAAGTTAAAAGTTTGTTGAACTAATTTAAGTTTTAATTGTAAATTTTAAATTTATTGGAATTCAAATCAGAAAAAAAAAGATCTTTTACTTGTTGTAACAATTCTGCAGCCCCCTAATTTTAAAATAGATCCCATTATTATTATTTACAATATATACATATTTTTTTTAATTTTCAAATTTTTAAGTTGTTTTAAAAGACGTTTTAAAAAACAAGAAGTATATTTTTTTTTTCAGGTTTAAAAATATTTGCTATGAGGTAATGCTTGTTTTGATCATAGTTATATATAACCTTGTAACCTTGGTTTTTTAACCTTGTTACTAGGTTTTTTAACCTTGTAACTAGGTTTTTTAACCTTGTAACTAGGTTTTTTAACCTTGTTACTAGGTTTTTTAACCTTGTAATTAGGTTTTTTAACCTTGTTACTAGGTTTTTTAACCTTGTAACTAGGTTTTTTAACCTTGTTACTAGGTTTTTTAACCTTGTTACAAGGTTTTTTAACCTTGTTACTACATTTTTTAACCTTGTAATTAGGTTTTTTAACCTTGTTACTAGGTTTTTTAACCTTGTAATTAGGTTTTTTAACCTTGTTACTAGGTTTTTTAACCTTGTAACTAGGTTTTTTAACCTTGTTACTAGGTTTTTTAACCTTGTAACTAGGTTTTTTAACCTTGTATCTAGGTTTGTATCAAATAATTAGAATGCAAATTTAAAAAAACAATGTCTTTTAAGAAAAAAATATACTTCTTGTTTTTTAACATTTATTGGTACTGCTTAAACATTCAATATTCCAATGTTAAACAAGAGCCTGTCAAGAACACTTTTTTGCATAACTTCTAACTAAAAAAAAATCAAACAATTGTATCAACTCATAAAATTAATTAACTCATTAAATTTCAATGTCTAGGAAATGTAGGTTAAATAAAAAATTGGCGATAATAAATCAAATCATCTTCCCGCTGCGATGAATAAACAATACAAATATCTTTTGTTTAGTTTAAAAAACTATGAAGAGATGCCTTTATATAATATACCAATAAGCAATAATATAATTTAGTTCACTAGAAAGTAATAAAAATTCCTTTTTCTCGTTTTTGATATCTTTTTTAAAAAGATCTTAATAATATTGGTATTTTTTTTAAAGGTCTAAATCATCACGTATAACACAAGGCTGCGTTTTTAAAAAAATTTTCTGTTTCTGGGATTATCTTATGTAATTCTTAATGAAATGGCCTCCTAAACCCGAATATGACATTCATTTTGCTCAATCAGGTCAGGTTATTGAAATACAGAACACCTATTTTTTTGAGAAAAACATAATTTTCAAGAAATCTCTCATTTTCATCCTAGTAATGTAATTCAATGCAATAATTATTTGTGAGCTAAAAAAAGCTCAATTTAACTCCTTTATTAACTTTAAACTTAAAAACAACTTGTGAAGTAATTAAATACTATAAAGAAAAAAAATAATCAAGATGTGACTGGAGAAAATGCATTTTTATTGACATGAAAGCTCCCAGTTTTTAGAAGCTTTTTATAAGCTCATTAGTGAAACAAATTCAGAGCTTCTTTTATTTCCCAGAAATCATTTAATTACTGTGCTGAACGCTCGCCATGCATCTCGTTCAACTCCTACCATTTTGATATCAAAATTTTTGTCTTTTAACAGAGTTCTAATTTTGGGTCCATCAAATATACCTGCATGTAGCTTGGCATCACTGATCTATGGGAACTTTTGAGATAGATACTTAAATTCTCATGGTAGGTTAGAAACGTCAAGTGCCTCTATTAAGTCTTTTACATCATTGCAATATGCCAAAGAGCTAGAAGAATCAACTTCAAAGAACTTTTGAAACTTTTCTTCTCTGTTTCTATAACAATAGAAGGTAGTTTTTTTGAAGAGGAGATTGCTCTCACTAAGACGGGAGCCAAGAAGTTGTGCATTTTCTTTAGAAAGACCAAGATCTCTGGTCAAGTCATTCAATTGACTTTGAATGAGTGGTCTTGGCAAAATTATGCTAGACGTTGGCTCATATGTCTCAGATATGTCAGTGTCTTCCACTTTTACACCTTCCATATCCTCTTCTAGTTCACCTTTCTTAGATGGAGAAGGAACTAGAATGTCTGGACCATATGGTACTGGCTTAATTGCAGAAAGAAATCAGGATAGACGTCAAATATCACGTCTTGCACACACTTTTATTTGTTGGATATAATCACTGAATTCTAATTTGCCAAATATGATCACTAATACCTTATTTTTCAAACATAAAAGTATGTTTATACTAGTGTACATCCAATTACACTTCTGATAGTCCATAAGGCTGTGCAGATGAAATTAAAGAGCCATACAATGATGTCGCTATGTGAGAAGCTAGATTATAAACGTTGGTGCGTTTACACTTCTGCCGAAAAAAATGCCAAACCACTGCTATTTTTTATTTTTTTTTCCACAATAATATGTACAAGGTAAATTTAGATTGAATATATTACTGGTAGGACTTCCAGAAGATCACAAAAAAAAGATCAAAAAAAGCAAACAAAAGCTCGAAAAATTACATCAGTTTTCATCAGTATATATAAAATGTTAATATATAATATATAATATGTAATCTAAAAAATATTGTCGTTCAGATTACAATTCCTTAATTATTTTGTGGAATGGGTAATAATTTAAAAATATAAAAATATGTTATCAATTCAAAAAATTACTTCTTTTAGTTTTCTTTTAAAAGAAAAATGATTCCAATTATGCAAAAAATCAAAATGTTTTAAAACTATTTTGTTCCATAAAAAGGCTCCACGGTATTGAATGCAAGATTTGCCTATATTTGATTGAAAAACTGGTTGTTGGATATGTTTATTATTTCTTAATATATATTTATTTTTTTCTTTCATTGAATATAACTTATGAAAAGAAACAGGACAGGCATTAATTTTACATTTAAACATAAAACAAAGAACGTTAAATATTTAATAATAAAGGCCTGGCATGAGTAAAACGATCTTTAAAATCAATAAGACATGCTACATGCTTCTGTTGACAAAGCAAAGGCTTTAACTTAATTTTGTTAATACTATCCCAGGCAATATTAGCATAGTTAATATGGCAGTGAATTAATGAGTAATATAGTTGAATTAAAGTATGTTTATTTAAAATGCTTCTTGTTTTATTTAGAATCCCAATACTTTTTGCAATTTTATTATTTAGATTTCCAATGTGGTTTTTCAATAAAAGATTTTCATGGAAATCATGGAAAAAGATTTTCACTGCTAAAGGATGATTTACCTCCAAAAGTAGCATACGGATATACATTTGCATTTAAACACTTAAATTTAAAATTAAAAAATAACAAAAAACCTAAAGTAATAATATGTAAAGTAATAATAAAATGCTAAAAGCATTTAAATACGTTAATCATTGAGAAAAAAGTATTTAAATACGTCAATGAAAGAATGAATTTTTTTAAAAAAGCGGTTAGGGTAATTTAATCAAACCTCGCGATATATACATCCGCACTAAAACTGCTGCTGACAGGCTGGTTTATAGATTTAGATCGATGAATTATGCATCGATAGATTGCTTAGTTTTTCAGCTACTATGCAAACTATTTATAAGTGTTTTTTTTTAACTTTTATAACTTTTATAAGTATTTGACATTAAATTAAAAACTCTTATCTAAAGCACTGAATCTCGCCCACTTGATCTCAATCTCCCACTGGGCGATATGATCTACAGGTGTGCAAGATTAAATCCCGTTAGTTGATTTCTAGACTCCAAATGCTCCTCTTGTTGTGTTTAGAGCATATAAATGTCAAATATCATAGAATTTTCCTTGCTCAATACTGAGATTAAACCCAATTCATTAAGTTAATTTTAATTACTTTGAAGCTACATTATTCAAAAACTTTAAAATATGACATAATATGAGATAGTAAAATATGACATAATATGAGGTAGCAAAATATGACGTATTATGAGGTAGCAAAATATGACATAATATGAGGTAGCAAAATAAAGTTTTGAACATATATTATAATATATAGTATTCAGCAAAGGTTACCCTATAGTATCTAATAACCCATAATCTATAAAAATCAACATTATCTAATTTCGCCAATAAAAATATGATTCCAACTAATTGTTGGGATGCAGAGGATACTGAAAAAGACTTCTTTTTAGTGGTTGTTTTAATCTTTTTGACGATCTAGTTTTATTTTCTCAGCCAATACAGTTATTTTTTCTTTTTCTTTGAGCCACTTATCAGCATTGGTAAGCCGCCGCTGTTTTCGCGTTTCTTTTCTCCTGAACTTTATCCTGGGATATTAAATATGCTTCTTGAGCAGTTAAAATAAAGAATTTATGTTGATCTGTTCTGCTTGCTGCCTTTTTTTGTCCAGTAGCCTCAGGATACGCCAAAATATCATTATCTCCATCATCTATACAGCATTTTCATAAAAAATACTTAGAATAAATTAACAAATAATCAAAAAAAGTTAAAAACATTGTTTCTTCATTTCCCAAAAATTGCATTGTTATTATAAAGTTAATGATGCCCCTCTCTTCCCCCCCCCCCCCCCCCTTCTATTAAAGAACATCTTTTAAATAGTATTAATAATTTAAATAGTGCTTAAATCAAATCAAAACAATCAGAAAACAATCAAAACAATCAGAAAGAATCAGAATCTAATAAAAATAAAAGAACCCAACTCCGCTTGTACCAACTCCAATTGTATTTATCAAAAAGATTATGCAGATACAGGATTATTTAAAACTTGATTTTTAATCGCAAAAAATCAACTTTGTAATAACTTTTTAATTTTTCTATTTAAAAGTTTAGTTTTTCTGTTATCAAAGTCATCAATGAGGCTTTCAAAGTCAATTTCAAAGTCATTTTTATTACTCAGTTTTTGTTCAATTGATAGTATGGCAAGGTTTTTTAAACGCGGTTTTTTAAACGCGGGTACTCATTGTAGGTCTAAGGTAATTTTTTATCAATTTTAGTATTGAAAAATTTCTCTCACAACTACACATTCGCGGAAAAGTGTGGAGTTTTCCTCCACACCGGTGTGTAACTATCACTCCTAGACATAAGTGTGGAGTTATTTTGCACAATTTTGTGCAAATAACTCCACACTTGTGTCTAGGAGTGATAGCTACACACCGATGTGGAGGAAAACTCTACACTTTCCGCGAGCGTGTAAGTCTCTTTCTTTCAACGGGAAACTCTCCTCCATTGATGTTATGAAATTGAAATTGTATTTATCATTCAATAGATTTATTGGATTTTTTTGTCAAGAAACATTTCCTTTCTCAGCTCATTTACATGTCATTATGCAGCACTATGTGGTTCTTCCCCTGCTATTTGTTTCTTTTTTTTACATTAACGATTCGTGATTATGTCCAGATTATCACAAAGTTCTTTTGCATAAACAACTGCTTTATTAACTAATTGATATTTATTCTTTGTAAAAAATAATTTTAAAGCTTCTAATTTGTCATCACATTGTTGTATTTTTAATCTTTTTGTTTAGAGGTTGATCATTTATTTCCCGAAAGACTAACAATTTGAATATCTATTCCATCACTTTCTAATTTTACCAATACCACGGTTAAAATAGACTAAACACTTTTTTTAGTGTCGATTAAATCAATTAAGAAACCACTACATACACTTTATTTCCGTCCTAACGTAGCATAAAACCTGGTTATTTTAATCCTCATGAGAAGTATCAGGGGTTTTTTCAAATGCAACTGAAAAATATTTTCTAATACCTGTTCAATGACTTTTCTTTTGACTTTTCTTCCAAAATATCAATAAACTTGTTTTGAATGGTAAATGACATGTAAGATAAATAATTTTTTTCCAGTTTGATTCTCACGTAGCACGGGGTCAAATTTTGTTAACAAATGAACAATTTTTATTTAACAATATTTTAAAAATTTTATGTTTTGCATTTTTACCAGAATGCCATAACATAGTATTTTTTTAAAAAAGCAATTTATATTTTCAACTGCAACGACTGCAAATTGAACATATTTTTTGTGTCAAATATTTTGTTTCTGAGAAAATTTGTTTCTAAGAGCTCATCGATAAGATTTGGGCAATGACGATCAAGACAAAACTACAGGAAATAGATGAAATTTATTAGAATTAATAAATTTTCTATTTATTAGAATTAATAAATTTTCTATTTATTATTTGAAATTTATTAGAATTAATAAAAATTCTAATAAATTTCATCTATTTCCTGTAGTTTTGTCTTGATCGTCATTGCCCAAATCTTATCGATGAGCTCTTAGAAACAAATTTTCTCAGAAACAAAATATTTGACACAAAAAGTATGTGCAATTCGCACTCGTTGCAGTTGAAAATATAAATTGCTTTTTTAAAAAAATACTATGTTATGGCATTCTGGTAAAAATGCAAAATATAAAATTTTAAAAATATTGTTAAATAAAAATTGTCGCCCTTATTATTATGTTGCTTGGGGCGAACCACCCCCACCTCCCCACTCTTACTACGCCACTGCTAGGGTAGAAATAATTTGCAAATGAAAACTTGAATTTGCAATAGAATTCAATTTTGGTCTTATGAGTCTATCTACGATCTCATTTGCTTATAGCTTAGTACAATGAGTATAACTATTCACCTCAAAATCGTCATCTTTTTTGCAATCTGTAACAACAATTTCTGTTTCTAAAATAGAAGTGTTACAAGGTCGCAAAGTGTAATTTGTACCATCTTTTTTAATGTTTTTTTGTAATTTTTCGAAAAAGATTAGCAACCATTCCAGAATCCAGAGAAGCATTAAATTCTGTATCAAATGCAAAAAAAAATTTATCTTTCGATTTGATATCGATTTCTGAAAAGCTAATTTCTTCATTAAAATTTGTAAGAAACAATTACTAATAATATTTAAGTTCATGTTTCTAATGTTTATGCTTCATTTAGAATTTAACATCAAAAAGTACATAAAATATCTAAGTTGCTAGTTAAAAATTTAAGCTATAATTTTTAATTTATATTAGTATTAGCAGAAACACATAAGACTTATACCTAAAAAAATTAGAACAGTAGAACAATTGACTTCAGTAGTTTCCGTTCTCTTTACTAACGCATAATTTTGATGTTAAAACATATTTTCGAAATGCTGTTCAGTGACGGATCCATGGAGGGTGGGGGATTAATTGAGGTATTCATCCCTCCCCCACCAACAGAATCTAAAAGTCCTAAAATATCTTTTTTTTTAAGAGATGATAAAAAATACAAAAGTATTTCAACATCCCCCACCACCACCACCAAAAATTCCTGGATCCGTCACTTATGCTGTTAATAATTAAACGTTTTAGTGCGCACCAGGTCACAAACCCGTTGTTACAAGAAAGATTAAAACCGTTTTCAAACAGATAGCTGTAGCTTGTCAACCAAGTAAGATTCATTTCAGTTATGTTATGAAGTTGAAACTCTTAGAAAGTACTCTTTCTATTGCATTCTAATGTACTTTCATATTTTCATTCTTATTTATGCTAATCAATGACTTATCATTACCATTAATTATAAAATGTCATCAACGGTTGAATTAGCTAAAATATCCTCAACAGAGTGTTGATAATTTGGCAATTTTGCATCACTTGGAATAGCATGAGGATCGAATAAATAAATTCCACATGACATGAGTCCACCCTACGGGCACTTGCTTTTAAACGTTACGTTCTAAATCCTTTAAACGTTTTTTAAACGTCTTTCAAACTTTCTTTACGTTAGAGTGTTTAGAATACGTTTAAAAGACGTTTAAAAAACATTTAGACAGTAACTTTTAAAAACAAATACCCGTAGGGCAGATAAAATGTTTTTTGTAGTCATTGTTTTTTCCCATGCTGAAGCAAATATACCTGCAAAAATTGAACAAGTAATAACTTATAAAAACTGACTAATAAGATATAGAACGATAAAAATCTTTCAGTAGCTTGAATGACGTGCAATTGCATGGCTAAAGCTAGTTTGATGTGTGTGAAATGGTTGCTGGTTTACCATGCAAACCATTTTACACCATGACGTCATTCTTAAATACTTTGACTCTTTTTCTTTATCCATGCACTGATGCCGTACTGAGGTTGTGCCCTCAGATCGTTGCAGAGTAAGTCTATGTACATGTCTGCTCTTAACCAAACATCATCACTGGTTGCATGGATGTCTGTTTTTAAAGTTCAATTTATGCTTTTTGTATAAAAAGACCATCATCTCTATACAGTCCGAATTCTTTTTTGTTGTAAGGCTGCGATAATTGAAACAAGATAAATATTCCAACTCACAAATTTATGTGCTATCAAAGACCCCCATCGTGATATCAAATAAACCTTTAAATTCAGGCTTCACCATTGTTAAATAATAATGATTTCCGGTGATGTTTTAACTTTTTTTCATCTAGGTTTATAATTAAATATTTTTCAGCAAAGGCTGAAGCGTTGTTTAGTAAATTTTCATTAATCAAGAAAATCAAGAATTTGTATAGATGTTTTTTTTTAATACTTTGAAACCTATCTATAACTTTCTGTGAGTTTTGCCATTAATTGATGGAGTAGGGGAGACCGGGGCTAGTTGGCAGCAGGGGTAAGTTGACGAATTGCGTTTATCTGCAAAGTCTTTCATCAAAAAGTGCCAATAATTTCAGGAAACCTTCTTAGTTGACCATTTCATCTTTCACTGTAGTATTGTGGGGATTTGCGCATGCGCATAAAAGATATTGTGATTTATGTGTTTTTTCCACATTTTTGTAACTTTTCCAACTTCTTTATTTTTTCGATTTTTAAAAGCAATTTTATCAAGTACATGTAAACTTGATTTGAGTTATATCTTACATGTTTTAGTAAAATCTGTCCAACCATTATTTTTTATTTATATACGTTTTTCAGGGATCGGTAGGGGAGTTTGTGACCAAATTATTTGGTAACCCCGACATAATAACTGATAACTAACCCCGACAGCTATTTGGCAAATAGCTGTCAAATAATTGTATATAAATATATATATATATATATATATATATATATATATATATATATATATATATATATATATATATATATATATATATATATATATATATATATATATTGTATATAAAAATTATGTTAGTGTTATTATTTACAAATAGAGTGATCTTAAAAAACATATAAGTTATATTTTATAACTGTGTATTAGTATGTGTTATAACACATACTAATACAATGTGTGTGTTGTGTGTGTGTGTGTATGTGTGTGTGTGTGTGTGTGTGTGTGTGTGTATAACACATACTAATATATATTAATATATATTAGTATGTGTTATAACACACACACACACACATATATATATATATATATATATATATATGTGTGTGTGTATATAACACATACTAATTAGTATGTGTTATATACACACACACACACATATATATATATGTGTGTGTGTGTGTGTGTGTGTGTGTGTGTGTTATAACACATACTAATACAAGTGTGTGTGTTTACACACACAGTTATAAAATATAACTGCTATGTTCTTTAACACATAGTTTAATGTGTGTGTGTTTGTGTGTGTGTCTGTGTGTGTATGTAAACACACACAGACACACAATACACACACACAGACACACACAAACACACACAGAGTTATAAAACATAACTGCTATGTTCTTTAACACACACACACAAACACACACACAGATATATATATATATATATATATATATATATATATATATATATATATATATATATATATATATATATATATATATATATATATATATACACTGAGGCCTATTCGTTTAGACGCATCAATTTTTTTCTCTTTATCTTAATTTTTTTCTATGAATTATCAACTGATATGCATGCAAGATGTTATCAAAATAATTGTTGTGTTGTGGGCTAATAAAAACCACAAAAAAAAAATTTCTTTGTGTCTTCATTAACATGAGAGTATGTTTGATATACAAAAGCACATTTTTTAATTGGAATATATCTATAGACGCAATCAGGTTAATAACGGTAATTATTGATTTTTAACAACTTCAAATCAAAAAAATTGATACATCTTAGTGTAATTTGATCTTTTGCTCTGCCAGTATCATTTTTATTGCATTTTACGAAATGCCTAAAGAAAAGTATTTGACAGATGCTGAAAAAATACAAGTTAATTTATATTGTAGCTCAGAAATCTCACCAGCACTTTCTATACGAAAAATAGTAAGAAAAATTGGAAGATCTGACCATATTGTACGAAACTAAATTGCAAAAGATGACAATTACGGTGTAAAAAAAACAACAAACGGCAACAAAGTATTAACAAATCGGCAAATTAATCGAATTCGCTTTAAAGCAACCAAAAATAAATTGAATTCAACACAAATAAAGGATAGATTATTATTGCCTGTTACCAATAAACATGTTGCACATATTCTACGTACCACACCAAAAGTAAAGTGGAAGAAACCACACCAAAAACAAATGTTAAAAAAACACCATAAAATTGCTAGATTACAGTTTGCTAAAAACCATATGGATTGGACTCATGAGTGGCAAAACATAATATTTTCAGATGAAAAAAAGTTCAATTTAGATGGTCCAGACTCTTAAAGTTGTTGTTTGCATGATCTAAGTGGAATAAATGACCCCCAAACAAAACGAAATTATGGTGGAGGAAGTTTAATGGTTTGGGGTGGATTTTCTTATTCGGGAAAATTGACTCTGTGTTGTGGTTTGCCTAAAATGAACTCAATAAAGTATACAAAAATATTGGGTTATGTTCTCATAACTTATATGGATGAAAACATGGGCGATAATGCCATATTTCAGTAAAGTTATGCTGCATTTCGCGCATCTAGGCATTCTATGAAATGGTTTAAAGACCACAACATCCCGGTTCTCGAATGGCCAGCTTGTAGCCCGGAATTAAATCCAATCAATAACGTGTAGGGAATGCTAGCAAGAAAAGTTTATGACGCTAAAGCAGCCGGACAACAATTTAAAACTGTTACTGAGTTAAAGTGTAAAATCTTTGAAGTATGATCCGAGTTGGATCAAACTACACCTCAACGACTAGTGGAGTCAATGAAAGGCAGAATTTTTGAGGTGGTCCAATGTAATAGAGGACATACGCATTACTAATTTCCATCTTTTAATGTCAAAAATATGACTGCGTCTATAGATATATTCCAATTAAAAAATGTACTTTTGTATATCAAACATACTCTCATATTAATAAAGACACATAGAAAAAACTTTGTGTGATTTTTATTAGCCCACAACACAACAATTATTTTGATAATAACTCGCATGCATATCAGTTGACAATTCATAGAAAAAAATTAAGGTAAAGAGAAAAAAATTGATGCGTCTTAACGAATATGCCTCAGTGTATATATATATATATATATATATATATATATATATATATATATATATATATATATATATATATATATATATATATGCACACACACCTGTGTGCATATATATATAGTGTTATTTGTTTTAATATTGATATTGTTCATTTAGGTCTTTACTGATTTACAAGAAGGTCTGTTGGAACAATATGTGACTAAAGCTTCTGATATTTATTATGGACTTCCTCATAAGGAAGTGAGGAAACTAGCTTATCAATATGGAAAAGCAAATAGCATAAAAATGCCTCATTATTGGAGTGCAAATGAAGCAGCTGGAGAAGACTGGTTTAGTGCTTACCTCAAAAGGCACAAAAAACTGTCAATAAGAAAACCTGAGGCAACAAGTCAAGCACGTGTTTCCAGTTTTAATCCAACAAATGTTCAAAAGTTTTACAACAATTTACAAACTATTCTTAATCGTTTAAAGTTGGAAAGTGGAGATATTTGGAATATGGATGAAACTGGTATTACCACAGTTCAAACTTCAGATCATATTGTAGCAAAAAAGGGTTTTAAACAAATTGAGTGTTTTACTTCGGCTGAGGGAGGCAATTTAGTAACTGTGGCAGTTGCTGTTTCTGCCAGTGGAAATTCAATTCCTCCATTTTTCATATTTCCTCGTGTTAAATTTAAAAGCTATTTTTTAAATGGTGCTCCTGATGGAAGCGCAGGCGCTGCAAACCCATCTGGTTGGATGACTGAAGTTCAATTTTTGCAGTTTTCCCATCATTTTGTCAAATATGCCAGAAGTACAAAAGAACGATATATCCTGTTTTGTCTCTCATCTTTCAGTAGAGGCTTTAGATTACTTTAAAGAAAATGGAGTATCGGTTTGTTCATTTCCTCCTCATTGCAGCCGTAAACTTCAACCTCTAGATCGAAGTGTATTTGGACCTTTTAAAAAATACACTAACACAGCTTGCGATGCGTGGATGACAATGCACCCTGGTTCCACAATGTTTATTTACAGTATACCAGGTATTGTGGGTAACTCATTTCCATTAGCATGTACCCCTAATAATATCAAGGCTGGTTTTGCAAAAACAGGAATTTACCCACTAAATGTTAACATTTTTGGTGAACACGATTTTATGCCAGCCTTTACCACAGATAGACCACCTCCAAAACAAGACTGTGCAGTGGAAAGTACAGCGCTAAATATAAGTAATGTAACAGATGTTGACTTTACAATATCTGAGAATGACATGTTAAATGCTGGTTACTCGAAAGATATAGAACCATGTCAAGATATTTCATATTCAAGCAGTAATGATGTACACAGTGCATCTACAGAGTCAACTGTAGTTCTATCGCCTGAAGATTTAAGACCATTCAAAAAAGCTGAACCAAGAAAAAAAGTTAGGGCTATAAAAGAAGTAGAACCACATCAATTTTAACAGATTCACTAAATATGAATGTTTTAAAAATAGAGAAAGAGTCAGCTAAAAAGAAAAAATTAGCAATTGAAGAGAGAAAACAAGCAAAAAAGTTAAATGAAGATAATATTAAGATGAGTAAAAGATCAAATAGTAAAGGAAGTTTACACTTAATGGAGAAAAGTTTGAATTGTCCAAATAGCTCTGTTGAAGAGGAGTGTTTTTGTTTGGTTTGTGTTGGAATGTTTTCTAAAAGTAAACTAGAGGAAGTTTGGGTTCAATGCACCCCAATGGGCTCACGAGTCATGTATAATCGGAAAATCTTTGTTTTTCATTTGCAATAATTGCTGCTAGCCGATTTGAAACTCCATTAGTTAAAAATATTCATGTAATAAAACAATATAAGTTTTAATTCTTATTGTATAACCATAAATTGTTACACTGTTTTGTTTTGTCACTGTATTTTTTAATTATATTTACTTTCTATTGCTTAAAATGTTACAATGACTTGATCCAAAAGTTTGATGATATTGATAAAAGTATATTTTAGCTATGATTTCTTTAAAGAAATGGGGCGGGTGGTAAATATATTATTGGAATACACTTAAATAAAACCTTTAACTTTAGCTTTTATTATTGCGAGTCAACTTACCCCTTGAGTATAAGCAACTTACTCCAGGGTGGGGTAAGTTGGCGCATTTTTTTTTTTTTTTTTTTTTTTTTGAGGGCCCAGAAAGGTCCCAAAATATTTTTTTTGTAAATGAATGCAACTTTTATAAGTTACCCAAATTCATACTCTTCGAAACTACACTTTTATATTTTCAAAAAAATGTTCCGTTAGGACTACAGAGCTCATAGAGTAAAAACCGAGTCAACTAGCCCCGGTCTCCCCTACTTTTTTCTAAGATCACAATTGATTTTTGGTAGAATAACTTTAGAAATTCTGCATACTTTGTTTTCTTCAGAATTTAATGGCCGAACTGTTGGGTTGTTTAAAAAAATATTCTGGTGATCTTTTAGTGAAAAAACAATTTTAGTCGTCATTTAATTCATTTCTGTTGAAAACATCACAATTAATTAAATAGTTTTTACTTTCAATATTTATGATATATTTATTAATGATAAATTCGCCTCTGTCGAGAGTATTTTTAAATAAAATTGTTTAAAAAAGTTTTTTAATGGCCAGTAGACTTTGAAGAAAATTTATTGGCCATAAAATTTTTTTTTAAACAAAATTTTTTGACACCTGATCGATGTAGCAATTTACAAATTATTCGAATTCTTTTATTTGGAATTGACATGATTATCAGCGTATTATGTCCAAACAAGAGCTTTAGAAGTTATAATTTGTTTTTGCTTTAGGTTTTTTATTATTTAAACTAATTATTTTTTTTTTATATATAATTTTCAAAACCAATTTACTAACCCTAAAAGTGAATCTAAAGAACCATTTTGATTTCTTTAGCAGGCCCGTAGCAACCGGGTGGGCAGCAGGGGTGTTTGCCTCCCCCGCCCCTTCCTTTTCCTCAATAATTTTTCAAATATATAATTTTGAAGAAATTGACTGAAAAAATGACTAAAAAATAAAGTCCTTAAAACTATTTCAACCCCCCGCCCCCCTCCTCCAATATAATTTTTGTTCCTATGGCCCTGTTTAGATCACTTTCGCTCATTGACGTTAACATAAATTTAGTTAAAATCATTTGAAAAAGTGCTATAACCCACATAAATCCTAGTTCTAATTGGTTCTGACGTATATTAACTAAATATAGTTGTCAAAATACAAATATTTCTATCAATTTTCACAAAATATACTAGAATTCTGAACAAGAAAGAGATTTAATAAAGAAAAATTGCCAATAAATGATTAGATTAAATCCTATTATTAAACTATGATTTCCCCTAAAAAGTGTATTTATCTAAAATCTTATTCAAATTTGCACAAGCAATTATGATTTTAAGGTGGTCCACCCCAATTAAAAATGTAATTTTTACATTTTTTTGAGTTTTTTTTTTAAATTTCAGACATTGTAGAACATAATTAGAGCACTTTTATTGGTTAAATTTATATATTAGTAGGTCTAATTTAACTTTTTAATAGGATAGATAGATTTTAGTTACCTAACAACGCCCTTAGTAACCGTTTTTTAAAGATAGTTTTATAAATAACACCTTAGGAATCAATAAATATATAAAAAAAATTAAACTGTTAGGTCCTACATGGGTTTTTGTTAACTTTTGGCTATATTTTAAAAGCCTACCACGCTGTTGCAATCATTATAAAGTGAAAACAGCATGACATACATTTGTATGGAAGCAGTACATACATTTAAAGTTTTATTTTAAATAGAAGTAAAAGTTTTAAGTTCTTTCACAAAAATACCAAGATCTACTAAATATATTAAAAGAAGAGTATTTCGAGGTAACCAACATGTTAAGAATAAAAGCCTTAATAGTGTTAACCAAAACTTTGTTGAAAAAAAAAAATGAAGTGCAAGTGAAAAAAAGTTGCAACAAAATATTGAGTTTAACGAGCTTGACGAGGATAACTACAATATTATAATAAGCTTTAAAGTTTTAAAAACAATGTTTAATGATTGTGTATGTAAAGAGTGTTGTTCGAATGAAGCAAAGCTGTTACTAAAGAACAATTTACAAAATAAAACTGGGTTCTCATACGAGTTACAGTTATCGTGTGATACATGTAAATTTATTTCAAATTATAATACATCTTTTCAATGTTATAATCAAATCTTAACCTCTCCTGGAAAACCTGTTGCAGCTGTAAACTTTAATGCCATTGTAGCTTTTAGAGAACTTGGCAAAGGTTATCAATCTTTGCGTACTTTTGCAGCATTCATGAATATGCCACCTCCTATGACACCCAAAAACTTTAACTATTTGACTAACAAATTATACAAAGCATGAGACTGTTGCTATTCAAAGTATTACTAAAGCTGCGTGTCAAACCAGAATGGCTCTTTGTGCTGATCATAATGAACCTATAAATTGCCAGGTATCTGTTGATGGTACATTGCAAAAGCGTGGGCATCAATCACTAAATGGTATTGTAACCATAATTTCAAAAGAGAATGGAAAGTGCTTAGAAGATAAATCATGTACGTGATGCTAATCATAAAAAATCATCTAAAGCGATGGAATCCTGTGGGGCTGTGATATTATTTTCTCGATTGTTAATAAAGAATAATTTAAGGTACACTTTATATATTGGGGATGGTGATACCTCTTCATTTTCTGATGTTGTTTCCTCAAAACCTTATGGCGATATAAATATTGAGAAGCTAGAATGTGTTGGTCACGTTCAAAAACGAATGGGAACTCGTCTTTGTAACGTGTGCCAAAGTCAATAAGGCAAAAAGTTTATTGATATTAAGCTTGGATATATATGTTGGTGAAAGGTCTTTAGAATTATCTTTAAATTCAGCTATTATTTTGTTTAATAATGGTTTTCAAGGAGTTTTAAAAGTGTTTGAAGTTTTAGATGTTAATACTGGGCGGTTTTTGAATGATGCCTCTAAATTACATGATGCATTACGCGTATCAAAAGGAAATCATAAATCCACCAATAAATGCAAAATTAGAAGGCAAAGATGGAGAGGAATTAAGAAAGGGTTCTTGGATAAAGAAGCAGAAGAAGAATCTGTTCCATTTTATGAATCTGGAGCTTTTTAAATAAAATTTTTGTTTTGTGATTTTCTCCATATTAGCTTTTTAGCGAATTAAATAAAGTTAAAAAAAGATATCTCCTGATTGGTTTATTCTTTTTCTTTAAAATTTTCCTAGTTTGTTCAAAATACATTGGAAGAGGACTGGTAGCAGAATATTTAATTTTGCTTTTTTTTAAGTTTGTTTTTTTGTCATCCAACAGTGAGGCCTTTGCGTTAAAAAAAGAACCATTATGGCAATGCCTGTAACTTTTTAAATATTCCAGTTAAATAGATAAAACTGCTAGGGTACTGAGTAAACATATTATTAGCTAAAATACCAAAAGACATTAAAAAAGGTTATTTACTTCCTGAGAAATCTTTTTTTTAAATAACACACTAAAACAGGTTAAAAGTTGAATAAATGAGGCAAATTATAGGATTTTTTTTTTTTTTAAATACTATTTTTTATTATAATACAACATAATTAGACTAATTTGAAAATTATAAACTCATTATTAAAGAAAATCATTTGAATTGGGGTGGACCACCTTAAGATGGTTTAAAAAAAAAAAAAAGTTGTCTAGCTTTTTTCGCTACAAACATTTGTATTTTATGATACAAATGTTTGTTGTTTCATGACTCTAAAAACAGTGCTATAAAGATGCGTGCGCACAATAAATCCAATTTTCTCAAAACCACATTTTAATTTACCGAGCATTTTGTGATGCTTCACCTAGTGTTTTGAGCGATTAAAAAAACTGTATAATAAATTTCATTGATTTCTTTTATATATATACCGTAAAAACCCCTAATTCTGGATGGTTTAGGACTTAAATTGTCATAACTAGCTCAATATAAAGAATTTTGAAATAATTTTTTAAATTAAATAAACTTTATAACAAGACAAATCAAACGATATAAAAAATATTATTTTTGCAATATAAATCTATCTTTTATTTTTAAAAAATATTGTTTTTATTCGGAATTAGGTGTTTATGTCCCTAATTCCGGATATTTTGAAACCCTATACAGGCTCAGAATAGGCAGAAATATGAGCAATCTGATTCGCTGATTTTGAAAGAGAGGCAAATGCGCTTTATTTAAAAATAAATTTTAAATCTAAACAGATTTTGAAATAAATTTCATAGTAATGATGAACTAAGTTTATCAATACAAGTCTTGTGTTACTATCAACATCTATTTGTAACAAAATCAATCTGTAACAAGATCTATTTGTAACAGAGAATTTTCACTCATAAAAATCTCAAAGTTTCAATAAAGTTCATCTTGGTGATGGAGGTTTTATCTGTTGTTAATTTAAAGAAATAGAAAAAAGTGTAATTCGAAAAGATCTTGTGCTGATTCTTATAATTATTATTATCCTTGTTGAGTTTAGTTATGTTAATACTAAAACTAACCTGTTTGTATATTTTAGTTTACATATTATTATATGAAGAATAAAGCTATGTTGGCTTAGAATTAATTATAGACTATTTAATTTACTACACTACAGATCTATAAATTTATTTCTCGCAAAATATGTTCTTGGCCTTAAAGCATACTCAAATACAAAGTTTATATACAGTTGTACAAGACTACTTGTGAAGTACTTTTGCATATGAAGATTATATGCAGTTTTACCAGACTACTGATGAAGAACTTTATTTATAAATTGATTTATACGTTAATTATAAAGAGTTGAACATTAGAGTTTTTAAATAAAGAAAATTTGTACTGATTGCAAAACTAGCATACATGTTCCATGTCAATATATGAGTTTTGAGGAAATTTTGTTTTCATGTTTTGTTTCAACTATTGTTTGGAGGAGACTGATTTACTTTTTATTGCATAACTCTAATAAAACATCATCTTAAACCATTAAACACTTTTTAAAAATTAAAAAAAATTTTTGGCAGGCAATATTAACTGTATGTATAAAGTATTATTTTAAAGTTTAACAACAGAAGTGAAATTTATATGTTTGTCTGCTGAACAGTAATTTTTTGTGAAGTTACATATAAACAATAAAATTAAAAACAAGAAAAAGTATTAAAGTCAAATAATTTTTTTTTTAAATATCTTTGCTTCCAACAAGGCTGCAAGCAATCACTAATTAGTGTTGGAAGATACTGGAAGAGAAAAAATGAAGATTGTAGAGCAAGATAACGATTGACAGACGACTTAAAAGATTGCAAATTATATGAATCAGCAAAGCATGATGAAGGAAGCGAATTCCAAAGAACTGATGTTTGAGGAAAAAAACTAGACGAATAAGAGTTTTTGGAGCACTTAGGAACAGTAACAGTAAAATATGTTAACCAAATAAAAAAAACAGTAACAGTAATATATGTTAACCAAATAAAAAAAAAGAACAAAATCAATTGTCATGCTATGATTATTTTTGTTATAATAAAATATGTTTTGTATGTATAAACTCTTAAAATATTTAACTTGAATTTGCATGTGTGCAATTTTGCAAGATTTCTAAGTGTGTTTTTTGTCAAATGTAATGTCTATGTTCTATAAAGCATGGTCAATACAAAGTTTATATACAGTTGCACCAGACTATTGGTAACGTACTTAAAGTATGCAAAATATAAATTTTCAGCTGAGGCAGAGGTTGTTCTATGCTCGTTACTGCATCTTTACACTGTCTTGTTAATTATAAATAGTTAAACATTTAAATAATAAAAAAAAAGATTACAGATATTTTACCAAACTAGCTTACATGTTCCATGTAAATCTACGAACTCTGAAGAAGTTACTGTTTAACCTCAATATTGAGAAGGCTGATAAGACGTACATCAATATTTTTCTTTACTTAACTTTAATAAAACATCATCCTTAAACCTTCAAACACTTTGTGAAAAATTAAAAAAAGTTTGGCAGGGTGTTTTAACTTATATATATAAATAGGATGAAAATTG
This sequence comes from Hydra vulgaris, assembly GCF_022113875.1. Lineage (NCBI taxonomy): Eukaryota > Metazoa > Cnidaria > Hydrozoa > Anthoathecata > Hydridae > Hydra > Hydra vulgaris. The sequence continues at coordinate 14,067,178 of NC_061170.1, forward strand.
TATATTAATAATCTATTGGAAAATTTAACAAAAAAAAAAGTGATATTTATTTGTTTTTCTATTGAACAGTTCTTTCGTTCAGTTACATTTAAGCGTTGATAATACAAGCTAACAAAGAGAATTGAAGTTAAACAATTTAACCAAATTAGGGTGAATTATGGCAATTATTGTTTTAAAAAGAACTTGATTAAAACAAGCTTTTACATTTGAAGAAGCAAGTTTTCAGAAGAAAAAAAATAATATTACTTCAAGATAAAACATAACACATCTCTATTTTTAAATTATTATACAAGAGGTATTCACAGAAATTCAAAAAAAGCACACTTGATTTTATTGGTTATTCCAAAGATTACATAATAAAACTAATAATAAAATTTGGAAACATGAAAGATAAACATTTCTGCCTAGAAAAATGAAAAAAAAGTGTTTTTTTTTCTTTTTTTTAGAGAAGGTATTTTTTTTTCTTCAGGAGTATGTAATGTAAAATAAATTAATAGCATAATAAATAAAAAAAATTTCAAACTTTGTTGCTTTATTTAATTTTATTTACCATCAGTTGCTATTTAAGACTAAACGTTTTTTACCAATTATAGAATTCAATAACCAATATTTTGTTCAGGTTAAAAGCTATATATCAACAAACATGTGCTTTATATGTATTGTCTTTTAAAATTGAAATAAACAACAACATGAACTTGTATTTTTGCAATTTTTCTTGTTTTTACCTTTTTACACTTAGCTCTGCATAAAGGTGTGGTAAGTTAAGAGTTGTTCATTTTTGTAATCAGTTTACTATATCAAAACACACTTGTGGACATCAGGTTATAAATTTTTTCTTATAGCTTATTATGCTACAATGCTTTGTAATCTTTTATTACTATACATTACCAATGCCAATCTAAATCAGCTCTTGTTTACAATTGCTATTAATTTGAGAGTGATGTAAATTATCTGGGCTAGCTACAACAACCAATAAGCAATATTCTCAAACTTAAAATGTTTTAGTGGTGTATACAATTTTTAAATGGGAATAATAAGTGTAAAAATTCTGAAAAAAATAAAGTATTTAAAAAAAAATATTTTTCTTGCTAAATGATAGGATTAATGGGAACTTAATCTGAAAAAACTTATACCAAGTTAATAATATTTTATTGATATTACTTGGTAAAATTTTAAAACTGTTAGTTTTACAATTTTACCAAGTAATATCAATAAAAGCATAGTAAAGTTTTACCATCTGGTTTTTAGTTTGTTACAATCGTTGTTATTTTTATATTTAATAGTTATAAAAAAATAAAGAAAACAAACTAATTTTTTTAAATCTTTATTTTTAAGAAAATAAATATACTAAATTGTACAAAAATGGATAAAAAAATCTTTTTTTTTTGTCATTATTATTTGGCAATTACTCAATTTCACTTCTATTATTCAATACGTTTTTTGACATTTGTTTTGATTTAAACTTAAACTTTGAATTAAACTTAGGCGCAAAAGCCTCTCTTTCAAAATTGGCGAATCAGATTGCGCATATCTCTGCCTATTCTGAGCCTGTATAGGGTTTCAAAATATGCTTCCGGATGCGTATAAAATACAGAAAAACGCATACACAAATAATACTAACATTAAAATAATTATTTTAATCCATTAGAAAATGAAATCGTTTAATAAAAATATATATATATTATTTTATACACATTCGTTACAAATAAATTTCATGGTTGGATGATAATCAAAGACACATTCAATGCATGACCAATTTGAACACTGCTTACACGCAAGCTATTGGTTATCTGAGTTATTTGTCCAATTAATTTCGCAAGAATAACATAGAAGATCATCAGATACTAAAATGTTATTTGAAGCTTGAGGAAAATGAGGGTCATTTAATTGATTCTTTGTCATTATACCTTTTTTACCTGGTATTTTAGACGACTGACTTTGTCTCAATTTTTTTGTTTCTTCTCTTTTCTGTGCATTTTTCGCTTTTTGAGTAGCAGTGGTTATATACTTTATTGTTCTCTAGTAAATTTCTTTGCAGCTTGTTCATCTAATTTTTGTTTTTTTGATGCTTGTTCAGCTTCATCGTACGCTTTATTCTCTCACTTTTTTGAACTCTTTTATTTAGAGTTGGTGTCAATTGATCTTGAAGCATATTTAACACTGATTTGTTTATATCTTTGCCCACTTGTTGAACAGCAGTATTCAAAGTAGCTTTTAAGCAAAAAATTCACGATTTTACATTCTTGACGGTGTGTTAGGTGTATTGGTAGCATTTACCATAACTAATGGACTAGATACTGTTATAGAATCAAATAAATTTTCAATATTGTTGCTTTCGACAGCTTGAAACACAGCACCAATGGAAGTTTTTTTAGAAGAAATTTGCGAACGATCGAGTGGAAATATACCAGTATTTTTGAAACCACTCCGTGCATTTTCAAGTTTAAACCCAACATTTTGGATGAGATCCTTAAACATGGCCGGAAAATGTCAATTATTCAGGCTTTGAAAGTGATTTTGTTTGATTCCTTTAATTAGTTTTCAACAACAATAAACACGTCTATTCAACCCGAAGCCTATATCACTCATAAATTTCAATAAATAAACAATAATAGCTTCAGTGATGTTTCTCATCTTTCTAATTTGTTTATTATTTTTTCTAGGTACATAAAATAATAATTACCTCTATCCGGAATTAGGTGTCTTTTTTTTTTTGGCTGGTAGCAAATTTGTTTTTCATTTTTTTCAATTATTTCAAAAGGTAATTTAATTATTTTTTTTTGGCTAAAATAATCAGCATAAAATTCTGCACAGAAGTAGTGTTTTTACATTTTTAATTTTTTTTTGCAAGTCAAAGTTTTTTTTTTCCTTTATATATATATATATATATATATATATATATATATATATATATATATATATATATATATATATATATATATATATATATATATATATATATATATATATATATATATATATATATATATATATATATATATATATATATATATATAGGTATTGTGGTTTATCCTCCTCCAGCTACTTGGAGGCATACGGAGGTCACATTACCAAGGACCGCAAAGACAAGTTCAGCTAATAAATAGCGTCATTACCTGCTCTACGGACCAAGAGTAAAGTGAGTTTAGGAAGAACGAAGAATGTTAGAGTAAAAGACAGAAGAAGTCGTGTTAGAAAGATATTATACAGAAGGCGGACAGGATCGCACTCGATGTTAGAAGGTGCAATATGTTACTATACACATAATTGTTTGTAACGCTTAATCATTGAAACAAAAATCGAGTTTGTGTTGATTGTGGTTTGATATTTTAATAATCACCGAAGATTTTATTTAAGTTATATAATTTTGCAATAGCAATGCTTGGTCGCATACATTGGATCAACGTTGGGTTTAGTTTGTGGTTTGGTTTATTTTGTGGTTGGGTTTAATTTTGCAATAGCAATGCTGGGTCGCATACATTGGATCAACGTTGGGTTTAGTTTGTAAAAACAATCAACTTTTTGCGATGTTTTTACATACATTGGAAAAACGTTGATTTATATACATTGAATCAATGTCGAGATATATGCATTGGATCAACGTTGGGTTTAGATCATAAAAACAACCAAATTTTTTCGATGTTTTTTTCATACATTGGAAAAACGTTGATTTATATACATTTAATCAACGTCGAAATATATACATTGGATCAACATTGGGTTTAGATCGTAAAAATAATCAACTTTTTACGATATTTTTACATATATTGGACCAATGTAAATTTGCCAGATGTTTTTAGTTTCTTCGGTAATAATTTTATCATTAACCAAATGACATTGGATCAACGTTGGTATTGCATTGGAAAAAAGAGCCGACGTTTGCGATGGTTTAACTTGGCCCAATGTGTGCTAGCTGGGCTCTTCCTCATCATTCGTAAAAATGTAACAATATTTTTTCTCTTTTCCAATTTCAATGAAATTAACATGTTGTTTGTTATTGTTTTTTGACCTTTAACTAGTGGAAATTTTCCTAATTGATTCGGAAATTTTTCGTCTCTATGATATCACTAAGAACATTGCATCTTAATTTGTTAGTTTGTTTAACTCTAAGATTAAAAGACTTTACAAATTCTTATTCATTCACAACTCCAAAGAAATATCAAAACACACTTTCGTACTTGCATTTTGCTTTATTGAACACTCTTTAATACCCAAAGCAAACAAAGAAAAAAGACTAAAGGAGGTTTGATAGTAGAGCTATATAGAAGTACACTATAGGCAAAATATTTATTTGATAACATTAAGAAAAAATCGAAAAAAATATATATATAATTTTTGACTAATTTTCATTCACAGCATTCTGAGGTTCCTAAACTTAGCATTTTGTAGTGAAATATAAAAAGTAAAAAGTGAACCAAACATTTAAAAACTCAGCTGAGAAAATAATGCTTTTATACAGAAAACTATGATTTTCAAACATTTTGAAATCTATCGAAAAAAAGTATATTCTAAAAAATCAAGCCCAAAAAAATCACAACAAATTTAACCTTTTTGGCATTCTAACAGCAATACTTTTTCAACTTTTAAAAGTAAAAACTAAGTGGCTGCCCAAATATCTTGTCTTAACCAGAATCTTAAAAAAACCTATAATTCTGAGGTCTTTTTACCTCTAATGAATATAATCATATGTGTTTTATTATTAAATGTGTAAGTGAGTAGTAAAACATCTATAGTAAATTAATTTTTTTAACACCTAGATTTAATTGATTTTTATCAAAGGAGATTTTCCGAACAAATTGAGTTATTCTGTTGATCTATTCTTTCTAAAAGCCAGATTATTGTATTACAGTTTATTACAATCAAAACATTTATATGTTCTATTATCAAAAATTCTTTCTAATATTTTTGAAAATACTGGAAGATATTTTTAAAATTTTTTGAAAGAAGAACTTTAAAAAAAAAAGAAAAGAAAATAAAAGTCAGGAAGAATAATAGTTACTATTCATTTCCGTTTTTGTCGGAATTTAAGCAATTCTCATTTGTTCTGGAGAACTTAAGCAATTCTCATTTGTTCTGGAGAACTTAAGCCATTCTCATTTGTTCTGGAGAACTTAAGCCATTCTCATTTGTTCTGGAGAACTTAAGCCATTCTCATTTGTTCTGGAGAACTTAAGCCATTCTCATTTGTTCTGGAGAACTTAAGCCATTCTCATTTGTTCTGGAGAACTTAAGCCATTCTCATTTGTTCTGGAGAACTTAAGCCATTCTCATTTGTTCTGGAGAACTTAAGCCATTCTCATTTGTTCTGGAGAACTTAAGCAATTCTCATTTGTTCTGGAGAACTTAAGCCATTCTCATTTGTTCTGGAACTCCTTGATCTACAGCTTTGAAAACTTAAAAAAAAAACATAATTTAAACTTTCATAACAATTTAATATTATATTACGTTTTATTTTGTCTGCCACAGTTAACTTATTGTTATAGATTTAAATGCTCTCTCGAACTAATCAAGGGATAAACCAGATAACTCATCCTTATAACCCAGTGGGCTCACATTAAAATTTGGAACAGCGTTAAATAACGTTATTACTCGATTGTGCAATGATAATAATGCTATTATTGCAACGTCATGCAATGGTAATCGACGTTGTAACTTCGATGTAAAAATAACGTGTTTTAAAAGTATAAGTGAGCATTCATCAGGATTCGAACCTCTATTGCGGTACTCCATTCATACCAAAAGGGAAATATTTACTTATATACAGTAAAAAAATAATTTAAATATAATAAAATTCACTTAGTTTTAGTGGAAAGTTAAAACCATTAATTATAATTTAATATTATATTTATTTAATGGTTAAACATTTAAAAAACTTTATACTTCAACAGAGCCTTCGAGGGCGCAGGGTCAAAAATGAAGAACGGCGCCGCAGTTTACACTTTCTTTTAGTAGCGAGTTCAATTTTAAAGAGTTTATCGCTTGCTCTTAAAAATACAGACAACCTCGACAAAAGTAGATTTTATCTGAAATACAACAACCAGAAAAAAATAGGGGTAAAGTTTGTAATATTAGGCAAAAAAAATTGCGAATATTAAGCATATTAAAATTAAAAATTATAAATAAAAGTTAAAAATTTATTAAACTAAATTTGCACCATAAATTTAAAAATCTAGACCATTTAACAATATTAAGAGTTTCAATGTCTTTATCATACTTTTATTGAAAATATATTTTATTTCTTAACATTATATTTCTTAACATTTTAAAATTGTCTTTTTTTAAATGCTGTTGCTTATATATTACGGATTATTATATATTACGGATATTTATTTGCGTTACTATTGGGGCTTGGTGATAAAGCTATTTTATGCCTTCTTCTTGCTCCAGCCAATTGTACTTTTTATATTGTTGTACTTTGTGAATATTTTTAACGGCGAAATAAACTAAAAACAAAAAAAAAAATTGAAGTTCTATAGCTAAAAAAAATAAATACTAAAAAATTTCATGCATAAGTGAACAAAAATATAAAGGAATACAATTAAATTTGAAAAAATTAAAAAACAATTTAATAAAAATTTGTTAGAACTTTATAATTTGTTAAATACCTTTTTTCAATCTGTATTTACTCAAGACGATGAAAATTTTTACATATTACTGTCAAAATGATATAAGGGAGAGTTGCCGAAATTAGAACACTTGTATTTAATCTGTCAAAATGATATAAGGGAGAGTTGCCGAAATTAGAACACTTGTATTTAATCTGTCAAAATGATATAAGGGAGAGTTGTCGAAATTAGAACACTTGTATTTAATCTGGAAATAAAACGTCTTATGACTATATTTTGCATTTTTTTCTAGTAAAATGTCTTATTTTCTATTTTTTAAAAAAATATGAAGTTTATCTCTCAAAAAATGCACGTAAGCCATCAACTTAAAGCACTTATAAAATGCAAATAATAACATTTGATAAGTTTGATAAGTTGCTGCAAGAATGATGTTGCAGTGACATAAAAACTAGTTCGAAGGTTCCTTGATCGGAATTCTCACTGTAAAGATGAAAATAATTTTTTTTGACTTAAGTTAATTTTACTGTTGTTTTTTTTTTTTAAAGAAAAGAACAGTTTCGATTAAGGAATGAAAGTGTTTCAATTAAGGAAACTATTTGCCTATTTTCAATAACAGTGCAATCAATCAAGCTAAATTATGGTTAAAAATATTTTCTGCTTGTATTAATGAAATCATAAATGCTTTCATAGTTGAACCATCTTCGGTTAAAATATTCCGTAAGTGTATATAATTCGTATGTAATGAGTAGCTGCTCTAAAAGTTTTTATTGTTTTTATTCTTACTATTTCTACTTATTGTATTATTTCTATTGTAGTATTTATTATTATTACAATTACTACAGTGGAGAAAATAGAATTAGCCTCACCATGTTCTAATCCAATATTTGAAAATCTGTAAGCAAATTTGTACGGTGCATATTTGGTATCCACTCATATATAACTAATTTTACAAACAACAACTTTTTAGATTATAATATGGGATAATTAAATTGTGGTACATTTGATAAAACCATAAAATGTATAAATCTTGATTTTTGCGGTAACAAAAAGAATTAGCCTGATCAATAATTATTTTCAATTTACTTGTATTTTTTGATCTGGTAATAGGCATTTGTAACAGGATGTGGTAAGCGTTTAACAAACAAAGAAACAGCTGTAATCAGAGCATTCAAAGATACAGGCTTATCTAATCAAGAAATTGCAAAGAAAATTAAAAGATTTCTAAAAGTGGTTAATAATTGCATCAAGATGGGCGTTAATTATTGAACTTATAAGGAAAGTGGTGGCAAATGTAAAATTGATAGTTGTACTAAACAATTCTATGTCATGCTGCTGCTCAGTACACGACTGCATCTCGAATTTGTGCTGATTTACAATAGTTATAAATAACAGTTATAACATATATATATATATATATATATATATATATATATATATATATATATATATATATATATATATATATATATTATATATATATATATAACAGTTTGTATATATATATAACAGTTATAACATATATATATATATATATATATATATATATATATATATAACAGTTTGTATATATATATAACAGTTATAACATATATATATATATATATATAACAGTTTGTATATATATATAACAGTTTGTATATATATATAACAGTTATAACATATATATATATATATATATATATATATATATATATATATATATATATATATATATATATATATATATATATATATATATATATATATATATATATATATATATATATATATATATATAACAGTTTGCAATTACCTGTAAACTGTTCAACATGTGAGACAAATCTTACATGAAGATCCAAACAAGTTTGGAAAAAGCGTAAACCAAAACCAAAACTTACTGTTCGTCATAAAGAAGCTAGATTACAATTTGAAAAAAAACACGTCTTAGCAGGAAGAGTGGTGTCAAGTTCTCTTTAGTGATAAAAAAAAGCTTAATTTAGATGGTCCTGATGGCGATTGACTGGCAAGAACTTTGAAAAGAGGAAGAAGCTCAGCTGAGTTGCAACTTTGGTGGTAGAGCTGTTATGGTTTTGGGGGCTTTTTCCTTTGCTGGAAAACATCCACTGGCATGGATTTTAACAAAAATGAATTCACAGGACTATGTGAACTTATTAGAAATTAGTTTGCTTGAACATGGTGAAGAATTGATGGGTGAAAATTTCACTTTTCAACATGACAATGCTACTATCCATAATTCAAATCTTACAAAAACATGGTTTGGAGAAAAAAATATTAACGTAATTGAATGTCCCGGATGCAGTCCAGATCTAATCCAAATTGAAAATCTATATGGAATACTTTCTAGAAAGGTTTATGATAATGGTAAGCAATTTGAATCCACATTGGAGCTGAAAACTCATATCAGAGAAGGTTGGAATGAAATATCTATAGAAACTATTCAAAATCTTGTGACTAGTATGTCAAGTACTAGTCACAAGATTTTGTACGTATATTTGAAGTCAATAAAAATTCAGGAAGCAATACTAAATGTTAAATGAGCATAAAAACAAAATATTTTCTGTATTAATGTAAATGAGGTTAATTCTGTTTTCTCCACAAATTGAATACATTTAATTTTTTTTCTATTTGTAATTAGTTAAACATACCAATTTATTAATTTTTAAATTATAGTAGAAGATAATAGGAAATAAAGTAGATTTAATAATTGTTTTACTGCCATTTGTTAAATTAGAACAAAAAATAAAGGTAAGGCTAATTCTATTTTCTCTGCTGTATTATTATTATTACTATTGCTGCTGTTGTTATTGTTATTATTTTTATATTATATTGATATTAGTTAAAAATTTAAAAAAAATTGTTTCCATTTTCCTATTTCATTCTTATCATAAATAATCATTATATTACTCTACAGCTCTTAATATGAAACACAAATATCAATATAAAATAATAAGTTAAACATTAAAAACTAACTATTTTATATTTGTATGTTATTTAGATCAAATAGCATACAAATTATATATAAAAAAAAAACTCACTCCTGTCAAATGGCTGTTAAATTATCTAAAAAAAGTAATTTACACATGTCAAAAAAGTTTTTTGAGCACAACAATGTTTGAGTTTTCATTTTTTCTGTAACTAAATGGTATAATTAATAATGGATTGGTTATTTTTAAAGCACAACCGGACATCAAATTTTCCTCATTTAATTTTTTACTTGTAATTAAATTTTGATTTGTGTTTTTTTTATTGTAATTACTCACTGCGGAATCAGTGGTTTTACATGGATTCACATCTTCTGAGGTTGAAACAGCATCATGACAATAAACTTGATTTTCAGGTGTATTAGAAAAACTTAATTCTGTTTGCAAGGTTATTTTTTCATCTGCAATTTTCACAAAACTAGAGGGAAATATACCTTCTTTATCATTGAATCGACCCTTAAACCAATGTTCATTAATTTTTTCAATAATTAAAATTTCTGAATCTTTTTCAAAGTTTAAATCACCTGGTTCTGCACTGCTAAAAGAAAACAATGCAAAAGCTTTTTTTAAATAACTCGATTTATTATCATTAAATGGGGATGAATCATTACAAGGCTCTGAGGAAACTGCATTATTAACATCTAAATCAATTATTTCTTTATTTTTCAAATTTTTATTCAAATTAAAATCTATATTCGATGGTAGTTTAACAAATTCAGTAGGAAAAATTCCTTGCTTTTTATCTTCTAAGCTCTCACCAAAAGACCAAAAGTTGTCTATAAACTTTATAAATTTAATTTTTGTACCAACTTTTAAAGTTAACTCGTCATTAAATTGAGCAGAAAAATTGTTAATAACATCAGCAATAATATCACTTACAGAGTCTTTCGTTAATAATGATACTGAAGTTTTTTTTAATTCTTTCAAAACTATTTCATTGTCAACATGTTTTACAAAATCTTTTGGAAAAATACCTTTATTTAAACAACCTTTTTTAAATCCTTGCATCCAATTTTCATCAATAACATCTGAAATTAATACTATATCGCCTTTTTCTAAAGATAAGTCGCTTTCTTGCTCAGCATCAAACTTACTTAGAGCAATTGCTAAATTGATTATACCTTCGCAATCTTCAGTAAAAACTTTAGGAAATCGGCCTTTACATCCATTGTCAGACACTCCTTCATACCAGTTATCATTTAGAACATTTGTTATTTTTACATAGTCACCAGCAACAAGTGAAAGATCTCCATTTTTATCTCCATCAAAATTAAAAACACACCTAACTACTCCTCCAGCCATCATAAACCATTATATGAGAATTTTCAACACGCTTTGTTTTGATTCTACGGGAAAATGCACTCAAATATTTT